>CM034352.1:20470184-20505306 GCA_019925275.1 Mytilus edulis | reverse complement strand
GATATAGCATGTTTCTCTATTGTCATTAAAATTCATAATATCTAATAAAATTAATAGATTTAACTAACAAAGTCCTTATATTTCAATAAGATAACTTTATTTGTTAATGGAAAATTGTTTTAATGTTAATTAGGCTTAAATTAAATTAATTTGCTTTCCCCTCTCTGTGATTAAAGTAAGATAACTCTGGTCAATTTTCCTAACATTCAATCATTATAGGAAGATGATATAGTTCTGTTTTCATTTATAGTCTTTTTCAGAAAAGTTCCAATTGTTTTGGGTAGGTCCCAATTACAATTTTACACTCTAGCATTCGGCATCAATTAGAAGCTTCTGGAATAAAATGGTGGCTATGGTGTACTGTTTTGTGTTTGTGTTAGGCGTTATTACACTTCTTTCATGTATTTGTCTTAAGGGATCAAGTAAGGCAGATAAGTTACATCAGCTTTCTGCTTCATTTGAGTTCTGGCATAATGGTATACACCAAACCGATCTTAGAAACAAATGCCTTTACGAGTAGAATGACGAATGCTGTTGGACAGTTTTTGATGCATACCACAACTTGAAACAGTGTATTCTTGACAGCACAATTAATGTTTTTCATCGGCATATTGTACCTCAAATTAAAAGTAGGAAACAAGTGTTTTATTTTAATTATTTCCAGGATATGGCTTTAATAGAGAGCAATTTCATGAATACTGGGAAGATGCTTTTTCTGTGACATAGTCACTTGTTTCAGAATATTTCCCCCTATATACCTTAATGGTATATTAAGGTATAACAAAGGAAAGTTTTATTCTGTAACGAGTGCCTGTGATCTGTGATTTAGAGCAGTTTGTCTCATCGCTCTAAGAAAGTTAGTGATGATGAAGGCAGATTTGACCTTGCTATTTTTTACGTATAAACACGGTTTGAAAACTTATAGATGACAAAAAAATATTTATAAGATAACAAAATAATTCTTTATATTGGTATATATTAATTTCAAACATTTCAAAACAAATAAAAGAAATCATAGATATACATAAATGTCTTTGATAAACTATTGAAAAATACGAGTATCTAGTACATTACAGATTTTGTTACGATTCTAAATTCAATAAAAAAAACTATATTTATAAGATATAATTATAACCCTGTTCAAGGTAGACAATCAACATACTGACTTTATGAAATTAAAAATAGACTCATAGTTCAAAGGAATATAACTCTTGTATACAAATGACACATCAATCCAGTTATTTAGCTGCGTAATCGTGCGCCACCTTTAAGGAAGATTTTAAATTATCAATATAACCACAAGTTGTTAATCTATAGATACTGATGACTAATGAATTCTAACCACAGTAAAGAATATTTGTTTGAAATTTTTAAACACTTACTCAGAAAAATGCTCGAACTACTTGACTTTCAAAGCTCATAATTAACGTGTTTACACACTGATAAAATATGGTTGTTAAACATTACAAACCTGTAATCGTATAAGACACTATACACCTCGTGTGCTTGCATTAACTTAATATCTTTATTTCAAGCCTAAATATTTCGACATGTTATTTACATTTAATAAATTTTAGAATCCCAATTTCCGGTTAAGATTTGACTAAATACCAAATTCTTGATATCGTCAGGTAAATATGCTAGATGATATGCATTGAACATATTATTTGTCTCTGTAAAAGGACTTTGGTCGATCATTCACACAGTGTTTCAACTTGTGAATTCGACGTTTTATCATAGACCGGATTGTTTTGACCCATTTCGTCAGTGTCCAGTTAATTTCTTCTCGTTTAGCCCATGTAATTTCGTAGTCCTCAATGAAATCCATAATTATTTTGAGGTTATGTTTCGAATTGATGTGTTGGGGTTCTTTGAACTTAGAACCATGACCTATCAATCTTGTTCATGTTCTGGTTCATGTTAAAATATGTTGAGATCCACAGTAATAACATGGCCAGAGGGAATGAAGTAATCGTAGATCAGCGAGATATAACGACTGAATTATTCGGGTATGTAGACGACAAAATCATTTATCTTACCTCCTATACATTTCTAGGAATATTATTAGTATGGTTAAAAGCGTTCTCGTGGAAACCGTGTATATTTAATATTATGTTAGTTGGAAGGCGGCGCTTATTTCATACACTATTAGTAGTGGAGTTACGTCCCTTTATATTCCATATAAGGTAATAAGGAGGCGGGGCTTATTTCATACACGGTTAGTAGTGGTGTTACGTCCCTTTAGAAAAACAAAACAGTACCGTGAAAAAAATCTTTAAGGTTTCGACAGATGGAAGAAAGTGATGATAAAATGAAATAAATTCATAAAACACATTTAAATTTAACAAGTTGTCATTGTTGGCATGTTTTTGTAGGATCAAGGAAGTAGTTTCTAAATCATGTTAATGCTAACTGTATCGAAGACTTGCTCTCATTTTGATAGGTCTCTAGTCTAAATTTTACGCGTTAAGATAGTCGGTAAGATAAATTCGTTACATAGTGTGCTAGTGACCTAATTCGCTTTCACACCCATATGGAATTTACTGACCCCGTATATACCGTATAAGTCACTAGCACACTATGTAACTAATAATATTTAAGAGTTACAATATAATGTTGGAATTATAAAAATATAAAAAAGATTTGTTATTGAAGCCTTACTGTTTGTTTAATGCATACTTTATAAAGATAAGAAGATGTGGTATGATTGCTAATGAGACAACTTATATTTATCGGATAGGAATGATTCAGACATTTTTGGCTGCATATGACACATAAAATGTATACATCAAATTCACCCAAAATTACTTACACATGTAGTATTGCAGACACAATTATTTCAACGTCCATATGGAGAAAAGATGGTTACATATAAGTATTTGCATGACATTTCGAGATTTAGATATACCATAGGCCGCGTCACTGGCGTTATAACTACAGATAAGTACGTTGAGTTTTAAAATTGACTGACATTGCACTAGAAATGCAATACCATTTTCAATCATTTACGTTTCTTTCGAAGTCCCTGAATTCGCATGTGAAAGAGTATACTAGTATAAAGTACTGTTTAGCTTATTGGTAAACAATAGTTTAACTCATTCATTCTCCTGTTTTTTCTTACAGGTCACATAGTCTCCTAGGACGTAGGACAATAACCTTACTTAGTTTGTTGTCTAATTGATCCATTTATGTTATAAGCAATTCTGTCTTAATTTTAATCCGACAAAACAGTTGTCGTAAATATAATTATACCCTTGTGTGCAATTAAGATAATTATACAGCGAACTATAATTGAATTTTCCCATATATTTATCATTAATCTCAACTTTTTTCATATGTTATAAGAGAGTATTGTCGGACAACATTTCGGTAAATGTGAATACAATAAGAAAGTTTTTAAAGGACTTTAACAGCTTAATTTGTTTTACTTTGACTATTACTACTATCGTCAAAGCAAGAATAATGAGGAAAATCAAGGCAGCAATATTTTAACTTTGTGATAATGATATTCTGAAATATCTATTTTGTTTTCCAACACGATTCCAGTACGACGTTTAAGTGTTTTCAATTTTTTACAATATTTGAGTGGCCGAAAATTTTATTATTTTTTATTCTAAATACGAATGATATTCAAATAAAGAGTCTTGTAAGATATTGTACAATCCCCTTCCCTTCCATGAATGTGACCTACCGAATTAGACTATTTACCGGATTTGTTATCACATAAGCAACACGACGGATGCCACATGTGGAGCAGGATCTGCTTACCCTTCCGGAGCACCTGAGATCAAACCTAGTTTTTTGGTGGGGTTCGTGTTGTTTATTCTTTGGTTTTCTATGTTGTGTCATGTGTGCTGTTGTTTGTTTGTCTTTTTCAGTTTTAGCCATGGCGTTGTCAGTTTGTTTTAGATTTATGAGTTTGACTGTCCCTTTGTTACTTTTCGTCCCTCTTTTGTAAATGTGTTATCATGGGTTCAACAGGTTATGTTAAGATCTTCAGTTTGACTGAAAGTTAATTCTCTGAGAGAACATCAACAATTTGTTGCTGATATATGCATAGTTTTGTTTGTTATCTGTATAAAAAGTAAAATAATAAACATATCGAACTCCGACGAAAATTAAAAACGCAAAGTCCTAATCAAATGGCAAAATCAACAGCTCAAACACATCAAATGAATGGACAACAACTATCATATTCCGCATTGTCTTATGTAGAAAATCGTGGATCAAACCTGGTTTTATAGCTAGCTTAACCTCCCACTTGCATGACAGTCGCATAACATTTCATTATATTGACAACAATGTGTGAACAAAACAAACAGATTTGGATGGAGGGTTGTCTCATTGGCACTCACACCACATCTTCCTAAATCTATTATAAATGTAGGTCAAGATGTCAAAAATAGGGGTACGGGCAGTCAACATTGTGTTCTAACTTTTATCACTATAAAAACTAACAAATATATCAACAACAAAAAACAAAAAGGCATATAGACAAAGCACATAAGCTTAAATGATAGACAAGAATACATAAATTTACCAGGTAAAACCAGGTTCAACCACCATTTTTTCTTAAAACGTCCCGTACCAAGTCACGAATATGTCAGTTGTTATCAAATAGTTCGTTTCCTCTTATTGTTGATGTGTTTCCCTCGGTTTTAGTTTGTTACCCGAATTGTTTTCTCTCAATCGATTTATGACTTTTGAACAGGGTTATACTACTGTTGCCTTTATTTACCATAGCACAATAACGCAATGACGGGATGTATCAGTACCGATCCGGGTCAAATGGATATTACCAAAAATATACCAAAACAGTAAGAGAAAAGGTCCTGGAATCTTCCGATGAACCTTTTTAGAAAAAGGACGAGACGTTCGTTAATATAACCCTGGTTCATCAACTTTCTGCTTAGATACTGGTTATGTTTTACTAGGCCTGAGTAGCAGCTGCAAGCTCTGGAATACCGAATGATTTGGAAAATGCATATACCATATGCAGGTGAAATGGGTATATTGCTACTAAGGTGAGGAAATTGATAATTTCAAAATTATAATCGTCTCGTTTGTCATCGATTCCGGTACTGAGATGACTGCGCATGTCAAATTGGAGGTATAAGTCTAAAAATGAGACAGAGGAAGCCGTGTCTGTTGTTTCTGTAGTTTCTAGTTCTTGAGGATATATAAATGAAACCAAATCAGAAAAGTTTAGATGGTTAATGGAAAGAACATCATCAATATATCTGAATGGAAAATTAAGAGTAACTTTTAGAGAATCAAAAATAAGTTGTATTTTCATTTTAATTTATTTGACATTCGTTTTGAACAGTAGGTACATTTACATTCTTTTCATTCAAACTTTATTAACTTTTTTAAAAGTCAAAAATATCTTGGCAGATGACGATATACAGATAACAAGTACGAAAAGGTAAATAAAGCTTAGGAATCCGACCTTAGAATATAAATTGGTTGGTTTTCGTGCAAACAAACGTCTTTAAGAATAATCCAGATAAGTTCCAGTATTTCGCTTTAGGCGAGAGAAAAAAAAAACAAGGACATTAACTTGATAATAAGTTTGCCAGGAAATAAAATTAAATGCAGACGAAGTGGAACTAATTGGTGAACCAATTTATTTGGACTTTTGAAATCTCATATTTTAACATTAAAAAAAACACAAAAACACCACGCCAGTTAAATGTTTCTCAAAAGATTTGGAATTTTTTAAGCAAATTAAACTACCAAACTATTTAACAGTCATTTATATTAACAAACATTTTAACATAATTATGTACTCTCTTGTGGCATTTTGCAGAGAGGTCAACACAAATAACTTAGGAAAAACAAGAAAAAGCCATTAGATTTATCTACATTGAAATATATCAATATATACGATAATGTTTGGTAACATATAAACTTTTTAAAAGTATGAGGAATGGGAACTATGGCAATTGAGGCAACAAAATATTGCATACGGAAATCTTTTTATATATTTTTTGTAGTGCCTTATTTTATTTTTTAGGTGCTTTAGCCTAATGCATGACTATTTGTTTTTCTGATTTAGATCAGTGCATGATATGTCTTACGTTTGTTTTAACTGTTTAAACTGTTAGTGTCTTTTTCGGCTTGAAAGCTCTACTGAGCTGATATTGTACTGTATTTGTTATGTACCGACTTCAGATAAAGCTATTGACGTAACTAAGTATAATTGCTTGGAATAGGTTGAAGATTATATAAGCAGATACATGGTTATGAAACCAGTGGGTAATTAGGAGCCAATCAATTTACACCTAGGTTAGATTTGCCATTTAAGTGGTCTGTTTAATGTAGCAGTGCAACTGTACGTAACTGTAAAAGAAGAGGGACGAAAGATACCAAAGGGAAAGTCAAACTCATAAATCTAAAACAAACTGACAACGCCATGGCTAAAAATGAAAGAGACAAACAGAAAAACAATAGTAAACATGACACAACATAGAAAACTAAAGAATAAACAACACGAACCCCACCAAAAACTAGGGGTGATCTCAGGTGCTCCGGAAGGGTAAGCAGATCCTGCTCCACATGTGGCACCCGTCGTGTTGCTTATGTGATTACAAAATTTTAATCCGGTAAATAGTCTAATTCGGTAGGTCACATTCATGAAAGGGGAGGGAATTGTAGTTACGACTTAAGGAACATATCCGATATCATTTGTGAAACGGTTATTTCATAACGGTCCACCAACTCGTGATGGCGTCTGTAAAATTTACGAAGGGATGATTTCAACTTCACCATTTGGAACTTTTGGTTTAATAGCTTCCTTGTGAGCAGCAACCCTCTATCAAGAAGATCATGATAGGAAATACTAGCACGGGAATATCGTATGAATTGGGAGATATATACCCCGTATGCAGGTGCTGCTGGAATGTGGCTACTTAGAAATGGAAAGTTCACAATTAGAAAGCTGAAATCATCTCTTTTGTCGTAAAGTTTTGTTTTCAACCGACCCTCATTGTCAATTTCTAGATGTAAGTCAAGATATGAAGCCGACTTAACTGTAAGAGTGGTCAATTTCTTTTCAACTATTCAAAACATAATAGTCAGGATCAACACAAGAAATATTCCTTGACATTCCAAGGTGAATATTAACTATGTCATTTGAAAATCATGTCACAATGTTAATATTATTTTCACAGCATTTAATGTGAATGTCAGGATCGAATAGTGAAGTATATTTACACATAATATTCCGAATATACATTTGCTGATACTATGTTTGCACATTTCAATCTAATATATATGCAAAGAAAAAAAAAGCTAGCTGACCAGTGAAGACATTATTAGGTAAGGTATACTACCCTCCTTTCGAAGTAGTCTAGTCATACATACAGATACATTGGTTATCTGTCTGACTAGTATACTCTTAAAGGAGGGTAGTGTACCTAATCTAATAATGACTTCAAGGTTCAGCTAGCATGCAAGCTAATCAAAGATATTACCTTTACCTACACACTCAATGGAATCGGCTGTAAGAGAGTTACAACCTTAGCTTTTTTTACAATTAAAAATTTTCATAAAGTGGACATTTACTTATCAACGACTTAGGATTTGTTCACATTTTGTTAATAATTCATCCTATATTTGATTCAGCTTGATATTGATATATATATTATATATATATATATATATACTGTTTTATTTAAAGTGCCTAGAAAAGTAACCTAACGATGTTGGAGTAGATCTGATTCGTAACTGCCTCACCGAGCGGGGGCTTGAACCTGTACTTTTTATCTCTAACTTCTACGACAACACCTCCTAGCATATCGCAGACACCTTATCCCCTCCTCTAGCTATAGCCTATTTTACTTACATGCATTTCTTTATTATATTTGTTTTTGATTTTTCAATTAATCTGCTACTTCAAAATATGCATTATAAAGATGACATACACTTAAGATAAAACCGTATTAAGTTTAATAAGTGCAGTTGCAATTCCAATGTAGTCTTACATTTAACCGATGGACGCATTGTATCAAACTCGGATGCAAAACCTTTCAAAATCAAATTGACAGATATTATGAAATAGAAGTTTGCCCTTGATGGAACTGAAGACAATGTTTTTTGGAATGTAAAGCTGAAATCCATTTAATGTTTTACGTCAAGTTAATATCTATAGTATCCTGAAAATGAACGGTAAATAAGATTCATGAAAATGAAAAATCGAATTCTGTCATCATTGTTCGGACTATAATGGCAAGTTTTAAGTAATCCATAATTCCTTTAGTATCTATGCATAATAAAACATTGAATACAGAGAGTTTTTAGTAACACAAGATTGCAAGTATTGTTTCGTAGGTTAAGAAATGGATGCATCTTCCATTTGTTTCTAATGGAGTAGCACATACACCTATCTTATGATATTAGTATTTTTTAAGTCGTATATCATTTATTTTTATTTCAGTCTTTCATTTTGACTATTACATTATATGAAAAAATCATTAATATAAATGTTTAGTAACACACACTGCATGAACATGGTTTACGTAATGAACTAAAGGAGCTATAGAAAAACATTAGATATTACGATATTTTTCAAATGAACATTTTTTTGGAGATTAAAAATAAATCTTTGTCTCTGCCAATTTTTGGGCAAATAGAACCATCTACAGTCATTGTTCTATTAATTGATTTAAAATGAATGCGATGTTATCATTACTGTTTTGGGAGTGTTGTTTTGTGATACATAAACGAGTAGAGACCGAAACATTCGATCTTACATCGTTGATACATCAAGATTATCGCTTGTTCATTCTGAAAACAAACCTGAATATCCTATATTTGAAGTCTCCTAATTTCAGCTTTTGTACCCTTTCTGAGTTCAGATTTATTAAGATACTGAACTTCCTTGTATTGACATTTTTACAACAATGTAAATACAAGTTATATGACTTTGCAAGAAATGAGGTCACTTTAATCGTCTGGCAAGGTTTCGCTAAAAACAGGCAAATCACGTGTATAAATTTATTTGCCAAATATTACTATATGTGTAATAAAATGTTCTCTCGGCTTTGATGTATGAACTATAATATTACACTTTTTGAACTAAAAATTGCAAATATAATTTTCTAAATTAATGACAGCAGCAGAACTCGTGAAATTTGATATTCTGTACATTATGTTTATTTTGTCGTTTTGTTGTTAGCAAATTCATTATATCAATGCCTAAACAGGATCAAAATATACATGTACAAGGGTGATGGTGACATTTAAACAATAACGTGTAGATACATACTAAGCTAATTACTTGTTTGACAAAAAGTAGAACGAGGAAATCAAGATACCGTGAATACTATATGCCGTCTTTGGCACATTTTTTTTCTCGCAATATTTGATTTGTAATGATTTTCAACTACGTATTAGTGTAGCTCATAACTGATTCAAACGCCACTGACGGGTCTTATGTAGACAAAACACACGTCTGGTGTACCGAATTATAAACCCTGTATGTTTGATGACCGATTATAAAAAAGCGTTATACAAATATTTTTTATTGTTAGCTTCGTAATGTAGTTAATTGGTAACTGAAATCGTCCCCTTTTCAGTCTTAACTACATATTTGAGAATCATACCGTGAATCAGATGATGATATTAACAAAACCAAATCTATTTTTTGTATTTGTCTTTTTATATACACAGCTATTTCATGTAAAAAGAAAGGCGGAAGGTACAAAAAGAATAATCAAACTCATAAGCCGATGACAACGAAAAATGAGCAAAAGACAAACAGTATAGAAAAATAATGACTGAGGAACACGAATACCACTCAAATCCGTGGATGATCTCATGTTCTCTAGATGGTTTCTAAGATTCTGCGCCACATGTGGCACCCGTATTGGTTATGTAACTACCAACTAAGTTAAGTACCATGATCTCCTCAGTTTTTAAAGAACCTTCGGATCTATGAATAGGGACCTCGATGGCCGAGTGGGCTTCGCAGTCGAACTTCTGTATCACTAGCCTTTCCACACTGAGATTGTGAATTCGAATCCTGCACGTGCCAGTTGTGCTCGACTCTAATATTTATTGACTAGAATTGTAGTTTTTCTACAAAAGGTCGATGGTTTTCTTCGGTTTCTCCCACCAATAAAAATTGACCACCACGAAATAGTACAATAAAGCTGAAAGAGGCGTTAAACACCAACTGATCAATCACTCAATCATTGAGATCTGTGGAATTGTTCCAAGAGGACAAAATGTTATTAAAACTACTATCATACAATGATATACTAGGATTAAACGATTTGAAAAGTACATAAAAAATGTATTGATTTTTTTTATTTGTACATTCATTTAACTGTTGTCTCACAATTTTTATTATTTAGCCATTTGGACGAAATTCTAACCAAACATTTTCCCGGTTTTTAGTGGTGTTCGTGTTGTTTCTTAATTATTATTTATAACTGTTGATGTAAATGTCCTTTGGTTTTGCGAGTCTTTGTTCACTGCTTGGTTTTGATTGTTATTGTCGTGCTCCATTTTTTAATGTTCTTATTACAATTCTTTTTCTTTTTTATTGTTCCTTTCATTATCTAAACAGAATCTTAAATCGTGTTCACAACGCTATTCATTTCTATTTAGAAAAAATAGTTTTATAATAGCTATATTCAAATATATTTAATAACTATTTTATTTCTTACACTTGGAAGAATAATTTAACAATTGTTTTGTCACTTTCATATTGTTAGACTTAATATCATTTATCTACCTTTATTTACTCAGGGCTTTTTACAATTTGATTATTGATTACTCAATTATCTATACTGGAAAAAGGTGAGTTCTTAACAATTATTTGAATTCCCACATTCGTTACTGATAGATTGACTAATGCATTGTAAATTATGTGTATAATGTATGACATGTTATGATGCAAAACGACTGAAATTGACAGTCATACGTTTTAAGGTCAATATCACAAGTTGGCTGACAGATACGCAGTGTCTGAGTCCCAACTCACTAGCGACATGTTTTCTTTGATGTCTTAAACATCCGATCCTTCCTTTTTTTCTGTAAATCTTCCGACTGTGTTATATTTATATTTTTGATTGTGATATTCTGACTGAAGTTGGATAATAATGTTGGTCAATTCACATGCAGAAGACAACTAATTATCCGTCAACCGTTCTCGCTTCCTTTGGATTTAATGCAATTCCCGCAGTTTTGTTTTTTTATCATTATTTGTATCTTTTTGTCAGATTTTTCGTATTTTAACACCTATGCACTACGATTACTTCTAAATCACGACTACTATAATATCAGTAAATTAATTAAACAGGATTTTGTCCTGTCAATTGTTTTCAATCATATGCACTTGATGTTTTTACTGTCTATTAAAACAAAAGTATTATAAAAAACGTTAAATTAAAAAGTAATATGCACTCAACTCTACTATACGAAATGTCAAACATTTTGTTTTCACGAATTATTTGTTCATATAGAAAGTTTTGCTCAGCCAAACGAAGAATAAAGGGAAGCTTTATTTCAACAAAATACACAGTATAATAGTATACAGTATAAATTTGAGGACAAAAGTTTAGGTACTCAAATATAAGAAAATAAGTGTATTCGTGTTTAAAAAAATCAGATGTAGTCAAAAATATTAAAAAAACGAAAAAACTAACAAACAAAAAACTTGAAATTTATAGTTTTCTTCCTCAATACCAAATATTATTTTCGCATAAACAAAATTTGAATCTTACAGTTACCTCGAAGTCTCCGTTCCAACGATCAAATCAAGCAAATAAGAAATTAAAAGACATCTGTTTATATTTCTATGACTTTAAGATTACAAAAAAAGTACGTTTGCCATGGTCAAAGACTGTGTGGTTGTTTTGTTTTAAATATAACATATCATTGCTCTTTTGTTATTCTTGTAATGACACCAACAAAAAAGTTGCATATGTTAGTAGTCGTTTTTAATTGCTGTACAAAACTCTTTTATTTTTGTCAATTTCATGTCTCCCGTGAAATAAATATGTAGATTTTTCTTAATGAGTATCTTTGGTTGAATTACCTGAAAAAGTGAAATAAAAGTGATGGTGTACATAATTGTTTGTATACAATAAAAGGAGGCAATTGAAGTCAATAATTTGTTAGATGTTGTTTTGCTCTGTACCAATCTGATGAGTTAAGCCCCTTTCAACAAAATTATACACGTTGTTCTTATGTTGTGTTGTAACACCATTGTCCTAGGTTAGGGGAGAATTGAAAGCTCCCACCATACATGTTTAACCCCACCATATTATGTATTTGCCTGTCCCAAGTAAAGAGAATATCGTTTAGTGATTGTTGTTGGTTCATTTCTGTCATTTTTGTTTTTCGCATATTGTTTTGTTATATATTAGGCCATTAGTTTTCTCAATTGAATTGTTTCATATTTTTCTCGTGGGGTCTTTTAAAGCCGATCGTACGGTTTGGGTATTTCTCATTGTTTAAAAGCTGTACAGTTGCCTATGACTGCTTACATCTACTTCATTTGAACTTTGGTTGATATTTGACTATTTGGCAATCATACCACATAATTGTCATATCAATATGTACTGCTGTGAGAACTTAACTATCGAGCCCCACTTAACTTGCAATATAAACCTGTCATCAGTACTCATCTGCCTCCGCAAGGTGTTCGAAATGTTAGTGATGTGAATAGACTGGATAATGACGCCATCAACACTGTTATGTAAATGATAATAATGTGCATCAAAACACAAATATCACATTTGTAGTTATTCTTATTCCTAGGCGATAATAAATTTTCATTGACCCCATAAATGTAATGTCCATTGCAAAGCAAAATCCATTCAGTAGTCGTTACGAAATAATGTTTTTTGAACCAAATAATGAATTGCAACTGTAAGCTGTTATGCAATTGCTTGAATTTATTATTTCGAAAAAAAAACATAAAAAGAGTTCACCGATTTTTTAAAATTTTGCCATGAAAACTTTATAGACTTTATATC
This sequence comes from Mytilus edulis, assembly GCA_019925275.1. Lineage (NCBI taxonomy): Eukaryota > Metazoa > Mollusca > Bivalvia > Mytilida > Mytilidae > Mytilus > Mytilus edulis. The sequence goes on along the minus strand of CM034352.1, from coordinate 20,492,317 downwards.
TATTGCTTGAATCAATTAGTTACGACAGAATGCACCGGATCTTACATAATAATTACATTGCACGCAAAGAAAGGCCCGTAAATGTCACATAGCTCAAATTGTATATGCCATTAGTGATATCTAGTAAGAATAAGTAATTTCAATCAACAAGAGTGTAAAGTTTATTGCAGTGTAGATTTTTTTAAATGAAGATAGTATTAATTCTGCTCTCATTCCAACAATTAACCCAATTTTTGAGTTTTCATCAAGTCTGCAAACAAAGGAATTGAATGAGACATGACATTAACAGCTCCATAACGACCGACAATAAACATTGGAAGTACTAGTATCATTTTAATATTTAACGAATTATATAAGATTAAACAAATGTAAAACTGGACCAAGCTTTAATATTTCAAAGGTTTGCATATCCAAATAGGTTTGTATAGTCTCTCGAACATCTCTAAATTTTCAAGAAATATCGTAGTTGTAAGGAAATGCACCTTACAACAGCCTTGACCATTTGTCACCATTTCTTAAAGGGGCAATAGCTACGATATATAAAAAAAATGATGTTTTTTGTTCAATCATTAATTAAAGTGAAATAGCGAAATAACAATTTGGTTTTAGAAGCCAGTTTGGTTCAATTTTGTCAAAATAAGCTAGGAAACATCGCTGATGAATTAATCACTTGCAAGTGAATAATTCGACCTCATTGAATCCGGTTTCATGTGACCTTCAATATAAACCCTTAGCTAGAGATGGGTTACCGATGAATTATGCGTGTTCAGTTATCACAAGGAAAAGAATGTACACGTTTAATGTGTAACAAGGGTAAACCATTTGATTGACAGATTCGATCCATAAAACCTCATTCTAATACAGGTAAAAACGATGATATGCGTATATTTTTAACCTATATTATGAAATCAAACTGACCTAGAAAATAAAATTGCACGAGTTTACTATATATTTACATCTATATTTATGTTTATATCGGGTTATATGACTGTCGGTAGTGTTCGGAGGTCACCTCGATAGTAAATTAGATGGCGTCTAGTCTAGAATACAAACAAATAATTGCTGATACAATTATTGAGCCTCTGCATTGTAAACTGTGTATATAAGACTTTTTTTTATAATTTGGATATACATTTTAGTATGTTGTAAATCAAATATGAGAATTTCAGTCAAATCGGTGAACCTGAATTTGACAGGTAATGACCCTTTAATCATGTTCATTTTTTTGATTGTAACTTGATATGGTAAATAGTGTCACTTCAATAGATATTAAAATGGAATTTTATTCTGAGGAGACAGAGCGGATAACATTTTTTTTTGTGTTTTCTTTTCTTTAAGCAATAGTTTAAAATGACAGTTGCAGACAATAATATAAATTAGTTTAACTTCCAAACAATCTAGTCGTCGTTAGAATTTAATTTCTCAACCGGACGAATAGAGTTCTTCAGGAAATATATAAAGTTATTGTACAGGATGATATATTAGAAAAAGTATGTGGTTGTCAAGCATATTTTTCACTGCGATTGTCACGTGATTGTCACGTGAATGTCATTGACCGTACAATCATTTTTGTATTGTATCTCAAATTGTATTTTCACGCTTGTTCGGAACAACTTTATGACGGCTGAAAAATCTTTTAAGTTGTCTCATTACAAATTATTCAGGCTGCAGTTGTTGCAACGTCAATACCAATAAGGTGCAAAACATATCTGATAATTTATTGATGAGTAAATCAGTATTCAACACTAATCGTATACTGTTATTAGATTGGCACTTGTCCTTCTATAAGTATTCTATGAAGGATTCTCAAAGAAGAAATAGACTTAACAGGAATACAAATTGGTTTTTAAAGTTTTATTTGTTAGAGTTCATGAAATCTTTACATTCGTGTCTGTATGGATGAAACATGTTTTCCTAGGTGTTAGCTAGTCATCCTTCCTGTCAACTGTAATAAGTTAATTAGTCGAAATGCGGTATCCCTATTATAAAGTTGTAGAACGAAAAAAATGGAAAGATGTATTTTAATGATTGCAGGTTACATAACAAGTCAATATACTTGCATGTTAGATAATGTTTGCGCCGTTGACATTACGTAATATATGACATCTACTATTAAAATTAATTATAAAACATAAAGAAATATTTCAGTCCTTGAAAGCAATGAACAACCTTAAGCGTGATTGATTTGAAAGATTCTATTTGTCAGGCAGTAATTCTTCGCTTCCTTTTAATAATTTTAAACAGATTAAAGAAAATCTTTGAGAATACCTTTTTATTTAAGTACAGTACTGGGATAGCTCAAAATTTTGACGTCAAGGTTGGAGCTGTTGTATTAATAACCGGGATAACTATATCGATAAATTAAAGGACAATTATACTGAAAATAAAGCTTAACACACACACAATGCAGTCAGCATACTGTTTATAATAATACGAAATTGTCTAATAGTATACCAGTAAAGCAAGCTTTTCACTGTTCCGATTCGATAGAAAAAGTAAATATTAAAAAAAGTACAAATGACCATGTCAACGATCTCACATAATGTCTTCAGAAATAATCACATTGTGTCAAATCATATTTAAGTCTATAACGTACATATAGCCTCAAAATATTTGGTGATTACGATTGAAGCCTGAGCCCAAATGTACTTAAGACGAAAACAACGTTTCGCAAAATGTTCGGTCCCTGCTTAGTAACATTATAAAGTGTCGTGCTAAAAACATTTGTAAAGTAAGATTTTTTTTTAAATTAAAGGCTTATCGGTCACGTATGGTGCAATTCAATGAGAATGCTTCAAATATTATAATGGAGATAATAAACAAACATATAGTGTTAGAAATGTAAATGCATAAAATGATATCATGGCGATAATATAAACAGGCAAATACTTATAGAAATGAAAATGTTTAAAATGATATCATGGTGATATTATAAACAGGCAAATACTTATAGCAATGTAAATGCATAAAATGATATCATGGAGATATTATAAACAGGCAAATACTTATAGCAATGTAAATGCATAAAATGATATCATGGAGATATTATAAACAGGCAACTACTTATAGCAATGTAAATGCATAAAATGATATCATGGAGATATTATAAACAGACAAATACTTATAGAAATGTAAATGCATAAAATGATATCATGGAGATATTATAAACAGGCAACTACTTATAGCAATGTAAATGCATAAAATGATATCATGGAGATATTATAAACAGGCAACTACTTATAGCAATGTAAATACATAAAATGATATCATGGAGATATTATAAACAGGCAAATACTTATAGCAATGTAAATGCATAAAATGATATCATGGAGATATTATAAACAGGCAAATACTTATAGCAATATAAATGCATAAAATGATATCATGGAGATATTATAAACAGACAAATACTTATAGCAATGTAAATGCATAAAATGATATCATGGAGATATTATAAACAGGCAAATACTTATAGCAATATAAATACATAAAATGATATCATGGAGATATTATAAACAGACAAATACTTATAGAAATGTAAATGCATAAAATGATATCATGGAGATATTATAAACAGGCAAATACTTATAGCAATATAAATGCATAAAATGATATCATGGAGATATTATAAACAGGCAAATACTTATAGCAATGTAAATGCATAAAATGATATCATGGAGATATTATAAACAGACAAATACTTATAGCAATGTAAATGCATAAAATGATATCATGGAGATATTATAAACAGGCAAATACTTATAGCAATATAAATGCATAAAATGATATCATGGAGATATTATAAACAGGCAAATACTTATAGCAATATAAATGCATAAAATGATATCATGGAGATATTATAAACAGGCAAATACTTATAGCAATATAAATGCATAAAATGATATCATGGAGATATTAAAACCAACATAATTATACTTTTAGGTCAGCAACGAAGATGCTTAAAATGATATCATGGTGATGTTATGAATAGACATATAATTTTAGCCATGAATATCTTTCAAAGGAAATAATGATATATTAGGAACAAGCACATACGTTTAGCAATGAAGATGCATAAACAATATCATGAAGATATTATGAACAAACATATATCTCTAGCTTTGTATTATTAATGTATCAAGGGGATTTTTTCAAATAAATTTGTGGACTTACATAGATAAGGTTTTGGTTACTTTTTCGTGTGCACTATTCGTGATAAAGTAGTAATGAAAAATAATGTAGTACATGCACTTGAATCAACCTGTAAATGAAACTGAGAAATAACTGTTTATGAGGCGCTATAGATTTTTTTTTGTAATTTGGTAGGATCTTCGGAATTTTGTAGTATTAGTTCGTGTTCTTATCTGTCATATCATTAGAATGATCATTTGAATTAAAATCGTAAAATCCCGTCGTACCCATGCATCTTATAGACAACGGTCAATAGAGAATTGAATTAAACATGTGGCAAAACAGTGGTTTCCTGCAATTTATTTGAAAAGATTCCCAGCTGGAAGATAATAAACAACATTGAAAAAGCCGGATATTTATAAATTAAAGTACAATATTCTCTTCCATTAAGTATGGTGATGGTGATTATTAAAGACAAATGAAATAAATAAAAGACATTCAAAAATTAATAAAATGGTTGGAAAAACACTTATTCACTTTAGCATGTTTACAAAACAACAACATTCTCAGTAATGAAGTTTAGAATGTATATAACATAAGACTGTAAAACAACAATAAAGATTAAGATACATATATGCGGGCAATATATGTGTGGGATATTTGTATTAGAAATGTTAATACGAAAATTAATTATTTACCTGAATGACAAACGTTATAGAAATAACAAAAATTGTAAATAGTTTGTCAAATATATATATATATATATATATCAAAAAGAAGATGTGGTATGATTGCCAAATAGACAACTCTGCACAAGAGACTAAATGACACAGAAATTAACAATTATAGGTCACCGCCAAGTATAGTTGATATGTTTGGAAATTATATTCAGACCTTTAGAGGATCTTCGATAAAATTAATTGTTACTTAAGGGGAAAACAGAGGAAATGTTAAAATGTGTGTACGAAAGACCTCCTCATAGAGTTAATACAACTCCATCCGCTTATATGCATGAACTTGATTTGTCTCTTAGTCGATTTAGTATATTTGAACATCGGTGAACTACTTTCATCTTAATTTTTTTGACTAAACTATTGTCTCCTTTATTCAGAGAGAGAAGTCAGCCAAGTTCAGAAAGGTCACAACAAAACAATGCTGATCCTGGACAAAACATACACAATATACCAAGGGAACAATTAAAAAGCATTATAGTCGAAAAGAAGACACACCACACAATGTTAAAAAAGTACACAACATATGGTCTTCAAAATACTACACAGAAAAGTGAAAACGGATAAACAAAAATCGCACCAAAAGCAGGTTTTGATCTGAGGTGCGAGGTGCTGTCAGATATCTGGAAATGTATTTAATGGCTAATTTATATGACGACAAATGTCATTGAAATTAAGAATATATATGGCTGAGGCGTGGAAATCTGAATATTTGTAGAGCAATTCAAACAGTTTATTTATACAAGGAAGCTAGGAACTACCATAATGAAGAAACACGTTGTAGACTACATTTTTTGTCCAAACAAATGCTAAAAAAATGTATAACATTTAATTTAATGACAAAGTGAGTCATTTCCCACTATGTACTCGATAAAGATCTTAGTATGGCATTTTCAACGCAAAGAAGCAGTCTTTACGGTTTTAAGCAAAATACACGGTGCATAACCATAACGGCCACTTCTGGCGGAAACGGATACTGCCACCAAAACCAACGGCGACTTTCGGCGTTTTACCTATGATGGACTCGACGACGATCCGAATGATCAGACAAATCTGTTAGGTAAGTGATACAATTGCTGTGTCCACGGAATCCTCGGATGTTTTTTTGTTATATAGAAACCAATTATCCCAACGAACAATGTATTCCTTTTATATTTGATTAGCATTTAAACTAGTGACTATGTGTTGTGCAACTCTTTTTCCACCAAAATGATAATTATTTCCGCTTTTTATTAGAACAGTATTAGCCATACTTTCATGGTTTCGACATAAACTTTCTTTTGTTAATAACATTTTGTGCATAATTCAAGATTTAAAGTCAAACTCCTTACTTTTCAAAATTATTAACAAACGGACCCTTTCACCTAGATCAAATTACTGGAACCGGACCCATAATTTTGAAAAGGAAGGAGTTTGACTTTATAGAATAATTAGCTAATATCAAAACGTTTTCGAAACTGTTCGGATTGTAACATTACAGTTTACAAAATACGATTATCGTTTCAGTACACACGGGTTATGTCATTGGAAGTACTTGTGTTGGAGGCGAACAGTTTCAAAGACTACTAGAAGCTTAATGCGAATTGTTTGAAATCAAATCATCTAACAAGATTTGTCCATTTGCATAGGATATGTTAAGAATTGGTTTAACATCCACGTCTCTTGCATACTGTAGATCTGTCACAAACTTTACTAAAGCTGATGATGAACACAATCAACTGATTAAAATAAAATTTTGATACAGTAGAATGGTTTGCAATATTCATAATCATCTCACGCGATTGAAAAATCTTCTAAACTTAATTTCATTATTTCCTTCAAAGAGTTCTCTATCTATTTCGAGAATTTGTCTGGATTTCAATTTATAAGCTTGACCTTTACGTTTGTTGTTGACGATATTTTCATTTAGGAAATATAGGTTCAATAATCTTAGGAAGATGAAATATGTCAAACATATGAAAAGTAATGATTAATGTGTATTTTTACAATAACCATATTTACATTCCCTTGGAAACAGCATCCAGTAGTCGTATTTATTTGTATAGTAAAAAAAATGAACAAATGATTTATTTTTTAGTTTTGCTACGAGTACTGAGATTAAAGAAATGAAGGTACAATTTCGAAACACGTCAATAAATACACGATAGTGCACGATGACAGAATCAAACTAGTTAGCGTAAACAAGGAGTAAATAAAACAAAAGCATCATACTGATTTCCTCTAATTTTATTTAGACAGTTCAGTCTAAAATGTATGCATCCTAAGCTAAACTAAATACTACAATAATTAACTATATGACAACTAATATTTGATATCAATCATTCAAGTATGAGGTCGGTCAATGAATGATAATAAATAATTCATATATGAACTCATATACAAAATACATAGCATCTCTTTGTTTTATTCCTGTCAGTAATTCCCCTTTTTCCCATAATTTAACATCATAAAGGGGTGAATTTTTACCACTTATATCTTGCATATTAATTCTATTTGCAAAAAATAAACGAAACCTCAATGAAACACTTGAAGCAGGCATATTTTTGAGAAATAATGTTGCTTGTACTTTACAGTACACTTTTCGTGTAATAACAATTACAAACGTCTCGTCATGGAAGTATTTTATTCTGACATAATATTTCAATGGTCTGGTCTGAGCCCAATAAAAAATTGGCTTTGTCTTCTAGATGAATTATGCCAGTATGGTAATAGACATATATTAGTGTTGATTTAATATACGTCTGAACATAAGTCAAATTAAATTAACGAGGAATATCAACAATATAAGCAATGTTACGTAATTTTCAGAACAAACGGATTTATATGTAAACGAATATATATTGTCTTATAAGACATAGTTTATTAAATAACACTGAGTTACGCATATGCCTACGGTAATACTTCAGCTGACATAGTCTGCTTCAAACATCAACATATGGTTGATGTCGCATTATGGTAGGTCAAACTAGAGCAGCGTGGTCGACTATGATTTTTAGGTAGAAATTTATTTAGATCCTAACATTTGCTTAATTAGCCTGTGTGAAAATTTAGGCATGTCCATACAAAAATTGACGTGATACGACTTTTTCGATCTTCACATTGAAACAACAACTATCCCGGAAATATCCTATTGAACGATAAAAAGATGGTGTAATTTATTTTTGCTATGTTGATACAACAATCATATCACTTGCATGTGTTACTATATGTATGAAGCAATACAAATGTCAACAAAGATAGGTCGTTGTATTTTTCTGTCATTTTTTCAAGGGTTTCATAATTGTTTGTATGTATATCATATCATATACCTTATGTCAAAAACATGGCGTTTATCAAAAGGGGAACACACTTCATATACTGTATTTTCATACATTGTTTTTATCTATCTCATTTAAGAACACTCACAGACAATAGTGGGACAACTTTGAAGGATGTTGAACCTGACGTTTAGGTCTATTTATAACGTACTAAGTTCTAAAAAGAGCAGCAACGTTATGTGTTTCTCACTAATGATACCATTGCCATAAGTATACAGTAAAAAGGTGTTATACATTTGTCATTTGAGGGCCTTTTATGGCTGACTCTACGGTATCGGCTTTGTTCATTGTTGGAGGCTAATCGGTGACCTATAGGTGTTAATTTCTGTGTCATTTGGTCTCTTGCGGAGAGTTGTCTCATTGGCAATCATACCACATCTCCTTATTTTTTTCGTTCTAATCATCGGATTAATGGATGTTGATACCGCACCGCAAAGGTAGTTTATAAACAAAGTTAAGATGAAAATTTCATTCATGGCCATTATGTGAAAGAGTACATAAGTATTTGGTTAACAGAAATATGATGGGCGATGATTCTAAAATGCATCACATAGCAACGTATGCTCACATGATTCTTAACACAAAGTTTAGGAGGCTCAGAATTGCACTTCCTGTGTAGAATAACAGCAATTATATACCTATATGGAGTTATTTTCTTTTAGAACGACAGGTTATTCTTTTTCAGAATCAACCCGGACGATACCATGTTTCAATGAAATATGCTTCAAGGCATAAAATAATGACCTGTGTGAGGTCATTATTTTCCTTGATAAAAATGCAATCTATAATTTACTTCAAAATTTTATTCGTCTGATAGTTTTTTGTTGTCGATTTGGAAATTTATTTTCTAAAGTACAATCGATGATAGATGTAAAAAAAAACCTTCATTGCCCGTATTTTAATTTTAGAAACAAATAACGTGAAGTTTTGTTAATTTATCGCTACAATAAAGAAACATTGTCATATATGTGCGATGAAATTTAATATAGACCTTCATAAATAAAAGGCCAGATTTAACATATTCGTGTGTTAGATTTTGAAAATCTTATTGAGTCCTGAAAAGGTTGATTGATTTTTGGTTGCTTGCTTAACGTCCAGTGGCAAATATTTCATGCATGTTCAGGGCATACACGCTGAATAGAAAATCATACTGTGACCTACATGTATTTATATTCGTCTTCGTGTCAGTTCTTAACTTTTTTAAATTTATGTATACCTTTAACTCTATCAAATAATCAACTAATAAGATAATCTTATATTCTATTGAATAACATTAACGTAACTCAGAAAAGGGTCGGGTCCAGAGGGTATATAATTATATCCTGATTATCTGTTAATAAAATGTATTGCTTTTCGATCAAAAGACAATCTTTCTGAATTTTTTATTCGATTCAATTAAAATTGTTAAAAAAAATAACCACTTTTCCGCGATAGAAATGACATTACAAATAGAACAAAAAACATACCCCTCCCCCTTTTCCATAAACTAAGTGGTACAATAAATTCCTTACAATGTGTCTTGTATTTGTCATACACCGTTATCGGACGGTAACAATACATTTGTGTCTTACTTCATGCAGTTACAGTAATATTTTTATTGTGTATGGATAATATTTTTTAAAAGGTTTATATATAGATTCATTAGTGAGTTTTATTTCACATACTAAATGAGCCATATTAAAACCTGAACGCATTAGAAAGGAATATCCCACTTTAGTGTTGTCGGTAAAATAGGATACTAAGTGTTGCAAATCTTTATAAAAAATAATATTTTTTTGACGGTCGGTCTTTCATTTGATCAATCCTGACAACCCTCGGTGTGTTCTACGACAAGAAAAACCTTAAAATATGCATTATCTATAACCCAAATGTTTATACCTCGCTATTATGGGCAAAAAATATAGAAGTATTCGAAACAGGAAGTGGGTGAGTGTAAAAATGCACCACATCGTATAGCATGCTTATATGAACCTTGCTTATAAAATTAATTATTCTTAACCATAATTGGTCATTGTGCTAACAGGACTGCTTAAACACTTTTTAACGAGACAACAATCAACATCTTTCATGAATATTAGAAATTATGGACTATCATTCACAAGTTTACAATCTAGCTAGTACTCTTACTAATGTTTAGCTCAACTTTTGTTATAAAACAGCTTTCTTTTACGGATTGTAGAGTCGGAATTGTTGGAGGAAAATGGAAGATTTTTACAAATCTGATGTTTATTACTGTGAAAAACCTCCATCTATAATTTTTTTTTATATAATCAATATTTTAATATTACACTTAGAGGTCCCTGATATTCGAAGGTATATTAGGACTGCGAGATATACTTCAGTGGTCTTAGGACCTATATTAGTCCTTAGTTAGTGAAGTTTTAGAAAGTGTCATAAGTTTAGATAAATCCTCCAATCTATCATAAATTAATTATATAATGACATCAGAACACATGTCTTCAACATTCTGATGGTCTCATGATAATCATAACATTATTTCCTTTACGTTAAAATCGATAAAACATTAGTTTTAGCACATTAACCCGTTGCATGCTTTGAAGCTGTTATTAGACTAGATATCGTAATGAAAATATGACTTTTAGTCCTGTAGGTGTCATTGTATGATATATGTTTTGTCCGTTTTATCTAATCCCTTGAAATTATCGTATAAGACGTACATATCAAGCTGTTTCATTTAACTTTGTGTAACACTTCAAGATTAAATGTTAAAAACATGTAATTAAGGAATAACCATACTGTAGTTACAGAGTGGCCGACATCTATTGACGATTTGACGGTCGCATATGCATTTTTCTGGTGGCAAATTATGTTGGTAGTAAGATTGTCCTATAATAGTCCTAAAGTCTGTCAAATCAGATATATGTAAGGACATGTCTTAGGATTCTTAGTAAAACTAGGCCTAGCAGATGCAGTGATCTTTAAAAGCTCCACTAGTTGTTTTGATTTTTAAATAAAAATAAACGTATATAAAGAACTATTGGTGACGTACGTTTTCTGCAGATTTATTTTGCTGGGAAAGGCAAACTTTTTCTAGTTGCGATAATTTGTATTATTGCCCTTTGTAATAATCTAGCAAAACATAGGTTTATAATAAAACAAAAAGTTAGTTCTACAGTTCTATTGCAGGATTCTTCATAAATCACGAAGCCAGCACTTAAATCGGGTCATACTTCCTTTCGTTACATGATATTTTTATTATTACAAAATGTAAGTGATGTCCTGTGTGATTTTTTCCGCCGCCAAACTAAGATTGTTAAATTCTTCATTAACAATCAAAATCAAGATATGGACCATCTGCGTTTTCTTTAGAAGTGTAGAAATTAGCTGTTATTGTTTTCCGCAAAGATGCTTGATTTTTCAGGGTTCAAAATGAGAACAAACCTTGCAGCAACATAATAGTATTTGTACGGAAGCTTCTTCTCGGCATGATATCTTTATATATTTCGTGCTCTTCGGATTTGTACCGCTGAATAGAAAATTAAAACACAGTATGCAATCATACAGCTTTGTTTTCACAATCAAAATATCATTACTGTCATAATTCAGGCCAATAAAGACATAAGGGTAATAGGAAAGTCTAAATCAAATCGATATTTTTTTTTGTTGTAATTTGAAATGAAGGTTACGTGATGCCTTTCAAAAATATCATAAACAATACCGTTTATAATACAGGAAGCTATTTTAAATTTTCTCATTGATATACATATTGTAACTTTACTTTCAGGCAATAATATCCAATATGACGAGATAAATTCAATAACTTTTAAATCAGCTCAGTTGCACATGATTTTATTGTTCATACAGTCGTCTTTCCATTTTTTTTTTAATTACATTTTTCTCTCAAAATTGCATATTATATAACAGATCTTGAACGATTTTTGTCTGATATATATCACTTTCTAAGAGGCGCATTTCAAACAATTAAATGTCTCTTCATTTATGCTCTAAGTACATTTGTTGAAAACCTGATGTAACCGAAAAGAAAAAAAAACATCAGGACGAAACAAATTTACCATATTTACCATAATCGAAAAAGCCTATTCTAAAACATGTGACGTTGTGTTCGCATGAACATCATATATATATATTTAAATGTAGTTGTTTTCTGATTTAGCAAGGTCACATTTTCTGAGCTAATCCCTCAAATAATAAAGAGTAATGACAATAAACGTTATCGTCCCGTCATATCTTATGTAAATAAAAGAAGAATGAATCCATTGGACAAAGATGTAAATATATGACAAATTCAACAAATTTATATGTATAAAGGGACATAACTCAAGAATTGTAAAAGTGACACAACCCTTATTCGAACTTGATCTGTGTATCGGGGTAATAAACATTGTGTATAAGTTTCGTAACATTTATACGAGGCACACTAAATAGGGCGAAAACGAAAACACTATATTTGTTTTCATAACTCAAGGACGGTAAAAGTTACACCACCCAAACTCAAACTTGATATGTGTTAGGTTGTAATAAGGATTGTGTATAAGTTTCATAACATTTGGTTAAGGCAAACTAAAGTTAGAGTGCGGAAACAGAAAATTTAGATTTTTTTGTTCATGTATAAAGGGATATAACTAATAAAACGGCAACAGTGACGCCAACCAAAAGTTTCGTAACATTTGGTTAGGGCAAGCTTGGGTTAAAGAGCGGACAGTTATTTTGGGACGTATGGAAATACAAGGGTAAAACTTAATATATAGTTGAAATTTGAATTTTCACAAAATTCACATAAATGCATAAACAACATCATATTATTGGAAGGTTACCTTACATAATAGTTGTCATATTCTGTTTGATATCATATAATTCTATCTTTATTCAATTACGTTTACTTCAAGGACAGAATACACAAAGAAAAGATTTGAGAACATTTTGTACTATGGATTTTTAAGGTTTTGTTCGACTTTTTTAATGCCACGTGCATAAAAATCTTATTCTTCAGGAAGCTATAAATGTCTATTAAAGCTTTTGAAATTAGTCTTACATTCTCTACACTTTTTCGTGAAAGGGTGACCTTTTATATGTTTGCAATTCAAAACACTTGATTTATGTTGACGTTAAGTGCCCTCTTGATCTTTTGAATGTTTTAACATCTTTGTTTCACAGTGGACAACCTTCCATTTAGTGCAAATATGAAAAACAACGAGAATAATTAAGACTGCAGATAGAACATTTAGAACCACAATTAATGTTAAACTGAGATTTCGATAATCAAACTAGAAAAAAACAACGGAAGAGGTGTATTTCATTAAAATAAGCTGTGACTGGTTATGAACCTTTTCCGTGGTCATAAGATCAAAAAGCAATAAAACTCGTCAGCCTGTCTCACAGATTTTTAAAATCGTACTTAAGGTTTCCAAATGATTGTAATTGCTAACATTATAAACAAACCATATCTAGAATTTTATACGAACCACCGAATTCAATGACATGCTAAGACGTCAAACGTCAGACGTATGCTATTTTGACCAAACTTATTATAAGTCAACCAAATAAAACCACTACATAGTCAGAACAATATTTGAAGAAGATGATTCGGCAATGAACCCGTATTTTAGCTATCACAAACAATCGTCTGTAGAGGCACTGCCATTTTCAAATATTTTTTGTTTGTTAAATAACAATGGAATAAAAATTGTTGTTTAATTCCTTTTGGATTTGTGTTTTTATATGTCAAATTAATTTGAAAATTACTTGTTGTTTGGAATTATTTTGGTAAAGAAAAAAAGCAAGTAACCTTTTGTATATGGATAATATTAATTCTTCTATCTAATTCGGAAACAATCAAACCACAAGAGCTTTGAGATGAATTGTATGTCTGTTATAACAGGAGATCTTAACATCGTTCAAGACCGAGAGTTAAAATCATTCCTCAGTAAAGGACCTAAATATCGTTCCCCGTCAATTATTAATTGGAATGAGTGTCGTAATATCATCCACGAATCACTCCGTACTTACTGTTTGAAGTGGGTAAAACGGGAAAAAGCTGACAAAAAATCTTCGGACTCTTTTTTTAATTCAGTAATGAACATAGTTGATATACGTATTCAACATTTTAAAGAACATTTAACTATTAACAATAACCACAATAAACCTATTTCTCGTATCAAACATAAACTTAAAGAACTAGCCAAGGAATTTGTTTTTGTCCAGGCCGATAAAGCTGCTAATAATATTAATATTGTTTGACGTAAATTTTACATTGAGGTTTCTGAAAAAAGAAATTACCAATTCACCAACATTCCAACTGACTCCATTTTCAGAAAACGACATCTGTAACAAACATAAACTTTTAGCTACCGCTTTACAAGCAGAACATAATACAATGAAAATCCCAACTATGTATTGGCTTCCGAAGCTTCACAAAACACCTTACAAATATAGATTTATTTCGTCTTCAAGCCATTGTTCCACTACAAAATTGTCTATTCTCCTTATAATTACCAGTACACTTGGTACAATCAAAAACCTGATAATAAATTGTTCAAATAAGGCCTTCGAAAATAGTGGAATTATACTTTTGGAGTGTCAAGAACTCGTTGGAAGTACTTGATAAATTGCATGCTTATATTGGTGATTTTGAATCTGTTCAAAGTTTTGATTTTTCTACCCTGTATCACATTACCTCACATTCTCATTATAAGAAAAAAATCACACAGCTAATTAAATGGTCATTTAAAAAGTCAGAATGTAAATATTATATGTTCAAACTCTTTTAGGTCATTTTTTAGTAGCAATAAACAAAAAAACTATGTCAATTTGACATGCTTTGATACTATATATGCCCTTGAATTTTTACTAGATAACATCTTTGTTCGCTTTGGAGATTCTCTATATCGTCAGGTTATCGGAATTCCAATGGGGACTAACTGTGCACCACTAATGGCGGACCTGTTTTTTTTTATTGCTATGAGTTACAATTTATGACAAAAATCAGCAAAGACCCATCGAAACAACATCTGTGAAACAAATTTAAAAATCCTTTTAGATATTTGGATGACATTTTGGCTCTCAATAATGACGACTTCAGTATGTATACTAAAGAAATTTATCCTGTTGAACTTACTTTAGATAAAGCTAATACTAACAATGACCACTGCCCTTTCCTAGATCCTGATATTTATATCACTAACGGAAAGCTTAATACTAAAATTTATGATAAAAGAGATGAATTTTCATTTCCTATCGTTCATTATCCATGTTTAGATGGTGTCGTTCTCTTGTCACCATCTTACGGTGTTTATACATCTCAACTTGTACGATTCGCTCGTGTATGTAACAATGTTTTAGATTTTAACGAGAGAAATTTATGTATTACTAAAAAATTATTACACCAGGGTTTTTGATATCACAAACTGGTCAAAACATTTACTAAAATTTATCATCGGTATAAAAACATCATTCGTAAATATAGCTCAACATGCAGACTTCTTATACGTTCAGGTATTTCACATCAAATGTTTTATGGAAATATTCTTTAAAAGCACAAAAATGTCAGTATTGACCTCAGAAACTAACAAAACCTTTGAATAGACTTATTAAGAAGGGATATATATAGTTACGATACTGTTGTCAGGTCATTAAAGATTGCATATTTTGGCATTAATATTGATTAACTTATAGGGTCTTTGCATCGGAACTAAACACATTTATTCAAAAACCAGTTGTTGGCATGACACGGGTTATGTTCTTCTCATATATGTTATGATGGTATGATACTTAACCCCTAACGGGAAGGATTGTGCCTGATATTCATATGATGAAATCATAATCTTTCAATCAGATTAATTGAAGTCTGGAGCTGGCATGTCAGTTAACTGCTAGTAGTCTGTTGTTATTTATGTATTATTGTCATTTTGTTTATTTTCTATGGTTTCATCTTCTGACATCAGACTCGGACTTCTCTTGAAT
Source organism: Mytilus edulis (assembly GCA_019925275.1). Lineage (NCBI taxonomy): Eukaryota > Metazoa > Mollusca > Bivalvia > Mytilida > Mytilidae > Mytilus > Mytilus edulis. The sequence goes on along the minus strand of CM034352.1, from coordinate 20,476,197 downwards.
TGAATTTTAAATGTGCGTATTGTTATGCGTTTACTTTTCTACATTGGATAGATCTATAGGGAAGGGTTGAGATCTCATAAACATGTTTAACCCCGCCGCATTTTTGCGCCTGTCCCAAGTCAAGAGCCTCTGGCCTTTGTTAGTCTTGTATTATTTTAATTTTAGTTTCTTGTGTACAATTTGGAAAATAGTATGGCGTTCATTGTCACTGAACTGGTATATATTTGTTTTGGGGGCCAGCTGGGGGACGCCTCCGGGTGCGGGAATTTCTCGTTACATTGAAGACCTGTCGATGACCTTCTGCTGTTGTTTTTTCTATGGTCGGGTTGTTGTCTCTTTGACACATTCCCCATTTCCATTCTCAATTTTACTGTAATAGGTAAAGCAATATATACCGTCTGATTTCTCTAAAGAGTCGGTCGTTGGTGTGATCTTTTGTATACGTATAGACTTATGTAATTCCTCTTCACCATTTCATATACCTTTTCTATTAAATCATATGCTTTTATGTTTTAGATTCGGTATTGTTTGCTGCAACCTATAAAAGCTGATAGGGAAGATATAGCTTTGGCCTTCATCGTGCTTAATGAACGATAAGGCAAAAGGGATGGGTTGGGAGTTGGATAAAAGGCGGATTTATGTTTCAATTGTTGGAGTTTCGATATTAACGCAGTACTTTAGACAAAAAAGGCTTTTCACCTTTTAAAAATAATTCACAGCATATTTATCTCGGTTGTTATGACCAGATATAATAATACATTTAGTTATATATCATGCATTAAAAATACAAAACCATTGTTGATTCCATTTCAAGTACAATGTACATTGATATGTTTGGGTACATTTATTCAAATGTTTGCTGCATGTCATATTTATATTTCTATTGCTTTTAATCATAATTGGTGCCGTTGGTTTTTCTCGTTTGGAATGATTCTCGTTTTGTCAAGTCTTGGGTTTTTAAACTTTGCATACACTTATAAATGTGTGATAAGTATCTAACTCACCATGACACAACATTCTGACTGAATTTAACAGACTAGAAAATTAATACAACAAATATATATTCTTATTCATATTTCGCCTTCGGTCTCAAGTAATGAATTAGCTTAACTTCTCTTTGAGGGGTGAAGCGTACATATAATATCTCTGTTTAAAGAAACAAACTATACCTGACCACACCATAACTGGCCAGTGACCTTGACCCTAGTATATAAGCACCTGTTCCATAATAACTTGTCATTATTTTTCTTGAGGGTGAAGTGGACACTTCACATGAGTTCTTTTTAGTTATTTTATTTTTATCTTAAATTTGGGAGAAAGTTATTAAAGTTACATTAACTTGTCTACGAAGTACGACAAGTTCTAATGTTATTTTGTTATTTACAAATAATAATTCCTCAATTGTCTACGATGTATGACAAGTGTTGATGGAAATGAATTTAAAAATTTCTTGTCTACGATGTATGACAAGTGTTCATGGAAATTAATTAAATATTTTATTGTCTACGATGTATGACAATTTTATATATTCATTAAGTTTTTGCATTAGTACGATGTACGGCACATGTGTTACTTAATTCATACTCCTGTTTGTTAAACAGGTAGATATTTAAAAGTATTTCTATTCACCTGAAGGTCGTGAGTACTCTTCACAATTTACACGTGTTTTACCTGCACAGGTACACATTTTTGTATTACAATGGCTGAATTTGTTTATGCAAATGTATTGTTTTTGCAAGATGTTTAGAATGATGTTTACACTTACTAGGGTGATGGTTATGTTATGATTTTCATCACCTCTGGAATGTTTTAGAAATTAAAGATGATAAATTTAATAGGAAATCAAGAGGTATTTTGAATAAATCCTCTTCTTAAACAGTTATAAAACCTAGTAGTTTTATAATAGGTCATAATGGCATGGCAATTGGAAATAATTGACAAAGCAACAAAACCTGTAAAAAGTAAGTTTTAAAATCTTGTGCTACTGGTATAACTTCAAAATCTACTTGATTTGTGAATGTTTCTCACGAAAGTGCTGTTGAGATTTAAGATAGGCATGTATATTGTTACATTTACTCATTATTATTAATGTAGTAAAGAACCTGTATGAATCATGAGGTTTGAGACAGTTTCACTGCCTTCAACTCTAGCAGAGTTTGTAGAGAAACCTGCTGCTTTATTTGAATTTTGCCATTAGAGGCTTACTTTTATGAAGATTTAGTTCTATTTTTTGATCTGATCTATTGAAATGATACGGTGTATGTACCTCTTTTTGGAGTTTGTGCCATGGCTGATGATAGTCCAGCCGGAGTTGAATTTGATACGTCTTTTGATCCTGCATTAAGGTTTTCAGAAGCCTTTAAGGCTTCTTTTAGTGAGATTAATGGTCCATTATCTCATCCTGTTTGTTGAACAGTTTAATCATGATTTTGATAAAATCAGGAAAATATAAAGTTCATAGAGGAATTAATACTATCACACTGAGAACTGTGACAATCCTAGTGTGTCTAGGATAAATAAAAAATCGAAATGGCACTGCCTAGACAGGCCCACTCTGTGGTTTCAAAGATGCAGGAAACCCAGAGATTCTTTCTTAAGGGGTTGATCATCACCCCTATTGTTGAGTTGGCTATTTCTTGTAAGAATGAGCCATTGGATCTTGATAATACAAGGATTTTATTGTAAAATTCTATTTGTTTATTTGACCATGGGTTTCTGGTTAAACCCATAGGTGATGCTCAGAAATATTTAGATGATAAAACTTTATTGTAATTCTGTTGTGATAGTTGCTTTATCACATTTCTAGTTATGATTGCAAAAAGCAAACTTGTGTTTATACAAAGATTCTAAAGCAAATTATAGATTCCTTGGAAGAGGTTCCAGGTCTAGCAATTAATTTACTCCCAGCTGTTATGGGAAAGGCAATATCAGTTTTTTAACTGCAGATGCTCTGTTGGTCAACTAGTGTACTATACTAGTAGGCAATTCCCTTCATTGAGAGGGAGAGGTTTCCAAAAGGGAACAGAGAATTTCGAAGAGGTCATTTTTCTCAACCAGTTGCTATATATACAGTAGATAACTTAAATATTATGATTTGGAAAATGTTTCTAATGATCTATTGATATTAGATATATATTAAGAAATGGTTATAAAATTATTTTTAATGATGTACCACAAGGTTTATCTTTTTGAATTAAATACATTTCACCTTTCATAAGGATGAATTATTTTCATAAGTCTAAAAATTGATAGCTAAGGGAGCTATTTAAGAGGTTGATCGATCAATGGAAAATCAGTTTATTTCCTATATTTTTTTCTTAGTTCCTAAGAAAGATTGGTCTTCAAGGCCTGTATCTATTTGAAAAATTCAAACAAACTTAGTTTGTGGCTAATCAGCATTTGGAGCAGGACCATTTTTCTTTTGTTTAGATGTAATTCTTTTTAGAATAATTATCTATATATATAGAGAGAGAGAGCTAACATCTATAGATCTCACAGATGCATATTTAGGTATCATTTATGATTATATCACAATTTCCTGATTCATGTGGAAAAGACATTGATATGATATTTATGTTTTTTGTTTTGGATTGGCTTCTGCATCAAGAGTTTTTACTAAGGTTTTAAAACCTGTCTTATGTATTTATGAAATAATGTCACTTGAAGTATATACATGCTATAGTTTATACATTGATGATTCTTTTATTATGGATCAGAGTTTAGATGATTGTATTGTGAATACAGAAGAAGTGGTGCAAATGCTTGATAAGCTGTGCTTCAGAATAAATTTTGAGAAGTTGGTACTCATTCCTTGGAAGCACATTGTTTTCCTTTGTCTCATTATTGATACTGAGCTATTTAAGTTTTTTCTGACAGATGAGAAATGGTTAAATTATCTCCCTTGGGAAATTTTTTCTTAAATAAAATTGTGTAACTGTATTTAAGATGATTATATCATATATTGGTCTTGTGACGAATGCTTTTAATGCAGTATCTTTGGGAATGTTACATTGCAGAAACATGGCGAGAAATAATGTTGAAACACTGTATAGTTGTTACAGTGTTTATTATCATCAATAGGCATGATAGGTGAAATTTTTTAACAATTTAAAATCAGAAATTAAAAATTTGATTTATAGACCCATCCAAATAAGTTTTTGGATTGAACCAGATTCCTCTGACAAAAGAAGGATTTGGGATCCAAATTTGAAGAAAATGTTTCTGTTGGTAGAATTTATTGGAGCTTCTTTAAGAGTATGCACTCATTTAATATAGATTTCATAGTATTGTTGGCTATATTTTTCTTTTGGAGAAAAAGTTTTAGTCACAGAGATCTCGAGTTATACAATCAGAAAATACTATTTCAGTAGCTTTTATTATGCAATAGGAGGTATAACCTCTTTGTCACTTAACATACTTACTACAAATATTTCATTATTTGGGCTTGGTGTTCAAGAAGGAACATTTTTATCACAGCTCTTTATATTCCTGGTAAGAAAATTTTGATGCTTATCATATGTCTTAAAAATTTACAGATTCAAAAGGATGGCAATTGAAAGAAGATGTATTTGTTTTGTTGTTATTACATTTTCATTTTCAAATCTGTAGATAATTACTTCATTGTCTTTAGACCAACAAGCTCCTTTCAGAGATGTTTGTATTTTTCATGATCAGAATTAAGACCTTATATTTTCCCATCTTTTTCATTGTTGGGGATAATTATAAAGAAAATTATTAGTGATAAAGTTCAGAAGGCTCTTTTGGTTATCCTTTTTGGCTTGCTCAGAGTTGGTTTTCTTTGCTAAGACCAATTTTAATTTATTTGCCAGTTAAACTGCTAAGCATAAAAACTTAGTAACAATGTTGTATACTGAAGATAATGTCTTTCCGTCAGGAAGAGACTTAATTTAACTGTATATTGTAAAAAATATAAGTGAACCAACACATGAAGGGTTGATTGTACAGTAGGGTAAAAACGTGTGTATTATACTCAGAAATCACTTTAATATAAACAGGAGATTTCAGAATCATTTGTAAAATATATTTACACTTCATCTTGGAGACCTTGCATCTATAATCAAGCATTATCAATATTTTTTGAGAAATTTCATTATTTGGTGTGATCAATTCCTTATCACCATCTAAAAAGGATGTTATTGATTATTGAAATTTTTGTAAAACACAAGCTTTTCATATTCAGCATGTTTAATGTGAATTTTCCTTGTTCTATGTTGAAACAGACTTTATCCTTTAAGAAAAAGATGTTACTTAATTTGTTTGTTTACTACATGTATTTGTGTAAGGTTGCTTAAACCTGAATCTGCAATTGAAGAGTTAGATACTCTTTCACTTGGGAGATGAATTTAGTGCTATCTTTTTTAGGTTCTTAATATTCATTGGAGTATTTAACATTGAAGACTGTCTTTTATACTTGTGTCTTTATTTGCCGTGACTACATCTGCCTTAAAGTACTATCTTTATCAGCTGTAGATTTACATTCTATGTCTTTCATTCAGAGACATGGCACTTTATTTTTTCATATACATGAGTTTTTGAAAAATACTAGATCTGTTAGATAGTTTACCTAATGAGGTGATCAAAGGTTTTGATAAACCAAAACTTTGTGTTGTTAAGACAATGATTTATCATGTTTTGTGTACAAAATAGGTGAGAGAATTCATCTAAGTCTTTTCGTAAAGTTTAGATAGTAAGAGAGAGTTCTAATTTTATCCGATGTTTTAAGGTTAACTCATTTAGAGGAACCTCTTCTTAAGTGCATTTAGCTTCAGGATGTTCTATTAAGGACATTATGGCAACAGTTTTGTCTGGACATATGGTAAAACTTTTTCAAGTTCTATAACAGGAAAGTAAATAATATCAGTACTAAAACACTTTTCTTCAGTTGTAGTTACTGGATGATCTTGTGATTTTTATCCTTTATTAAATGTTGGCATTTATATAAAAATTGTTTTTAGTTTGTGTCTACACTTTAAACAAGCTAATTCATTACTTG
>CM034352.1:20453545-20470084 GCA_019925275.1 Mytilus edulis | reverse complement strand
ACAAATATATATTTCAAAATCCTTAAACCGGTTTATCGATATATATTTAAAAACAATCTCTTTCGTGCTTTTCTTTTAAACAAACAAAAAAATAAACTTAAGATAAAATTGTTTGAACTGTTACAATGTACATGTAAAATCGACTCTCTCTCCTTGACACTGATTGCATTAGGAAAAACAAGAGAGAAAAAATACAACAACGCGAAAATATATTTGTCAAGAAATAGTTACAGTTTATCCTGAACTGGTGTTTAGTCCATGTTTTTGCAATCGACATTATTGTACTGATCCAAATGATTTAAAACTTGCTCTATTTTGCATCCGCTTCACTCACCATGCTGCAATAATGATTAAAATATATATCATTAATCACATTTTGGTCGTCTATAAGTTTTATTTATACGAAGAACTGTCAGGACAAAATTGTCGAATAAACGACCGTTGTATAGTATTGCAAGTAATTTGCTATATAAAATACTTCAGAAAAAATAGCTTATTATTAATATCAAATATATACAGAAGTATAGAGACAATCGAGGAACTTTCATTTCGTAGAATGTCTCAGAACATTATCCAATTATAGGATTGTATTACATTGTTTATTATGGGTAAACCAAAATAATTGTACGGCCTGTCAGATGCACACTATAATATGCTATTTTCAGTGCCAACTCATTCCGTGAAATTGATTTACTTGTCCAATGCATGCAACACAAAACTGAAACATAATTGATTTTCCTGTGTCAAGGTTCACGATGAGTTATTGCGTTCGATCGAAAACTGTATATATTATATAGTCAAGAACAATGAACCATTTTTCAGGATTTCTAATATTCAAGTCATTGATAAGAGTCATTGTTAAAAAATTAACACGGCGATCGAGGAATATGAAACGGAAATCATGTTTAAAAAAATGTATTATTTTTGAATACAGACAACTTTAACAGTAATTGCCCATTATAAAGATGAAGCTTTATATTTTTTAAACCATTTTAAAATCAGTGTTCTTATAACAGCAGGAATCATTATGACTCTTTTTACATCAGTAGTATATACTGCATAAGCGGTCATCTTTCAAGTTGAAAGTAAAATGCTGCCTATTTTATTTCAAACATAATTTATTAATTGCCGTTTGCACGACCAAACACCTGTACTTATCTGGCGTTCTCTTATTTTAAATTTGCTGTCCAAATTTCATCCCTTTCGCGCCTTTCATCACCAACTACCCATCTGGCAAAAAAAAACCTGTTGTATTTACTCATCAAAGTCGACTGGAATATGCTTTCTTTTATATGCACCTTCACGTTAAATAAGTAACAATCATATAACAATCAAAGTACCAATAATTTAAGAAAAATAGATAAACATTGTATATGCTGAATATGTTGATTTATGCATTTTCTTCCTCTAAATATTAATCCAGCCTTAGTATTTGTTTATGGATCTTTAATTGTATCCTTTATCTTGTTTTTGGATAAAACAATAATGGAACTACAGCATACATTGTTATCATGTTTTTCTCGACCACTTGTACTTAACAAAATGTGCCAAAGTAAAACTACTAATTATAGCTTAATCATGAATGTAAATGTATGCAAAATAAACTGAAAATAACCAGTGAATTAAAAAGACATGATCTAATGTTCTTAACACGACGGGAATACTTAGTGAACTAATCAGTTGTGATACTACTTCTAAAGTTGGGTACTGTTTGAGCTATTTCGATCTGATATTTACTACTACTGTGTAATTCTTAATGAACCTCTACGAAACACTTGGTGAACTATTGTGGGGTTACAGGATAAATTGCTTCAATATTTACTACAACACTGCACTAAGTGAATGCATAAATAAGATATCATGCATTTTCCTATCACAATTTCTATATCTATCTTTTGTATTTATTGATAATGTGTTCTCGTTCTGAACATGCATTTGCCACTGGATGTTAAGAAACCTATATGTCACTTGGGTTGTAATTTAACAGCATATTGTTTATTAATATAATGATTATGCTAAGTTAACTACTACATTCTGGTAAGTTCATCTTCTATTTCCACTGAATTGGTGGTACTTCGTGAACTAGTCTGATCTGATGTATACGTACTACGAAGGCAATGATACATTAAATGCTGCATACTGTTTACAATCATGAAATGAATAGTTTTTATATGAAATTCGTTCTTATTTGTTCAGCGGTTTTATTATTTTTTTACAAGAGGATTGATAATACGAGAAAACTGGAAATACTTTATTGTGCAATGCATAAAATTTAATAGGAAATTTCTATGTCAACTCCTGTACCAGTAAAACTAAGACCGATTTATTATTTTTTTGTATGTTGGTAGGGGTATGTTTTATAAATGAATTGTTTGATTCAAAAATATTTGAGAAAAAAACTTGTTTGTTTCAAAAGAGGAGTGAAAAACATTTTTTAGTTTTTGTCTTTTTAAGTAAATCAACCATGTTTTATTGATATTTTTTTCACATTTGTTAGTGGATACATCAAATACCGGTACCAGGAGTGAAAAATATAGTCCTTCAATTGAACAGGTTATGTAAAGAATATATTCAACATTAAACTGCAACAAAAATTATTGATGTTTTTGTTTAAATATTTGTTTATCTAAAGTCGAAAACATATATATTTCCGAGAAAAATTAAAACAAAATACTCTTCCCCACTTCCATAAAAATCAATGATGATTGCCAAATGAAAAAAATCCGATTTGGAGTATTTTGAGAGTTCTACATCTGAGTTTTAGATATATGATTAAATATTAATTTCTAAGTTGTGTCATGTGTATTATTGTTTGTCTGCTTGTCTTTTTCGCTTTTAACCATGGCGTTGTCAGTTAATTTTCGAATTATGAGTTTGACAGTCCCTCTTGTATCTTTCGTCCCTCTTTTTATATTGATAACATTTTCGTTCCAAATGTCTAGTTTAATTTGTATTTCGATTTTTTCCTTTCAGAACACTAATGTTTTGTATATTTTGTTTCAAATTAATGCAAATTGTGGTCTCCGATTTGATTTAATTGTAAAATGTGCTTATTAAATAAAAAAAGAATGGTTAATTTAGCTGTTCATGTTAAAATCTAAGTAAAATTCGGTTATAGATCTCCCGGTACTACCCAGCAACTTAGACAAGTTTTCAAATTGTACAATGCTGTATTACATAATGTAATATCTAACAGTTCCCGATTCAAGATAATTATCTATATAAAAACCAAATCAACATCATTTGACAGTGACAATTTCCTAATTGATGCTTTGGTGGCCTTGATACTACTAACTTTGACTCTGTAAACAAAAAGTTGTATAATAAACAAGTCATGATGCGTCCGTTACGGCTACTTTATATATGTCAACTTTTACATACACTGATGCATTACCTAAATATTTGATGATCGTTGCATACACAAGTTATAACAAATATATTTAATGATAGAAAGAAATACTTCGGTACGAACTGTAAAATAATATAATGAAAGGTGTAGATGCGCATGATTTGTCTAAAACAATCGAAAATAATAAAGGTAAGCTTGTTTAAAAGATCAAACTGCTTTTTATATTTTGATGCAATGCTTGAAAAAAATATTTCTTGATAATTTTTGTTTTAATTTAAAAAAAGATCCACACTTGAAAATGAAACAAGTTGAGAGAGTTACTATTTCATTTTATTTAAGCTACGTCAGATAGAAATCGACTAAATGTAAGTGCACGTGTGAACATGTACACGTAGAAAATTCTGGATGATTTTTATCAGAGTCATTCAAATTCGAATTAAAAGATGATTTTTTGTCTGTTTTGTAGGCTTCTGGTTATCAACTCAATGATCATACAGAACAGATGCATTGGTATTCATTTGTATAAAGTTGATTTCTTTTCGACGCAGCTCATGTATTCCATATTTCAAACTTTTAGATGAACGAACCATTTATATCTTAGCATATAAAAACAAATAAAATCTAGAAACAGAAAGAATAGCGAGGCTCTCTTAAGTTTCGTAGCGAGTAGAAATAAATCTCATACCTTCATACAATGTACAAATGTTATTTTTATCCCGCAATGTTACACATATAAACTTCATATGTTTTGTTTGTTTTTTTTGTTTTTGTATGTGTATTTACAACCGTTGAATTTGATTTTTAATAAAACTTATACGTAGACCGCGACTTAAACAGCTACATTTGCGCTTAAAACAATCTAGGTTGGTTCAATCCGTAAATAATTCAGTATGACTTTGGAATATTTTGTCAAAGTAAGAAAGAAGATATGGTATGATTGCCAATTAGACAACTCTTCACAAGAGACGAAATAAAACAGAAATTAACATATATAGGTCGGCTTACGGCCTTCAACAATAAGCAAAGACCATACCGCAAAGTCAGCTTTGCCAAGTTGGTTAATAAGGTGTCAGACCACCAATTACTCCCTCCAATTTAGAACGTATGTAAAAGTAGTCCTACTTTGACACAAAATAGTGCTTTTGATGTCATTGTTTACTTAAACTAATCAACAAATTTGCAGAAATGAAACTTTTGGTGAAAGGGAAATATATTTAGACCATTTTGAGCCAAAATTCACTTGTCTATGAGTTTGCATTAAAAATTCAGGATTAATGCGCTACATAGTACACTAATTTAAGATTTCCAGAAAACCGGGAGTTATTTTGGTAGTACCTGTCTTTTCAAAATCAGAAATTTGTTACAAGACTTTAAACATTGGTTGAAAATTGGCATGTAGGAAGGTGATACATGTACAATTCAGGATATACCTGGTTTCCTTGAAGTTAAACTTAAGGTAAAATATTAAGAAAGCTGTGAAAATTGCAAAATTTGGTTGAACAGATAGGGATTTTTAATTGGTGGTCTGACACCTTTAAGGGAAATGCGGTAAAACCCCAAATTCAGAAAACAGTTGATTTTTTTTTACTTAACTGATCATATATAGCGATATATTATTTAGAACGTATGTAAAAGTAGTCCTACTTGAGGCATTAATGGCATTTAATGCAATCTATCACTGACAGTATATTATTATTTAAATTCTAACGGCAAAGTAGTTGGAATATGGTTTGTTCTGACTGAAATTTGTTTTCGCGATATCTGTCGGAAATAAACGTTGAGCTAAATACAAATTTGTATTTGAAAAATTGGAATCAGACATAATTAAAACCATATGCACAATGTTTAAGATACTTCAGAGAAAGTTCTAACGAGCTTCTCACAAAGATGGATTTTAGCCTGTTTAGCTTTACGGGATTCTTTAACGTTTACGCTGTCAGAGTGAACATAAGTGTAGCACTAATATGTATGGTGAAACTCCAGACACCAATTTGACCCTTAACATTTTGCCAATAAACAATATTACAAAAAACGACACTGGTGGCGTGCTGTATATAGGAAAACAAACACAGGTAACTTTGATTTTTACATACTTTTGATTACTGAAAAGTCAAACTTGTTTAATTTATGTCAAATCACATAAACTAGATGTTCACAAGTAATCAGTTTGGAGTATATCATCATATACAGCTTTGAAATGTCTTGCATATTTGCTTGAGGCATATATTTCATAAGAATTAAGGAAAACAAAACTACACAAATTGACCCGATAACATTAATTTGATATTTTCAAAACATTCACAGTTTTACACGTAATGTATTTGCTTTAATGTCCCTTATACATAGATATTGCCCCTCATTTGATATTAAACTGTCGTTCATTGTCCTCTGAGACACTTTTTGTTTGACAGCTGTCAAATTTAACATTAGAAAATGCAATACCTTTAATTTTAGCAAACGTATTGTTGCTCAATTCTGTTTGTTATAGTGTATGCTAGAAAACAAATGATGGAACGGCTACATAGTTATCAAAAGTACCAGGATTATAATTTAATACGCCAGACGCGCGTTTCGTCTACATAAGACTGATCAGTGACTCTCAGATCAAAATTCAGCTAATTAATATGGATGCACTTATCCACATGCTTAAATTATACTACATTTATTATTTTTTATGAATTTGACAAATATCCATTTGAATGCAACAAATACTTTGACTTTCGAAACAAAGAATGCCCTTCACCACAAAACTGATAGTTGTAATCTAAAAATATAGATGGATACTGTATACTTTTCTTTTTTAGAGAGGAGAATTTGACTGGGATAAAAGCACCAGATCTGCAATACTATCATCCTTCTTTTATGAATACATGGTCACGCAAATTCCTGGTGGCTGGCTGGCTGATAGATTTGGAGGCAGGCGTGTATTTGGTCTCAGTATGGCAATTGCGACGGTGTTAACACTTTTGACGCCAACCTGTGCCAGAATTTCTGTCAAACTCGTTTAACTGCTTCGTGTAATATTAGGATTAGCTACGGTATGCCTTATTTGAATTTCTGATAATTCGTATTAAATAAATGTCATTTTTGTAGATACTTGAGAAGTATTTCATAGTATTTGCTTTTAATCTAACTAATCTAGAAAGTTATTACAAAAATGTATAATTATTACAATTAGTATGCTAGTAGTTCAAAATAAGTTAATTGGAACTGAAGAATATGCTGTTTAATTGGTGCTGCATTTCTGCATTAACAGTACGAACAAGGGTCAAATTCTTAAATTATATTGCATTCCATGCTTCATATACTACACAGACGCATTTGGATTATGTAGGATAAGTTCGTACGACAGGAGCTAACGCTTCACTTCTAACCACCGGTTGTTTTATGTGTTTCACCGTTAAGCCGCATGTCCATCATAATACAACTCGTGCATAATAAGTGAAAATTATATAACAACTTTCTACAAGATCTTGAGTATCATTTGTCGTGTTTCACAAATTGTATAATACAGGACCCTGTCAAAACATAATACAATAATTGTATCATGAAACAAGGAAACATTTGACAAGTTGAAGAGAGAGAAAAAAAAAGAAATGCAACTCGTGTCGCAGACCATGAACAACTGAACTTTTTGTGCACTGAACTCTGCCCAATGGCTTGGTTTTTATCATTTTTAATATACACGCAAGTAAAGCAATATACCTTTCATTAAAACAGAATAAAATCTCAATTATGAATATATAAGCAAATCTCCCATTACTCTGATGAAATCTTACTTTTTTATGCTTTATATATGCAAGCACATGCTACATAGGCACAAGTATCGATTTTGTTATCAACTAAAAATGATAATTGTTGTGTCCTTTGGTCTCTTGTGGAGAGTTGCCTCATTGGCATTCATACCACATCTTCTTTTTGATGTATAAATTTGTATTTTTCTAAATGTAAAATTGAGAATGGAAATGGGGAATTTGTCAAAGAGACAACAACCCGACCATAGAAGCAGAAGGTCACTAATAGGTCTTCAATGCATCGAGAAACTCCCGCATCCGCAGGCGTCTTTCAGATTGCTCCTAAACATATACATTTGTTGATGTATAACTACACATCCATGTATATTTTCTATTTATAGCAATATACAAATTTATTATAAGCTTAAATACTATCTACCCCTCTTTTTAAAGTCACCTGTATACGTTATTTGATATGTCACAATTTTTTCTCAGATTATGGCGCTCTTTTTGGCATTGTTTTACACATAGAGTTCATATTGTGTCATAGATCAAATGTATTCGTTCAGTGTATGTTTACTTGCTTTTGTTTTTACTTCGTTTTCGAGTTAGGCCACTTACATTAATATTTTGTAGTGTGTATTTATATGTTGTAATGTTGTACCACTATTTCAGGTTAAGGAGAAGGTTGGCATCTATTAACACGATAAAACCCAATTTGTTTGCACCAGTCAGAAGTCAGGAACCTGTTGTTCAGTGGTTGTCGTTTCTTGATTTTGTTCATCAAGTGTTTCTCATTTCTCGTTTTTCAGATAGATTAGACCTTGTATTGTTAAACACTACTCTTTTAGGGTCTTTACAACTTTGTTTTCGTTGTGAGTAATGGCTCTGTGTTATTTGACCTATTCTGGTTTACTATTACAAATTGTTACTTGTATTGAGAGTAGTTTTATTGGCATTCATACAACATTTTCTTATATATATATATCAACCAGTTATATATAATTGCGATTTAACGTTTCGTAACTCGTAACAAGATGTTATAAACAAAACTGGCAAACAGTTCTTTTAAGATCGTTTTTTACAATTCGTATTTCTTTTGATGAAACACACTTTTTTATCATTGTGTTGCATTTTATTATGGCTTAAACTTAATTTGGTTCCTGATTTATATTGGGATAAAAGTATAGAGCATTAATAACTATGAACAGTCATTCATTATATTTCTCTGAAAGTAAACTTCATAACTCACATAAATAGACATACATGTGTTTATAAAAAAACCAAATGATTGTCTTGAGTTGGATTGTTATCTGTTTAACAAAATCCCCGTTCCCATACTCTTTTCAACTCGTAACTTATCTTTGACCCTGTTTTTTTTTAATTTAACAATTCTCTTGCGTCTGCCTAATTATTTTTCCTGGTTTTTAGACATCGAAATCACAGTCTAATTAGCTTCCAAGATTACAGGGTATACAATTACAAAAACCTCCTTTTGTAGATGTTATAATGGACAAAAACACATCGATTGTGGTCATCTTACAAACTGTTGTCTCTGTTTGCGGCTTGTGACCAAATATTAATGGTATTTACTAAGATAAAAGCTATTGTGGTCTCAGAGTGATTTATATAATTCAGTCATCGACAAACAGATATCATAAACACTTGTCCTTCCTTCATATGAAATAAGTGCTATTGGGTGACTGTTTTAGCGTAAACTCATTGACTTTGTAAACTAAATAAGTATCGTCATGATTGAAAAGCAAATAGTAACTCTATAATGCTTTCCAAAAATATAATTGCAAACGGAAATTTATATTCTCATCCGGAATTTCTTGCCAGGTGTACTTTGTTATATGCCTATAAATTAGCCTCTTTAATTAAAGCTAAAGAAAATTTAATATTTGTGACATCAAAGAGCTTTTGATCATTTCAGACCTCAAACAGTTCAACCGTTGATAGTCTCTTACAATCTCTATATGACATTCTTGACGTATTTGATTGCAAAATACAAAAATAGGGTCCATGTGACAATCGTTTAGCTATAGATGAAACTCCTAGGTTTTTTTTATATTCTTGCGAACTCGCGCCCTTTTCATGACGGTAACGAATGTCGTTATGTATTCTAAATTTAAAATTGTTGCTTTCCGAAAAGTCGATGACCTATGTTTAGACAAAACGATCATTTGTCCTTAAGTCGAACATATTTCAAATGTTTTGCATCTATCTGTTTATTAACTGCTCTAGATTTGGAAAATATATCGTGTTAATCAGTATCTTTTACAATAAAGCATAATAACGAGGAAATACTCTATTTCCCAAATTGTATCTTGAAACTGTCGAGACACATTTAAAGTGCCCCATGTTACCACGTTATTAATCTTACTTACCAGTATTCAACTACAAATATTAATGCAGCTACTATACAATTTTCTTTGATTCATATTTGATCATTGTGTAATTTCCATTCTTTGATTTGCCTCTTATTCTATAGACATATCCAGTATCAAAAGAAATAAATAAAGTCCTATTTGCTTTTTATACAGTTGGTCTATTGACAAACAAAAATGACAATATAGAGCGTTTACCCGATACGAATGTTTACAAAAATGTATTTCTATTCATGCTGTTATGATAAGAACCTGAATGGCGCATCAATATATTCATCAGTGACCTCTTAACATCTAATAACCAACGATGACTACCGGTGTACAGTACATTTAAGAGAATGGGCACAAAACCAAGTTAACGTAGTTGATGTCCTCATTCGTTTTGCTGGCGTTTAATTGGGGAATAGTTTTACGCATACGTAGAAGAAATTGAACATTGTCGTAATAAACCCACTAAATCATAACCCCATAGATTTCTATGTTAAAACTGCAATATGAAGCATTAATGGCTTATTCTTTTCAAATATAGTTATATTTCATTTCATGTCAAAACTATACCTTTTCTAGACTTGGAATGTGGTGAAAACTTACACATACCTTTTTTTTACATATTAGAATAGACTGGTTTCCATAAATTTGGTAGTACAAACACGGATTCTTCCATCTGAATATGAACTCATCATCAATACCAATGAGTGCTATTGGGTGACTTCTATTAAAGACAACGCTCGTTGAATTAATTTTACAGTTCGTATCCTCCTCATTGAAGATTACACAGTGATATAATCAAAGAATTTAAATCATTAATGTTTAATAATATTTTACAAAAATTGAAATATTTGAACATGTATTATCAAAGTTCAAAATCATATCTTATTTGACTAGTCCCATTTTGATTGTGAACAACGTTATGTATATTGCTTATAAACATTTGAAATTTCTTGGTATTCCTTAACGGAAAATTTTATACACACAGACGAATAAGTATACTTAACATTTAACCTTGAAACTGTCTAGACACATTATAAGTAGCCATTGTTACAACATTGGGAATCTTATTACCAGTATTCTACTTCAAAATGGTGAAATTGATACAACTACTATAAGATTTTCATTGGTTGTATTATATCATTGCGTAAGTTTCCTTCTGTGGTTTCCCTCTAATTATATAAGTATGCCATGATATTTAGATGGATTTCAAACGTTGAATTGATGTAATTAGACTCTTATTTGTATATCATATATTGTTTTTCAATTGACTTCATCGACTTACAAAGCTTTCACAATATACACATGATTTTTGTTTCTTTCTTACAAAAATCAGTTAACACAAGAATAGACATATTTAAAAAGTAAGATACGTGAAAAATTATAACTTTAGCACAATTGATGAATAGTCTCGCTGTGTTGACGACCCATTCGGGACTTTGCGTAGATTTCTGCTCTTTTGTCGGGTTGTTGTCTCTTTGGCAAATTCCCCATTTCCATTCTCATATTTATAACAATTAGCTTTAGACATTTATATAGTGACTTGCTAAATAACCTGAATATACAAAATCCTTATAAGTTTGACCAACAGTGAGTTATTATCCCTTTGAGTATTAATTTTCGCACATGTCTTATATTTTTAATAACAAAATAAATATAATTTCTACCACAAACTCACATTTTAAAAGTCGTTTCTATATTAAAAAAAAATAACCGTATATTCACTTGCTAGTAATTCATCACTTTCAGATATTCAAGGCCTTTTGTTGTTTGCCAGTATCACAGCTTTATTTCTTGCAGGCCTTTTTTTTTGTTGCTGTTGTTTTGTTTGGGTTTTTTTTTTTTGGGGGGGGGGGGGGGGGTCAACGACATTTTTTCCCCAATTTCATATTGGTCTGTTCAACACATTTTCTTACTTTTTGAACGCCTGTGCAAATTATTAGGTGAATTAAATTTTATAACAATATCGTGCTGATTTTCTGTCACACCGAGAAAAGTTTACCTTTTATTGAAAGTATGGAAGTACTTTCATTTGTCTTTATATGCACAATCAAATATTAATGAAAACAATTTCCAACCTAATTTATTTTTGAAAATCGTGGATGTGACTTTTTTTAAATTTCGAGTGTTTTAACTTTCATAGCCTTATAGCTGTGGATCTCTGAAAGAACGTTTTATTTTATAGACATGGTTGAAAATAACAATAGTTTGTTGTACATTTTGTCGTGACAGTTAGTTAATATAAATCCCGCATTCTCAGTGAGATAAAAAAATGTATACGACATCTTCATGAAGTTTGGAAATTTTATATTTTCTCAAATACATTTAACATTTGTGAATTAAAAGGAAGAACTATCTCACAAAGCTATGATGCAGTAACGAAGGACGAAATAATCAATGTTGTCATTTGTCATACCTAAATGTGATTTTCATTCTTATGAAGAACTGTCGAGACGGAATGAACAAATAAACTGCAGTTAGAGAGTAATGAATATAATATGTCAAATGAACTGCTTGACAAAACATATTTAATTTAATATCTCATGTATAAAACTATATAGACATTCAGGAAGTTTCATTCCGCGAAATGTTCAAGACCTTTTTTTCAATTACGAAACTTTATAAAATTGTTTATAACATGTTAAACAAAATTATTGTAACGGCTGTCAGTTCAGCACTATAATTTGTTATTTTTGCTGTCAAAATATTCCCTTGAAATTGTTGTTCTGGTCTGGGGTCAATGAAAGCGGTTTTTCAATTTTATTTTCTGTGTCTTATTGTCTGGACAAATTATTTTACTTATTCCAATATAAATATGAGTTATCGTCCTGGAAAAACCATGAGCATGACAAAGACTATAAAGATTAAACGTTATAAAAGCGTGCTAGGATGAATATCTTTTTCAAAACAGAGAGAACCGGAATCATTTGTTTGCTTCGTAAATCTAAGCTGTAATATCATGTAAAAAAATTCTCGTCTGTAAATCTATTAGGTCACGAGGTCTTCAAATAAATGCTATTTTATTTAGATGTTGTATATATATAATGTTGTCTGATGTTTCGTTTTAAATTTTTGATTAACAATACAGTTAGTACGTTCTAGCAAGGACGTATATTAGAGTACATATAATTATTTCGTTTAGTTTAGATAGAAATCCTATTTTGTTACAAACCACCTTGATAACAATAACAAATACTATTTTTCATCGTGGTAGAACATCTTAAATGTTGTTTTTGATCAACACTTTATTTTTTTTTAATAGTTGTATGAACAGAAAATTCATAATAACGTCTGTATTTCAATCAGTACTAAGTTGGTAACATTGCTGTCCGATTTGGTCGTTAGTCAGATAAAGTTAGATAATCATGAAGAATATATATGAATCGGTTTGAATTTCACATTCAAAAATAGCCTTTTCAATGACGAATGCTTTTGTATTTTAACATCTCAAATGCGCACAATAGTGTTGGCTTTAGATCCCCAACTAGATGAAAAGACTTCAGCTGTATCGCGGTAATCACTTTAATTTTTCATTATTTTGGAAAAAATGTTTTTTTTTTTAATGATGTGTTATTGACACAAGGACTCCGTGGCCTTAGTCACCCAAAATGAATAGAGACTTTATTAAAATCCCACAAAATAAAATATATGAAACAATAACCATTATGTAAGCTTTTCATTTCAAAAGCTTGATTTGATTTTGATTTCCTGTTTTCTCCATCAAATCATGCTTTTTCATTTAAAAAAATATTATTCGTAGATTAAACAAAACAATCAATGAACGGATCAATCGAAGTATGTCTATGGAACTCAAAAACGTCTTTATTTGTTCTACATCATGTTGTCAAGTTTCTTAGTAGTTTTCTTGTATACATTTGCTAGTTTTGTGAATTGAAGTGTTTCATATATTTCATGTCGTGGCTTTTGATAGCCGACTATATGGTATGATTTTTTCCTCATTCTTGACGGCCATACGTTTATCTATAATTGCTGACGTATATTTAATTTTAACTTTGGTGTATAGTTGTTTCAGTGGCAATCATACCACATCAACATATTTGTATGTTGTGTTCCATAGCTAGCTTTGGGGAAGTGTGTATTGTTTATATTTTGGAGTATTGATTTTTAACTTTTGATTCTTACGGAATTTCAGGATTTGGTTCCGATCACCATTGTCGAAATCTACGTTCACATACCATGCATCGAATGACATTCGGTATTAAAAGTTATCCTTAATCTAGTAAATTCATAAATATCATCGAATCTCTTTAATGAGTGATACTGCATCTATTCTCATATATCAAAAAGGAAACATGTTATGTTTGTAAAATTTAATTAAATTGCATTATGAAAAAATTGGCAATGTATTTGTATGTAGGTTTTACGATCTTAGATTTACACAAATGCATAAAATGATTACCAGCAACGTTGATGTGTGTCAGTCTTTGTTTAAGATCATTTCCAGTATATTGATTCAACTCTTAGTATTGATGCATTGATATAAATCGATTTATTCTATGTTATTAACATGTTCAAACAAATAAACATGAATTGCTAAGTTTTTTTTTAATCGTAATTAAGTCAATAAAGCAAAATAAAATTCCAAGCTTTTAGTGCTGTCTATTGCTTTATACATTGTGTATGTGCATACATCTGTTATAAATTCGTGATTATTTGTTTTTTAATTTAATTTGGTGTTGTCTTGGATTTTTCTGTTCTTTGAGTCCTCAATATTTATTATAAATTTGCTGTTTCCAAATTGCTTCGGAATTGTTTGTAGAACACTACAATTAACTATACGAGCAAATAATAAAATAATAAGGCTCTCAAGAATTAATGTAAAGAAAAAAATCCGAATTATTTAATGAACGAATTCAATTTATTTCCAAACAAAATATTTAACAAGGCAAATAAGAAAATATGTGAAATGATAAAAACCAAACGGGACTTGACAGCATAGCTAAATTCGTCAAATACCAACTGTGTTAAGTTGAAAAAATTTAATTGTATTTATATAAAAAATATATATTGACATAATGAAATTGTAAAGAGTTGTCAAGTAAAAACTGAGGAGCGAATCAAAAGGATCATTGGTTGTCGTGTGTTAATGTGGTCCATAAGTGTTTCTAATTTTTCGTGTTTTTTATAGATTGGACAATATTTTTTTTCCTATTTGGATTGTTTAACTCTACTAGTTTTGGGGCTCTTCTTTTATAACTTGCTATTCGGTGTAAGCCAATGCTCTATGTTAAAGGCTGTACTTTGCCCTTTAATGGTTTACTTTTAACACAATGTGACTTGGATGGAGAATTGTTTTATTGCCTTCATATCACATCTTCTTATTGCTAGTAAAAGCCAGTAAATATTTAAAAAGCAAAATAATTTTTACATATCTTCTATTACAAAGGTAAATGAAACGTTCTTTGGTAGTAGTTAAAAAATAAGTAAAAAAACACTGAAATATTACTAGTAATACTTACTAAAGGCCAAGATGAAATGATATCTTACGGTATTTTTGGTTAAGCACGCAATACATATATTACTTCTGTTGAGCGCACAGACCTTAATGTCGAAAAATTTACTTAATTTTATTCTTTTAAAAGAAGATCTTTGTAGTATTTACGTCATACCACCTACACATTGTTTGCTGCTTTGTCGGCCTGTGCAAATACAAACTGGTTTTCGAAGTTTGTTTCTTATTCTGGAAGTTCGTGTATTATGTACATGTACCCTTTTATTTATTTCTAAATTATTTTCCTAATGCGGTATTTGAATATTCTTGATATTCATAATTTATTTGAATATAACATGTATAATCAATTGTTTTAATAAAATATTTTCAATTTACACTAATAGTTATAATTGAATGAAAAAGCGTCTTAAATGACATGACCATACTGTTTCTAATCTATTTTAAATGAATGACTATATGTTGGTCCTTCTTGTCAAGAAGTTGTTAACCTTTCAGACTAGAACGATGTCGATGTACCCTGTAATAACATGATCATAAAGGTTTTATTTAACATTCGATGATTTACAGTCTCAAGTTGAAGGAGCATTGTTTTCCTTACGGACGTCTGGTGTAATTGACGTATAATTTAAAGGTTTCCATAACATACTTGTTCCCTTTTTTATATTGTTATGAACAAATATTGATCAATTTCGGATTCACTAGTCTATATCTATATTGTATTATTGTCTCTTTATTTGAAGTATTCCCAAGTGTACATAAATCAAAATTGAAATCAGAATGAATGTTTCAATGGTGTTTTCATGTTGTGGAAAAACATGGATGTTTAGATGTTAAATTTCATCAACTCATTTAGTTCTTTTACACATCTTAAGCAACTTTTGGACTTGCCAGCCCTATATGTTATCTAAAAAAGGTAAATTGTTTGTTTGATGTGTTTTATCATTTGATTTTGCCATTCGATTAGGGTCTGTGTGTTTTAAACTTTCCTCGGAGTTCAGTAATTTGGTGATTTTACTTTTTGTGTACTATCTAAATGTTTAAACTAATGTAGGGAGCAATTGAAACAAGGAGAGCATAGGGGAAAATATAGGTTTAAGAAAATCGACAGAAAAAAGTCAGGAATATGACAGTTGTTAATTGTTCATTCGTTTTATGTGTTTAGGCTTTTGATTTTGCCATTTGATTAAGGCATCTCCGTTTTGAAATTTCCACGGAGTTCGGTATTTTTGTTAATTGACTTTTTACATCACCCCGAAAAAAAGTAACTTACAAATAAAATGGAATCATATGGAATCAAATAAAAATGTCTATCTTCAACGGAATACTGTTTTGCTCTTCAGTCCTTTTTTATCATTCCTACTGAAAACCGATCATTATATTTTAAAACTACACAGCAAAAGTCACACTTGTTTCAGACATTTCATTAATGAACTGTAATCATGATCTTATAATTGAATTGAATAAAGGAGTCGAAAAAAAACGAAATAAAGTCTATATTCCTACACAGCGACATAAAAGTACGCCTCCATCCGGAAATCATTTCAATTCAACTGATTGATTCACGAAGGCGATGTCCTTATTGAAGAATGCGTGGTTTCAAAGGAT
>CM034352.1:20435288-20453445 GCA_019925275.1 Mytilus edulis | reverse complement strand
GTCTTTTGTTAATTTACGTTTCATTGTCATTTTGCTTCGTTTCTTTTGTTCTTATTCTGACATATGACATCGGACTCGGACCTCGTTTAATTTTAGTTTTACTGTGTGTATTATTATGTGTTTCTTTCTTCTACATTGGCTAGACGTATAGGGTGAGGTTTTATATTTCAAAGAGAACCATGTTTATTATTAATTATTAATTGGAATGAGTGTCGTAATATCATCCACGACTCACTCCATCCTTACTGTATGAAATGGATAAAACGGGAAAA
Organism: Mytilus edulis; assembly: GCA_019925275.1. NCBI lineage: Eukaryota > Metazoa > Mollusca > Bivalvia > Mytilida > Mytilidae > Mytilus > Mytilus edulis. Next base: position 20,453,173 of record CM034352.1, on the reverse strand, counting down.
AGCTGACAAAAAATCTTTGGACTCTTTTTTTAATTCAGTAATGAAGATAGTTGATATACGTATTCAACATTTTAAAGAACATTTTACTATTAACAATAACCACAAAAAACCTATTTCTCGTATCAAACATAAACTAAAAGAACTAGCCAAGAAATTTGTTTTTGTTCCGGGCGATAAAGCTGCTAATAATATTATTATTGTTTGACGTAAATTTTACATTGAGGTTCTGAAAAAAGAAATCACCAATTCACCAACATTCCAACTGACCCCATTTTCAGAAAACGACATCTGTAACAAACATAAACGTTTAGCTACCGCTTTACAAGCAGAGCCAAATACAATGAAAGTCCCAACTATGTACTGGCTTCCGAAGCTACAAAAAACACCTTACAAATATAGATTTATTTCGTCTTCAAGCCATTGTTCCACTACTAACTTGTCTATTCTTCTTACCAGCACACTTGGTACAATTAAAAACCTGATAATAAATTGTTCAAATAAGGCCTTCGAAAATAGTGGAATTAATTACTTTTGGAGTGTCAAGAACTCGTTGGAAGTACTTGATAAATTGCATGCTTATATTGGTGATTTTAAATCTGTTCAAAGTTTTGATTTTTCTACCCTGTATACCACATTGCCTCACATTCTCATTAAGAAAAAATTCACACACCTAATTAAATGGGCATTTATAAAGTCAGAATGTGAATATATATGTTCAAACTCTTTTAGGTCATTTTTTAGTAGCAATAAACAAAAAAACTATGTCAATTGGACATGCTTTGATACTATATATGCCCTTGCATTTTTACTAGATAACATTTTTGTTCGCTTTAGGGATTCCGTATGTCGTCAGATTATCGGAATTCCAATGGGGACCACTTATTGCGGACCTGTTTTTGTATTGCTATGAGTTACAATTTATGACAAAAATAAGCAAAGACCCATCGAAACAACATCTGATAAACAAATGTAATAATACTTTTAGATATTTCGATTATATTTTGGCTCTCAATAATGACGACTTCAGTAAGTATATTAAAGAAATTTATCCTGTTGAACTTACTTTAAATAAAGATAATACTAACAATGACCACTGCCCTTTCCTCGATCTTGATATCTATATCACTAATGGAAAGCTGAATACTAAAATTTATGATAAAAGAGATGATTTTTCATTTCCTATCGTTAATTATTCTTTTGTAGATGGTGACGTTCCCTTGTCACCATCTTACGGTGTTTATATATCTCAACTTGTACGATTCGCTCGTGTATGTAACAATGTTTTAGATTTTAACGAGAGAAATTTATGTATTACTGAAAAATTATTACACCAGGGTTTTCGATATCACAAACTAGTCAAAACATTTACTAAATTTTATCATCGGTATAAGGACATCATTCGTGAATATAGCTCAACATGCAGACTTCTTATACGTTCAGGTATTTCACATCCATTTTTTTATGGAAATATTCTTTATAAAGCACAAAGGTATCAGTATTCACCTCAAAAACTAACAAAACCTTTGAATAGACTTATTAAGAAGGGATATAGTTACGATACTGTTGTCAGGTCATTAAAGATTGCATATTTTGGCGTTAATATTGATTCACTTATAGGGTCTTTGCATCGGAACTAAACACATTTATTCAAAAACCAGTTGTTGGCATGACACGGGTTATGTTCTTCTCATATATGTTATGATGGTATGATACTAAACCCCTAACGGGAAGGATTGTGCCTGATGTTCATATAATGAAATCATAATCTTTCAGTCAGTTTAATTGAAGTCTGGAGCTGGCATGTCAGTTAACTGCTAGTAGTCTGTTGTTATTTATGTATTATTGTCATTTTGTTTATTTTCTTTGGTTACATCTTCTGACATCAGACTCGGACTTCTCTTGAACTGAATTTTAATGTGCGTATTGTTATGCGTTTACTTTTCTACATTGGCTAGAGGTATAGGGGGAGGGTTGATATCTCACAAACATGTTTAACCCCGCCGCATTTTTGCGCTTGTCCCAAGTCAGGAGCCTCTGGCCTTTGTTAGTCTTGTATTATTTTAATTTTAGTTTCTTGTGTACAATTTGGAAATTGGTTTGGCGTTCATTATCACTGAACTAGTATATATTTGTTTAGGGGCCAGTTGAAGGACGCCTCCGGGTGCGGGAATTTCTCGCTACATTAAAGACCTGTTGGTGACCTTCTGCTGTTGTTTTTTTTCTATGGTCGGGTTGTTGTCTCTTTGGCACATTCCCCATTTCCATTCTCAATTTTATTATTTCCGCCGTATGTTTGCGCCTGTCCCAAGTCAGGAGCCTCTGGCCTTTGTTAGTCTTGTATGTTTTTGAATTTTAGTTTATTTAAATGTTGGAGTTTATTATGACGTCTATTTTCACTGAACTAGTACACAACTTATTAAGGGGTCAGCTGAGGATGACTTCTTGGTGCGGGATTTTTTAGCTGCGTTGAAGATCATTTGGTGGACTTTGGCTGTTGTCTGCTCTTAAGTGGGGTTGTTTTTGAAATATTCCCCATTTCCATTCTCAATTTTATTTTGATAAGAAAATAACACTGTTTATATGTGACCAATTTGGCAATTATTTACCTTAGTACAGTGTTTCCAAATTGATTATATATGGAAAATACATTGCCTTGTATGGTTTCTTTTGTTGAATAGTATATTAATGTAATGCAGTTGTCTATATATAACTAGGCAAGAGAAAATTATACATTGTTATACTACTTAAGGTATTTGTTATTAACATATTATAAGTCATACCTTTATAATAATGCGTTATCCAGCAGAAGGAATCAACACACGATTTTGTTGGGTTGGTTAGGCTTTCTATTTGTATAAATATTTTATCAACCCTAGAGATAAAAACCACATTTTTAACTTCCTATATTTTCGCAATATTACGTTTGATTCATTAGCGTTACATGAATTTCACATGATAACTTAAAGGGAAAATTCACGATTTTTTACTTATGGTTTAAATATGTTCATTATGACATAATATATATATTCACAAAGTTTTATCGCTATATGTGCAGTAATAAAGGAGAAATTCAATATTTAATGAAAAAATATAAACTACTTCCTGTAGGTCGTGACGTTTTCTCCTGGTTTTTGCATGCCGGGATTTAAAATACAATCATTAAAAGTCTTGGTTTTTAATCATATTTTAACGTAATCGTAAGCGCGCCGATGACTTATGCTTTATCTAAATAACCATCCGATAATAAGAAGATAAAACGCACAGGCGTTCAATTGTACATATTCATGAGATAAATTTTCTATGTTAAACGTATATATTCGAATTATTTTTGTAGACAACACAAAAAGTTATAAATTTATTTTTAATTAATATATTTTCGGACTGATAAGGTGAACAAAGTAAAGTACAATAATCTGTAAAGACAATATGTTGGTGTACTCTTATTGACCTTTTACTATCTCTGCTATGACTTGGTTGATACGATGTGTGTATTCACGGTTCTGTGGCAATACTCGTAGATGGCTTGTTGAAAGGTAAATTGTTATTTGCACTTCGGTATTTAACCACGCCTCTCGGGCACACCTTGTCAGGTGTTACTGTCTATTCGGATCAGTGAATTATAAGACAAGGGAGCATTCAATACAGATATTTAAAATATATATTCAAGTTGGTGACAAATAAAATTGATCGCCGTGGAATTATTTAATTATGTTTGGTGCTATTATTTATTTGAATTCAAATAAGTTAATTTACTAAGAAATACACAATTTTCGGTTAAAGACGAGAAACTTAAATCATATGTCCGATTGAAATGATTTACACCTTTTGTCCTTGATTGATGTCTAATAAAAAGGAGAACTTAGAAATTATAAATAGCTTTACCAAAGTATTTTTATTTGTCTTTATTAGGCAAATAAATGAATGAGAACACGTAGATTTAGACTTTTTAAAAGCCACGTATAAATTAATAACTGGAACTCACTGAAGATAACTCTACCGAAGCGGAATATAATATGAACGAATAAAGAAAAAATATTTTTCTACTTGAGAAGTTTTAAAAAATTGACAGCAAATCGAAAAATTACGAATAGATATTCTTTATCAAGTGTGAAAAACGTCAACCAAATTTAATCATAATCGAATAATACTTAATAATTATTTGACCTAAGATGTTTAAAAACAAAAGACAACGAATTTAATGTCATCTTTCCCTATTTTTGAATGTAATTATAAGTCTGTTCAACTGGCAAGAATACCCCTAAAGCGGACAAATATCTGACAAGCAGTTTATTCTTTAAATTTGCTGTCATTGAATATCAAGAAAGAAAATAAATCCCAAAAATGATTTGAAACTTTAATACTCAATAGCTTTCCTAGAAAATATTCACATCCCTCGGGGATTATTAGTGTACGTCCAGTTGCATATGTCGGAACAATTGTGGTGATGACGAATTTCTTTCTTTATTCGAGAACAATCTAATTGATATATAAATATGTGATTTTACTATGTTCATAACTTCGATGAACCAAAGCAAGTTATAGATCGACCTGTATTTAAATCAAATTGGTCCTCTTCTTCTTCTTCTTTTGGTATACAATAGTCTATCGAATTGGATGATTACATACTGTTGGTATACGTGGACTAGTCTATTTACAAAACTTTTACCCCAATTTTCACAAAATGTATGTTTCTTTCTTATGTTCAATGTATACATGTATATATTTTAAATTGCGCTGTAGTTCTGTAACTTTCTATCCGGGCGTATAAACGAATCGTCGACAAGTGCGCACATTTTTTTAATCAACATTTCTGGAATGATCCAACTATGTCCTTTACTATTGACAACGAGTAAATATTACATTTTCCCAGAGACATATAATACAATTATAAGTCTCTGATTTTACTAAATTAACCCTTGGAAAAAATACGTGTATTTGTATATCTTCAATTTTAAAAAAAAAAATTTTGTATCATTTTTTTTTTTATAAATAATATTCTTTACACCAGAAATTTTATTTATAAACAAGCGTATGAGTTAAATAATGACTAGTATATTATATCACTTTCGGACACGCAAGACATGTATATTATACATGCACCTGATAGTTCAAAATGGAAAGTTATAAGTTATCGGCCGTGTACACTGATCAATACCTACAGAAGTGAAACGATGCATGAACTTGCAAGCCCGACAGGAAATCGCTTGAATACCTGGACGTGTCACCTTACACCCCTCACAATACCTTTGGGAGTAATACCTTAAGCCATGCGGGTGTTCAGTGGAGCGAAGATCCTAATTTATTTGAATAAAGTATATTACCCTAAAGAATTATGAACGAATTAGATTTTCGAAAACACAATTTTCACGGAACACTTATTTATGATTTGAACTTTGACTTTTTAACTAATTCCAATATTAACAGTTTAAAAATAACAGACTATATGGTTATTAAAAAAATAAGAACATTTTCCGTATCAAGTTAGTTAGTCAGATAAAACAACCGTACGATTGACAAGATATCGACACGTAATTAAGACTACATCGGTTACTGTAGTTTCGTTTCTTTGTGGTTTATAGACATATCGTGACTTTTATTTGGACAAGATAACAAAATGGCGGAAGGCAGAGAACTGATACTCAAAATTTAAAATCGATGTTGATCTCTTATCTAGCGGAATAAAACTTTAATATTTATAAATTTGAGCATTTTTATACAGAATGGACATAATATCAATTTTTGATTTTTTTGCGAAGTTTCCCTTTAACTATTTTACAATTTCCTTGTATTTCGAAATATTTGATAAAAACGGTAATCCCAATTTAATTTTTGAAACATTGCAATATAAATAACAAAAGTTTTTTTCTATTATCATTCATGTTGAAATACAAGATTTTGGTTGGTTAATACGAGGAAGATAAGCTATTACTTTATCCAATGGCAAAAATACTCAAATATCCATCAAGCAGACGCTTGATCAATTATGCCCTTCATAAAATATGTAAGGTTGTTATAAATATGACGTGAAAGTTAATTATTTGGAATTTGAAATTTTAAAGACAGTGTTAACAGAACATTCAGTAAAATAAATTGAATGCCACTTTACTTGGAGGAGATAAAACAGATCGCCACCCCCGAATAACAACATTGTTATCCTTGGCTTCGACTCATTTGACAATGTTTTCACGGGATACAATTTGCTCTACTCACCTCTCATTTATAAAATAGTAACTTCTATGGCACAAGTTTCTCTTTATCTAATCCAATTTTTCGGGGGCAGACATATGTGGTAGATACATCTCATTACTATATATCAAATAGAGCAATACAAATATTAAAGAGTAACTCAAAAGATATAGTTTGCTTTTGTCACCCTTTATGTAATTCCCCTTTTTGAATTTGAATTAAAGTTCAGTATGTTTAATACCTTTAATTGTAATAGCATATAAATTGCAATACGAGTTTTAAACATAACTGTCATTAATAGCTTGCAACGCAGCTTTCATGTCTATATTTGTACATAACGGCATTAATACATTCCTCGAAAATATTAGTCAACCATTTGTGTTTATCGATTTGGTAATTTTTAACAATTTACAATATTTGGATGCATGTCTCAACCATTAACGAGGATGATTCTTTATGTTTCATATTTCAAGAAGTATACATAAATTTATTAATGGAAAGATATAAAACATTCATCATGAGACTGAGGTTTACTCAGTGAGTTATTTACACGCTTAATTGAGACAGGAAGGGATGAAACGGGAATAAAAAAAATCAAACTTCTTATGTGTTATTTGACGCTCGGTGTTCAAATTTCGAAAACAAGAAAAAGAACGATTCAACGTAAAACAAAGAAACCCGAATCGGACTCCTTATTGGCTTTGGTGTTTAACAAACGAATTTGCATATTTTGTGCTAATTTGTATTTTGACAACTTATGTTGCGGTAAAGTTTGGCGCTGTGAAAAGTTCTTACTCTTCATAAACAATTCTATTGCTATTTTTAAAAACTCAATCTTTCAATGCTCAGCCATTACCAACCAATGCCTTCCATGTTCTGAAAAAATAATATAATATTACTACAATTAATGAATAAAAATCATCATTATATTGTTCAGGACACTTTATATCACTTTGGCATGAACAAAAATGTCAATGTTTCGTAATTACGTGCAATTCAATGCAAATGATTATTATGAAATACATTTCTTTTCTTTATACTTGTTTTTTTTCTAAGGGAGGGTGAGGATAAACATCTAAATTTGTGTAAGACTGTCCTTTTCGTCTGTAAGATAACATAACCATCTCATGCACAATACCAAATAACTCTGTGGTGAATGAATTTGATGTTGTATAGTCAAAGCTCGTTTTGCTGAATATTTATACAAAATCGTATGTTTAACTCAACAAGACTTTCTGAATGATCATATATTGCAATTCAATTTTGTATTTATCTCCTACTCGAAATTGCGAAAAGTTTGTAAACTGTTAGATTTAAGAGGCTGTCCAAGTAAATATCAGGCAAATCCTATGATATGGGTGGCACAACACATTTTTTTTTCCCACTGAATTTTTGGTTCCAATGCAATGTTTATATCATACAACGGATATATATGTCAAAGATATTTTTGAATCAACCGTGGATGGCTCAGAAAATGATTTTAAAGTTCACTAACAATGCAACAAAATTTTGTACAAAATGAAGAGTTATCTCCCCTTTTCAATGAATTTTCAGTGCTTTCTATGTATTTTTTTTCTCTTTATTTGTTGCAGTTAATAAAAAAACAAAATTTAACTTTGAGAAAGAATGAATTTGTGATATGAAATAGATGAAAAAATTTTGAAAACAAAATATGTCATGTGCCATCCACTGCCTGGTTTTTCCATGGACACCCTCTTAATAGTTTCAATGAAATTATGAATGTTGATACATTGTAGTGACTTGTTTGTGGTAACTCCATTAAAATAACTTTTTTTATATTTTTTAAAGTCACCTTAGTAAATAATACTCTGTCGAGAGAGTTGCTCAGATGCAGGTTTAAGTTATTTTATGTATACCTATTTGGAGTTATTTTCTTTCAGAACGACACGTCCTTCTTTTGAGGAATCCACCCGGACGATTGAAGTTTTTAATGAAATTGACTTCAAGGAATAACATAATGACATTGTTTTCCTTTATTAAAATGCAAACTTAAATTATAAAAAAATAATTCGTCTGATCGTTTGTTGTTGATTTTTATGCATCTATTATTACAAGACTTCAAATTTAGTAAGTTTAGAAATCACTAGGTTAGAGTTATGTATTTACCATGTTTACATGGATGGAAAAATTTCGTTGACATTAAAAATGATTAAATCAATAATCCATAAGCTAAAAGGTGATTTCATCATATACACATGAACTTAATGAGGCAAATTGAACCGAGGGTCGTTTCATTTTTATTATTTGCTCCGAACCAAAATTCGAACTATTTGATATAAGACAATTTGTTTATCACTAGACTAAGTATGACTGAAGTGGAAAATAATCAGATATTACAAGGAAGTAAAAGTTGATATAAAAATAGTGTTATTTTTAAAAACTACCTATGTTTATTAGAGCGTTTACATGTAAACATCCGACATTGCGACATTACAATGCAAAACATTTTAATTGACTGGACATGTTTGTTATGTTTTAATGCACGTTGTTTAACCAAACATAAAGTATTTATGTGCTAAAATGCTCCATCTATTTTGAACATATGTGTAAATAACTGAGCACATCCAATTATTTACACTTCAACATTAGCCTTTACTTTCTAAAATCAATAAAACAAACACAAGTTTGGATACTGAATGGCGCAGTGACCACCTCTAAAATTTTATTTCTTATACAAAATGTATCTGATCTGCATGTTTAGTCTATCAAACTAAAATAATAAAAGTCCCATCAAAAACACAAGATGTCAGAATCTTGGACAATATGTTCTGCAACAAAATAATCTACAAAATAAATACAACACATTTAAATACTGTTTTACATAAAACTTGAATACAAATATTTTGTATACAAAAACAAAATGAAAATAAACTTCTACCTATATATATATGACGTGCGCGTGTGTGGTCACCATGGTCACTACCCAGTCCTCGATAACTAAAAACCCGTTCAATTTACTTTTATACTGACCGCCAAACCGGTTAACGGCAATAGTATACCTTCTCCCTTATAAAATTAATGCGCAATCTTTCAAATACCTTCCGCATACCGCACATAAATTCATTTATGTTTTAATGCACGTTGTTTAATCAAACATAAAGTATTTATGTGTTAAAATGCTCCATCTATTTTGAACATATGTGTAAATAACTGAGCACATCCAATTATTTACACTTCAACATTAGCCTTTACTTTCTAAAATCAATAAAACAAACACAAGTTTGGATACTGAATGGCGCAGTGACCACCTCGACGCACAAAGAAAGTAGACAGAAATATACAAGTAACCAAATTCCAAGATTCTTAGAAACTGATAAACGCTTTTGTAAATTTTCTAACACATATTCGTCTTTGGCTCTATTTGATTTCCAGCGACCGTGCATTTTAAATAATCTATCAGATATACCATTCTGAGCGGCGGCTGTTGCCCCTCCAGCTCTGGAGCTATGTAAACCAAAATCAGTTATACTACAGCCAAAATCAGCTAATGCCATAGATACGATTTCTCTAGTTCTAGTGTACGACAGACATACATTTTTTCTTTCTTAATGAAAATACATTACGACTCTTAAAAAACGAGATCGATCTAAAAATATACATATCGGACTTCATATCTATATTGGCTACATCTAAATAGTTTGAAAGTAAAGCAACAGGACATTGTGGACTTTCTAGCTTTGATATAAAAACATGGTTGCCTTTTCTATAACAATCTGTTTTGCTCCTTTCGACAAAAATATCTATATAACCATCACAAAAACTTATATGTTTGGCTTTAATGTTACATAATTCATTAAAACGTAAAAAACCAGTATAAGCTAAAGAACAGATAGTAAGTAAACGTAAATCTTTGAGTGTGCTATTGGAAGTATTATATCTAGCAAACAATTTAATCATAATATCAGGTTTCACAGGTTTCTTTTTTTAATAGGTCTAGAAAGCGTTCTTCTTGCTGACTTAACTATTGAAAAAATTAAATCTGAGTCGCAAGGATTTTTTACACCAGCTAAATTGTGTGCCCATCTGATACTATAAAATGCAGACTCTATTAAACTAAAATGATTTGCAGATTCTATTAAATTTTGCAGATAAAGACCAACATCAATTTCTTTGCATGGTAAAATACAAGTTATTTCACGATACTTTTCTGTTCATTTGGCAAATCTTTTAAAACCACCACTATATTTGTCTACTGTAGATTTAGCTCTAGCATCAGTTACAGTTGTTGGAAAATTATGTAAAAGCAGACGAAGCTCAGGATGTGCCACTTTTTCATTTTCAGACCAGAATCCAGTAGAAAATATTTTCTGTAATCAAATAAACCCTCCAATAAAAAATGTATTATATAATCAATACATACCGTTATGATTTCTATATGGTCCTGTGGCCAACACTACACAATGCAAATAGGCAACACATCTTAGAAGATGTACGTCCAGTGACACTTAAACATATGGTCCAGTGACCTCTAAACACATACATGGTCCAGCAACCTTTAAGGCAGTCCAGCGTAATCAGTACATAAAAAACACCCAGTGGTGCAACATCTTTATCCAAAATCTGTAAATAATAAACAACATATTAATTCATCTGAGAAGCATCCAAACGAACAGCTAGTAATAGCCCATTAAATGTCCCATTAGCGAACATAGAATTCTTATTATTGCCTGCAACTAAGATTATGTCAATCTCATGAAATTCTAAAACATCTCTGACAAACCAAGCATATTCTAAATTTTCCTTAAATAAAAGAGGCCAAAACGCAGACGATGGCCATTTCGGAACGATTAATGTTCCTACTGCCGTGCAATTAATTAAATGATTGATGCATTTGCTAACTAGATTAACAGGAGGGACTAACCAATTTTTATCCCCCTTCCAATTACAAGTAAAAGCATCAATTGCACTCGTACCCGGATTCCAAAATAGAGAATTAAATCTCCCGAGTTTCGCATTGTTCATATAAGCGAATCTATCAACTGTATGTAATCCCCATAATCTATCTATGAAGTTGAAAAATTCAAACGAAATACCCCAATCGTCAATATCGACGATCCTACTCAAAGCGTCTGCTTTTTCGTTGTCTTCCCTCAGGATCCATTCTGGATGTAACAAAATATTACAAGAAACACAAATACTAAATATTGACAAAGCCAACGCTTGCAATTATGGTACTTTGCTACCTTTCTGAATAATACCAACAGCATTTTGGTTATCTGTGAAAAACGAAACTAAACTATTCGATAGTAAATGCTTAAAGATATCTATAGACAGTTCAATAGCTTTCAATTCTCTCCAAGTGGAACTTTTAATAGCTTCATGCTTCAATCACTGCTTATGCATGATATAATCAGAATTAGCTACAAAACCTGCAGCTGCACCATCTCTGGCGTCAGTGAACACTTTAAAATCTGAAATTTCTCGCAAGATTGCCAACGCTTTAAACTTACGATATTTTGTCTCCAAAATAAAATTTCTCGGATAGAACCTGAATAAAAATTAAAATCTACAAATTGATCCCACTCATCTCTACTGTTAATCACCGAAAAGATGCACCTAGTCATTATCTGTGTGACATTTCCTATAACTGGGGTAAAAGAAATTATTTTACCACAAAATTTCGCAAGCAACCTTATTTTCACTTTGTGAGGCTGTTCTAAAATGACTCCTGCTAAATCTACAAGATTTGCCACTTTCTCTGGAAGCAATTGAAATAGACAAAGCTTCAAATCCCATATAAATCCAAACCAGACTAAATTCTGGACAGGCCTCCAAATACACTTATCTTTATTGGGTACAAATCCAGACAAAATCAAGTCATGTTTCACCCGTATAGCTTGTTGTGCACATACCTGTTCTTCTTCTGCTAACGCCAAGCCATCGTCCAAATAAACAGTTATCTTAATCCCATCTTTACGCCAATGTTTTACCAAAGGAAGAACTACCTTTGTAAAAATGTACCCTGCTGATGAAAGCCCAAATGGCAAAACAGTAAAAACGTAATATTTTACAGAATTACCAAATTTCCATGAAAATCCCAAATATTTTTGATGATTAGGAAAGATATTTATGTGATGATAACCAGCTGACTTAAGATCAAAGACGAATCCAAAACAATTCGAAGTTAAAAACTGACTAGCTGTTTTCCAGTCCTCGAACTTGACCTTACAATAACGTACCTGTTTGTTTACATGTCGTAAATCTAAAATCAAACGACCTTTTCCTGATTGACTTACAGATACCGTTAACGTATTAACAACAAAAGGTGCGTTCGACTCCTCTCTGATAAAATTAGAATCTAACAAATCCTGTATAGCCTTCCCTACAAAATCTGAATTATCAAATGCAGATTTATTGTTTTTCAAAAATACACTTTCAAGTTCATTGATAAAAGGAATTTTATAACCAGAATTAATTATATCTAGAATAAAAGTATTTTATGCTTTTCCAAAAAGAAATAGAATGCTTCAGTCTATTATGTACATTAATCAAAAATGAACCAGATTCATATTCAAAATAAGTTTGAAAATTGTCTAAGCTTTGTACCTGTAAATTGTGAGAATTTCTTTTATGCAGAAGACCCTCTGGAAGCTGTGAAGTTACTGTTCCCTCCGTTCTTGCATTCCTTGGCCCAATGCCAATACAACCCACACTTGTAGCAGATGTCTCTGGCTTTTGATCTGACGAATCTTGAATTAGGGCCCGATGCCCCGCGAAAGGGCGGCTGTGAAACAGTTGCAACACCATCAGCTCCACGAGCGACTGAAGACGGGCCGCCTGCAGCTTCAGCGGGTCTTTTCTTTACACTTCTGTTACCGCTACTACCCTTTGTTACTTTCATCTTCTTCACGGCTCTCGTCTCTGCAGCTCGTATCTTCTTTTCATCTTCTGAATTGCTAGCTACCTCGTCAGAAAGATATTCGTCAACGGTTTTCCATCCTGCCTCTGACTTGTCCGCTATACGGATCAGTTTGTTTCTCTTCTTTAGCACCTTTTCAGACTCCTCCAACAACGAAACGGCCTTGGAATATCTCTTATGATGCAAGTTGTCTAAAGCGCCACTATATCAAACTGCACCTGATTTCCTTTGTATCGTAAATTATTCTCGGTCTTCTTGACTTTACGGGCTAAATCCTGAGTAGTGTCAGCGAAATTTCTTTCAATCCCCGACAATTTCTTACCAAAGTAGTTTTGCATAAGCGAAAGCAAATCAGCATTGGAAATCTCCTCATCAGGAACCGCAGCATGTGAAGCAACTTCAGGTTGAATATCATTCAATAAGTTGTCTGGCTCCATATCGGACATGATGAAAATAAACTTCTACGTATATATATATGAAGTGCGCGTATGTGGTCACTACCCAGTCCTCGATAAATAAAAACCCGTGCAATTTACCTTTATACTGACCGCCAAACCGGTTAACGGCAATAGTATCCAACTTATACAAAATCTCCCTTATAAAATTAATGCGCAATCTTTCAAATACCTTCCGCATACCGCACATAAATTCATTTAACATTGCAGTTCTAACTCATTAACTACATTTGAAATAAATAAATATTATGATACAAAAACCTTTTAAGAGAAGGTTCAATGTGTTCTAAATATTTGTTAATTGTATCACAAAATATCGAGTAAATGATGGTTGTGAACATTGGATGAAGCATTTATAGACATGGCAAACTTATCCATAACACATACAATAATATGTGTACAATGAAAGCAAGTCATCCATAAGCATATAAGGATGGATTTGTCTGTATGATCCCTGTTTACATCATTGTCTGGTCGATGTTTACCTGTTTCGTCAGCATGAATACTTTTTGGGCCTAGTGTGTCTTTTTTTCACTTTTCAGTCCTATTTTCTCGGGCAAAATTGACCTTATATGGCCCTAACTTTTATTTTTAGTTACCGTTTGGTCATATAGTACGATCGTTTACTTTTTTCGGTTTATATACATATTCGGCCTTCAACTTTTCGGCTTTGACTCTTCCTGTAGAAGGTAAATCTATAAAAGCTCTTCGGACGCATGAAATTAATAAAGTGTTGTTTTCATGAGACAATAACAATCAAAACCAAGGAGTAAACAACGACCAAACAAACCAAAGGACATTTACATCAACAGTTATAAATAATAAATAAGAAACAACCACGAACTCCACTAAAAATCGGGAGTGAAATCAGGTGCTCCAGTAGTCATGGTAGCCGGTGGGCACTTAAAGTTAACCATCGAGAAACGTTAACCACCGAGAGTCGGTTTTTAGCCACGCCCATTGCACCTAAGAACGCCTACTTTTGGAGCTCTTTAGTGTGAAGGTAGGAAAAGTATACGGACTTGCGGGGCTGTCAACAATATTTTAGCTTCTTCTTTTTCCCATAGCTAGGATTTGTATTCCACCTCTACAGGTATGCTTTGACAACTAGGATTTGCATTCAACCTCTTTTTGGAAATGCTTTGAACGAGAAGGAATGTTTTTCTTTTGCGACGCAGATGCATACACTTGCATTGGAGAACATGAGGTCAAGACGACCTCATGTTATTCTGCTCAGAAAAGCAGAAACCTTGGTGTACATGGTTAGATTTAAGTCTGTAGTGAAAAAAAACCCATCATAATTTTAAAATGAATATGTAGACGACTCCGAAGTGGATGAAGGACGCGACGTCCATACTGCCACGCCTCTATAGCCCAACTATCAAAGTAGTCCTCATAATTATGATGTTTTGCAACAAAGACGTCATAATTATTTGAACAACACTAGAATGTGCCCAAAGGCAGGGGTTGATTAAAAGAGGCTGAGGGTCAGGGTGCCCAGCCCCTCTTTTCCTTGAAAATATTGGTTGATTAAATAGGTAATCACTGAATCATAATTGTATTGGGCCCCCTCTTTGGCAGTTAAGAGTACAGCAGTCAAAGAGCCCTTACTAATGAAAATTTCTTGATCCACAAATAAATGCCTGTTTAGTATTAGACCCTTACTTAACTGAGGATATAAAGAAAAAAAGATACAAAGAAGGGCTGCTACAACCTGATACATTTGTCAATAACTGACACAAAAACACCTAAAGTGTATGTGACATGATAGATCCATGGTGAGATCTTGCACACAGAAGAACATTGCAGGCCTTGCCATGTTCTAAAATATTACAAATTATCTCATCACAATCACAATAACAGTCAGACTAATAAAACCGGTAAATAAAACCACTCAGACAGTCACCGTTACATTAGTAATAGCTCTCGTACATGTATGATCCTGTGTGAATCTGATCTTTATATTAAAAGTGCACAAATGGTTCACATATAGGTCTTATTTAAACATTAAACAGTATCAAAACAATTAGTGCATTATAATATAACCAAATAGGCATGCAAAAAAGAATCTATAGGCAAAATGTGCTTGTCTACCGTCTAATTCTAATTGCTAATATTTACTGTATTGTACATAGCTCAATTCCATTCAATTCAATTCAATTTTATTTATTTTTAAATTTTCAGCAGAAAACAGTATTTCTAACAATTAAATTGAATTAATTTGATATGACGTTGACACCCGGTAATCACTCTCATGTTTTATTTACATCGCTGTCAATCATCTGGTAAAATGAATATTCATTACTACCCTCGGTAGTTAACGTTCCTCGATGGTTAACTTTAAGTGAACACTTGGAGGAATAAGATTTGTTAGTTTTTATATTTCAAATAGATATTTAACTGAATAAATTCTTGTCTTCTTATTTTAGCGACGAACTATCTACAGCTGAAGATAACATGGCCTTGATACATAAAAGGATAACAACATATAGTGGTATAGATAATTATGGTGAGGGATATCGAGATGGGGATGAACCAATATCATGTAAAAAAAGTCTCTGATGTTATCATGTTTATGGAACTTATAAAAGATGTACATAGGGGTAACACATTTCAGTTTGATGGTACAATTAGACATAGTGAGAAAAGTAGATCTCACTATAAGCGACCAAAATGGCCAAACTTGAAATGGGGAGCAACCTGTTCGTGTTTACATACAGATCATTGGCGAGAGAATTTGACTTGCTACAACAGGAAAAGAGTATTGCGTGTGGCAAAGATGATATTATCTAAACACCAGACTTGGGGTCAATTACATTGGAATGTAATTAATTAAATTACACATTACATTGCAAAAATGGTCAATTACACTAATTACACAGTTTTTGAAATGTAATTAATTAAATTACAATTACTTTACTAAAGTAATTAATTAAATTACACATTACATTTCATCATAATATTTGTTAACCAATAGTATACATGTATTTATAATGTATGTGTAAAATATTCATGTAAACATCTAGTTTAAGCGTTGCATTTGATAATCATGAGTAATTTTAATGTTTTGTCATTTAGTCTGCATCTCTCTGGTCTGTACACTTTGACAGCCATTCTCAAAAGTATTTCTATAGGAGCTAATGTGGAATATATATCGCTTGATTAGAACATGGAGGTATTATACTTCCATAATCAGTAGATGTGTTGATAAAAGAGGAAATTAGTTCCTATTAACTTGCCAATACATTAAGGGCTATTTTGACATCTCAGAAATGAAGTCGTTTAGATAAAACATAGCATGAATAAAGAAATTATAAATAAATTAAAAAAAAATCACTTAATAATTATTAAAAGGTATGCTTGTCACAACATTGAAAATAATTTTAGTACAAACAATGTATATAATGTGTGTATCTTAGCAATATTTTGCTAATTACATAAAATACATGTAATAGTGGCATTGCCCCTGGATCTTTTAATCTGATTAATTGCTGTTTGTTTTTACAGCTGTTAATTTTTATCTATAATCTTTTTGTGTGTACTAATTTGACAAAATGATTGTGTGCAGTAAATTTAAATTCTAAATGAACTCTCATAAAGATTTTTCACACATTTTTTTGTTTTTGTTTAACATGGTGATTTATTACTTTTCAATCTATTTTGTTAAAGATCTTTCTTAAAAACATATGTATTTTTTCAAATTAAAGACTATTCAGAAAAAAATTCTGTTGGTCAAATAAGTAATATAAAATCTTTAGAATAAATTACAGAAAGTATGTGATATCAATATTTGAAATATAAATATAATTTTACAATTTATATTATTAAACATAAATCCTTGTCATTAACACCATAAAAGTACATGTAATTCAAATGTAATTCAAAAGTAATTGAGCATTACATGCTTTTTTCATTGTAATTAATTAAATTACCATTACAAGTAATTAAAAAAATGCTCAATTACACATTACATTCAATTACATGGAAAATTGTAATGCATTACACTTAATTACCATTACATTTTCAATTACCCCATCCCTGCTAAACACATTCCTAAAACGAACGAAAACAGTACATTTAGCAGCTAATCTTCAATTCCTTCATACTGGATAGAAACGGTTTTGTCTTATATGTGCGCCTACCATCCAAATCAAGAATGACAGTTCTTGGAATGATAAGCTGCTATATACCAGGGTATCAGAACTTTTATCGATTTTGAAGACTTGCCTTGACCACAAACAGTTGTAACGTTATCATAGTCATCAGAACATATTGTCACGTATTCTAACAAATAACATGTATCTTTACAAACAAATTAAGCGAAATGTTACCACATTGGTAAATGAACTTGAATTTCTTTTGTC
>CM034352.1:20398996-20435265 GCA_019925275.1 Mytilus edulis | reverse complement strand
GTATTATTGCTATTTTTGGTTTTCTCTTTGTTTGACTGAATGCAGGGTTTCAACATCCTTACACGACGTAGAACCATTTTGATACAGCATTAATAACGTACAATTTTTATGCGATTTTTGTGGCAAAAATCATTATTACTAATAGCGGGTTTTCACATACGTCTTTAAGCACTTGACTAATTATAAATCCTACGCGATATTTTCAATCTATTGGTTTAAGTACATGTGTGTACAAAATTACAAATGATTATAAGGCAATGGCGTTATGACAACACATTTATTCAAACTTTTACTATATAAGTTGATAGATAGATTCAGATTTTGGTTGGATATTTGGCTTTACATATTTTATTATGTTACGGTCATTTGTTTATAAATATCGAAAAATTAAACTTATTTAGGTGTATTAACGAATATTTGATATACCATTATCAGAAATGCGCAAAACCAAAACCCAAAAAATATAAAAAAAATAAAACAATATGTTAAGATCTAAATTGTTCCAAGTTTATAAAAGGTCAGACAAAGTTAGCAAAAACAATCGAAAATCTGCACTCCGTTTTCCACATGAGCAAAACAGATTAAGAAATATCACATTAACAACACGTATATTATAGACTTACTTTACAAAACAGTACAGAAAAGGACACTTAATTTCAAATAACAGTATAATAAAACTAAATCACAAAATGCATGCATGTAACACATAATATCTTATCAAATAATGATAGAATTAAAGCAAACCAAGCTAAAGAAATATAAGCTGCTGATAAAAAAATCATGGTGTACACCTTCAATTGTATCGGTTGCTATACTTTACAAAAGGCTTTTTAGTTTTTTCGTTTGAATTGATTTACCTTGTTATATCGGGGCCTTTTTATAGCTGACTATGCGGTATGGGCTTTGCTCATTGTTGAAGGCCGTATGGTTACCTATAGTTGTTAATGTCTGTGCCAATTTGGTCTCTTGTGGACAATGTTTTTTTTATAACTAATTGGCTAGTATTTATCATAAAACTTATGTACACATACTTTTTTATGAAGCAAATTCTTGAATTTGTACAATATTTATTTTTAATTGTTGGATTAAATACAACAAATCAAAGACATGTTTTCCATATTCTGTTACCGCAGCGTGACCTTTCTAGTTAAAATCCAGTGATCACAATTCGCAAGTGCAAAGGGGAAAACAAAATTGGCAGAAAGAGATTCAACAATCGTTAACATCGCTCCGTCATCTAGACACACCTTATCTAATTGCTTAGTCTTTATTTTTCTATGATGTGTTTTGTGTGCTATTGTTTGTTTGTTTGTCTTTTTTTTTGTAGCCAAGGCGTTGTCAGTTTATTTTTTATCTACGAGTTTGAATGTCCATCTGGTATCATATTTTACCCCTCTTTTGTATATTTTACATACATCGGAATATCCATGCTTCTTGGTTGATTGTGTACAAATGTGACAATCGGTAAACTTCTGCTTCAAAATACGACCATTAATTAGCTGTCATATTTTCACAACAAAAACTGACCGAGTGAAACATGTTTTGACGATTACAAGAAATGGATGTGAAAAATCGTACATGAAAGACCTAACTTTATGATAATTATATGCATACATAATTGGATTAACATTGTTTTTCACCAGTCACTCGATTCTTATGATTTCAATTCTAAATGTTCCTTTAGACTTCTGTGAATATTTTAGATGGCAATAATTCTTTATAAATTTGGTACATACAAGGCGAAATGATGGTTTACCTTCATAAGGAAAGTTAAGAAAAAAATTTAAAAAAAATACACCGGTGCATCATGTATTAATAATTGAATGCTTCAATCCAAAGGGACCGTAAAGTAATAGTACGGCGGCTTTGTGAAAATTGTTCACATACTGCTACAAGCATGAAATTTAGCATAGACCTTCTTCAACTATTTCTCTTTCATTTCAGATAGGGAGGCATTCCAAAAAAAATGCCTCACTTCCGGTAAAATTCAAAATGGCGGACATCATACTTAAATTAGCCCAATATCGAAGGCTAGTATGTGAAAAGGTGTTATTAACATGCTACTTTCATAATATTTGGTACAAACCTTTGTTTTGTACTACTTTTGGATATATGATATAGATAAAATGTCTTCAAAGACCCTACTTCCGGTAAAATCAAACATAGCGGATATAGTACAACAATAAGCTTTTTTTCAGGGAGGATAATTGAATTGTGTTTTAAAGTATTGCTACTATCATTATATTGTGCAGGAACCTTTCTTTCGTGCTTCTCATGGATAAAATGTATAAGACATATGTCTTTAAAACCCTTACTTCCGGTAATATCCAATAGTGGGACATAGAAATATTGATAATTTTTCATTTTTATATTTAACTTTTGCAAATAAGATGAATTTTTTGGGGTTGTCATTAAACTTTTGGCTTTAAGTCATCCTCAAAACCACTAATTCTATTCAGATGCATATGTTTCAATACAAAATTAACACTTCCGGTAAAAAATCAATATGGCTAAAATTACAAAGATGAGTCCTCAATCCATATATTCGATGTAGAGTTTTGGATAGATTGATTAAAACAAAATAAAATCACTAAAGTTGTTAAACATCTTTAGAATGACTTATTTATGGCCGCATATACATGTTTACTCACAATCGGAGAGCTTATTTTCCAAATTTACAAAGATCATGGTATTGTTTCCTACATCTATAATGTACAAGTTCCTGATAAGATAAAGAGGCCTCACAAAAGAGTTGTTGAAAAGGGTGCCATGGATAATATTTTCCCCTTTGCCATTCATAAGGGATGGACTAGTTAGAAAAGGAACCAATACCAAGCCTTTTACTCATTCACATCTGCTATGGTATATTGCACGTTTTAATTGCTTAAAAAAGACTAGACCGAGTCGCGGGAATAGCCTCAATAAGTATTTCCTCTTCCAAAAACACATTTTTTCTTGCTTTGTTAACCCCATCTGATAAGTTTGTTCGATCGTACAACAAAACCACGTATCGTTCTATCAATGACATTGTCAAATCCATATCTGGTGATGTTGGCTGATCAATCATCTATTCTAAATGATAGAGTCACATCTTTAAACACCATCCATGTCACCAACGCAGTTCCTTTTCCAGCAAACGTGTAATATCTCAATGCCTAGTGTATTTGAAAGGTCATGAATAGATATATATCTGAAGCTTTTCCCACTTCCAAATGCAAGCAAAAGTTTGTCTGCCCCTAGGTCACTGAAAAGCGAAACCGCAATGACAGCAACATCAGTATCGAATGTTCGAGTCATGACTCAGTTAAGTCTGTGTTTCACTGCATCAAACACATGCAACTTGATTCAAGTGTCAGCCTCTTTACGTGAACATGATGCTAAGTTTGAAACATCACCATGTGATGGATAGCACAGAATATCCTGAGTAATTGTTGCTACAACTACCTGTCCCTCAAAATCTATTGAGCAAGCTGTTGCGAATGAAAACATAAAAGTTCTTTCGTATTGTCGTAATCTTGTTTGTTTTGACTCTTGATTCGTCAGTGTATTCCCTTTCCCCTAAATGTAGCTCTTGCTTCTTATAACAAATGCTCAGGATATTCTATCTTATCTACCTCGAGATGTATTTCAAGTTTATCACCATGTTCACATTAAGAGGCTGACAATATAATCATGGTGCATGTGTTTGATGCAATGAACCACGAACTTGCACGAGTCATGATTCGAATAGTCGTTATTGTTTCTCTATTCCGTGACAGGGGTAGACGAACTATGGATTGTGTTTGGGAGGGCAAAAAGCTTTGGATAAATATATTTACAAATGCACCTGGCAATGAGTGATTACACACACTTATTGTGCTCCATGTCTTTACCAGTTGTGATATGGTTCTCTGATTGCTTGAAAAGGTAAAATAAGACTGCGTGGGAGACATTGATGGCATTTGAAGATGTGACTTTGACATAAAGAATGATGATTGATCAGCCTAAATCACCGAGGCTTAACTGTAAGATCACACAAACTTATCAGATGGGGCTAACATGGTTAACGAATCAAGAAAATAACTATTTGCGCAAAAGGGAAGACTAATTGAGGGTAAAACGTGCAATATACTAAGACAGGTGTTTAGGGGGACGAGCTTCGAATTGACCCTGATGATACCCAGTTCAAGCGCTTATGAATGGCAAAGGGACAGAGAGGATAACTTTTAAATAACTCTTTCTAAGGCTCCATCATTTTGTCAGAAGCTTGTACATTGTGGATGTACTTGGGAATGCGGTTCAATGCCAAAACATGCTACATCCTAAGCATCAGAAACAAAAGCCATAAAATCTAGTTTAAATGGACACATACTACAACAAGTCAAGCATAACCCGTACCTATGCCTACAAATTTCGGAAGACCTCAAATGGACCACCCACATATTAAACATGGCAAAGAAAGTAAATTCAACACTAGGCTTTCAAAGAAGAAACTTGAAATACTGCCCACAAGATTGCATAAAAACAGCTTACATCTAGCTCGTTGATCAACGATGGAATGTGGAGCCATAGTTTGGGACCCCAACATGGTAACAAACATAAATAAGCTAGAAAGGATACAACGTCAAGCGGCAAGATTTATCACCACAGGTTACAAGTCAAGAGAGGACGGGTGTGTCTCCAATATGCTTGCCAAACTGGAACTACAAGACCTCCAGACAATTGCAAGACGAACAAGCTAGAAGTTGATATTTATGTACAAAGTGGTTTAGGGGCTGATTCCCGCTATTGAACCAGACGAATTTCTCCAAAAAGCACGTCCTAAGAGAAACAAAACTGCAAAGAATTTCGAAGAATACCACGCAACAAATATTGTGGAATAGCAAGTAAAGAATCATTTAAGTGTTTTAACATTCCACTAAGCAAACCACCACATTACTCAAACTCATTCTTTGTAAAGACAGTGATCGCGTCGAATCAACATGACGACACTGTAGTGCGCACATCAAGCGTATAGAGCGTCAAATCTGCTCTTAATTCTCGTCAATAAATCGGCGGCGCTCTCTCAAACCGTTATATTTAAGCCAGAATTGGTATTGACAACGCATTCATACAGATACAGATGTCGCGGTCGTTGTTAATGTGGAAAATCGGGTCTCCTGTGCACCGTTTTGTTCACATGAAATGGTGACTGTGAATAAACATGTATTTTCAGCCAAATAGTAATAATTTGAAAAGTGTTTTAGTACTTCAGTAATTTTATTTTGTTTTAACCAATCTATCTAAAACTCTAAATCAAAGATATGTATTGAGGACTCATTTTTGAAATTTCCACCATATTGTTTTTTTTTTAATACCGAAAGTGTGATTTAAAAATTAACATTAGAAAAAATTTAGTGGCTTTGAGGATAACTAGAAGCCAATAGTTTAATGACAAGCAAAAAAAAAAACCAACAAAAAACATTTTCTTTACATTTTGAAAAAAGTTGAATATTAAAATAGAAAATTGATATTTCTATGTCCGCCATTCTAAATTTTACAGGAAGTGAGGTTTTTAAAGAGATATGTCTTATACATTGTATCTATGAGAGGCAAAAAAGAAAGGTTCCTGCACAGTGTAATGATAGTAGCAATACATTTAAACACATTTCAATTACCCTCCCTAAAAAAAGCTTATTCTAGTACTTTATCCGCCATGTTGGATTTTACCGGAAGTAGGGTTTTTGAAGACATCTTAACTATATCATATATCCAAAAGTAGTACAAAACAAAGGTTGATACCAAATATTATGTTAGTAGCATGATAATAACACCTTTTCACTTAATAGCCTTCGATATAGGGCTGATTTAAGTATGATGTCCGCCATTTTGAATTTTACCGGAAGTGAGACATTTTTTTCAAATGCCTCCCTATCTGAAATGAAAGAGTAATAGTTGAGGAAGATCTATGCCAAATTTCATGCTTGTAGCAGGATGTGCACAATTCGTCTGAAATATGCTTGTAGCCGCCGGACTATAATAGTGGGAGATATTATGGACATAATTGTGCAAATCGTGATACAAGCATGAAATTTGGTATAAAGGTTGACTAAATGTTACTTATAAAAATTCCGCTGCTGGCCAGACAAAAAAATCAATTTTCCAAGATGGCCACCACACATTTTGGAAATGGCGTCAATACAAATTGGCAATAATTCGTAAATCTTTTTAAAGGTGTGTTATATGTAAAATCCAATGTTAGATTTGATAAAAAGTAAATGACAGTTCCTAAATTACGACTAGACAATACATTAATGAAACTAAAGGTGACTTCCGGTTTCAAAATGCCGGCAAAAAAGTCAAAAATTTCATTTTTTATACTTTCAAGCAACTTCACAAGGGATGTAAATCTTTGAAAGATGAGTTATAGGTATAATCCAATGTAAGTTATGATAAAACATTAAAACGGTTCCTAAGTACGACATAACAACACATAAATGAAGAAAAATAGTGATTTCCGGTTCCAAAATGGAGGCAAATACGTAGAAAATATTTTTATAATTTCCATCAACTTAACAAGTGATAACACTCTTTGTTAAGATTAAATGCCTAGTTTGGTTAGAAAGGCAGGTTGCTTATCTTATAATTATCTGACAGTTGCCTATACAACAACCCGTACAAGGAAATCCAGAACGGTGGCATTTACAGTTACCAACACAGCTTGATTTTTGCCTCCGCATTTCAAAAGTTCCTGACACGAGGATGCAACGGTCCTCCAGAAGTCCATTTCGGTTTCCAACTGTCATTGATTCTTTCTTTCATCCAACCCTAGTGTTCATGACTTGGTACATGTACCTGTCGAATACATGAATCAGGATGAGCCCAAACAACTCCTCCTTGATTTACTTCTCTTTTGATGTGCTCTGGAAAAGAATCTTTTGTAGGCGGAATTGCATCACAATGCCGCTGCTTCCTGGCAAACAATTCACATCCTGCCTCGCTTCATACTTAAGGAGGCTCGCGGGTATAAGATTTGCAGAAAAAAATTAAACATTAATTTTTCATTGCATATTTTATTTATTACATTATGTAGTTGTTACTTTATCATATGGTACAAAAATCATTCCAAAAATTCGATTCGTATTGGCCCCAGGTGACTTTTAAAATGTAGATATCATTGAAAGAGCGCCAAATTATCTCCCTTTGGTGCAAAAATGCCATTTTTTGGCATTAAAATTGAAATATCTTTTTTAACTCATCGGTGACCTATATTTTTTATTGATGTTTTCAAATAAGCTGTACATAAACTAAATAATTGTAAAATTTAGGCAATTTCTGTAATTTAGTTCTTTTTTTATTTCGATATTACCGCTATTTCTCTTATTAGTTCAACAGAAAAAAAGGATATTAACAAAAATGTATGCTTCTTTCGAAGACAGATTGTGAGCGTAAATGAACGGTGACCCCATTTTTTTATTTCATTTTTCTATTAAGTAAAAGATAAAGTTCATTTATAGAAAAATATAGAGAAATCTTATATTAAATTAAAAAATTGATTTAGACCCGCGAGCCCCCTTAAGCCACAAAAAACGTCCTTTATATCTGAAAAACCTTCCATTGTTAGCCAAGCTGACCTCTTCCCTTTCCCACGACAATTCGACAAAGTGTCACATCCACTGAATGCATGAACGAAAGGAAGAGCAACTACACAAGGACCAAACGCATTTGATATGTCACGTACAGGAAGCCAACAAAAGTCTTTATTCCTTCCATAACCTATCCACAATGTGTTCTACCTAGTTTTGCGATTACTGCAATTCCTGATACTATTACTTTTGTCTCAGTTCTACCTTAAATTACATTTTACAACACTTTTCATAATCATGCCGAATATGGACAAACAATCGTGTATCTGCTTCTTCATGATTACAAGGGGTAGATAGGAAGTATTCTTATTGAAATTACAAAAAATATTTTCACCATGAGTAACATACACATTTTTATTAATCTCTTAAGAAGCAATTTTGTCAGCAAGAAACTTGAACAATTTCGTTTCGTTGTCATCTTCACAGAGAATATTACTCCAAACCTTTGGTGTTCAACCAGAACCAATACCTTTCCATCTGGCACAAAAACCTTGCCTTTGTCTTGTCACAGCCTTTAAATTATTCATTGAGTAAACATCAAATACAATGTCTACTCTTGAATACTAATCGATGCAAGATTTTATGTAAGGCAGTATGACATCATTTCCATAATCATCAAATATTGTTGCCCAACTTTGTGACCTAGAATTAACCATTGCTGCCCCATCATCGATAAATGCCTCCGAATTTGGATCAGCAAATCGCAGAATGTTTCAAGTAAACCCATTTGCAGCGATTTAATACCACTATTTCAAGAAACATTCTGAGATAAAGACAGAGGAGAAGTTTGGTTTTAATGGATAAAAAAACATTCCAAGTAAAACTGTCTACTGTGACAAGAAATGAAAAAGTCTAGAAAAGATGTCGCAATCACTTTTAAGGTTCTCTAGCTTTGTTTCTGACAAAGACGTTTCCAGTTTCATTTTGCGGCCAAAATAAGAAGTTGTTATTTTTTATTTGGTTATAAAAAGCAGGTTCTCCTTCGTTTTGCATTTGCTTAAAAAGATCTTCGTATTGTTTGCAACAATATCTTGGAGTTTATTTACATATCTTACCTGTTCAACAATTTCCTAAATGGAGTATATTTTTTACAAATCTGACTACTCTTCTGGAAATGAATTTCCAAACTCGTTCATCACTTTACAAAGCCTTTAAAGCTGTTTAAAGACATATTTTTGTGTTTTCGTAGAGTCTTCATTAGGTCGTTCATCTGTTTAAGAATGACCCAAACCACAAGATTTTTCAAATTCATCTTCTAGTATACTGACTCCTGGTCCAGATACCATCCATTTGTCGGTTAATCCTATGGCACCAACATCGCCCTTCACAATTGCATTATTCTGTTTTTGTGCCTGATGAATTGTGTTATAAGAAAGACATTTGCTGGTCTTACGTAAAGTGAAATTATCATTTTAATTTCATTGCCACCTGTGGGTGATGTTCGGGAAGTGAAGTCATATCTTGGAGATGGGTCGGTAACGATCGAGCATAATTTACACGATCAACACCTAAAACAATACGCTATCATGCTTTATATGGACTGTTTGTAAAGTAAGAAATCTCATTCATGAAATAAGCATAATACCAAAATCAGAAGAAGTTCTTAATTTATAATTGAACGCCAGGAATGAAACTGTGGTGGAGATGACTTTATACACCCGTCTTTTACATCATTGAACGTCACAGAGTCATGACATAATTATATATTCTGAGTTTAGCTTTCATAATCCGAAAGTAACTGTTCAAGCAAAATACATGCAGTTGGCTGATGTGCCTGTCTAGTCTTAGGTACATTTGAACATACATAAAAAGAATCTGCCGTTCTTGGTGTTACAATATTGGCTTCAGTAAGACAACATGTCCATCCCCTATCACGCAATATATCACCCATAGTTTCCTAACAAGTCATTTCAATGTGCAATCCACCAAACAGGACGATAAACTTATCTTTTCTGTAAAAATCTGGCCATTCCCAGTGAATTTGCGTAGGCATTTCCAAAAGTTGCTAATCTGCAGTTACAATTGATGTTTCTCCGGGATTCACCACATTTTCGCCTTATCCATCAAATACCTGAGAATTGCCTGGTAGTGCATACAAATCGCTCTTGAGTCTATAAATAGTTTGCACATGCGCAAAAGTGTTAAACACATGTGTATCATAACATTGAAAAATGTTATTAAACCAATTCGTAATATCATTAGAAATCCAAAAACACTAAATATATAGTAAATAGTTCAAATTTTTTTGAAAGAATTTTGTAACATTTTAGCGCATGCGCAAATACTGGACATATCAAATATTCTTTTTTGATAAATATGTGATGTAAGGAAGTTAGCCGCCTAACCTGATTATTGGTTTTTACTAAAAGAAGTTCAAAGAAAAGTTTTCCAGAAAAATCAGTATTTTCAAACTGACGAAAACAGCCATTTTAGAAAATGGCCGTGGCCATCTTGAAAAAAAGATATTTTTGAATGGCCAGCAATTATTTCTTAAAAAGTATATGATAATGATGCTTTGTGGTAATTTTCATGCTTGTATCATCATTTGCACAATTCCCTCGATTTTGCTTGCTAATATCTTCCACTATAAGAGCCTAATCCATAATAGGTAAAAATTAAAAAAAAAGGTAATCATGCCAAACAAAGCGAAGAATGTTTGATATTGCTTTTTGATGAAACTAAAGATACCAAAATCCTATGCACATATAGCACTTTTGTTGAAATGTATATATACATGTAGGTGAACTATTTTGAAACCAAATTACCCTGGCCATGAATTTGCCTTGAAATGCTATAGAAGATGTGGTTTGACGTATTTACTACATTTGCACAAAGATAAAGCTAATCATTCACATTGTCTTCGTGAACAAATCACGAAGTAATCATTTCCGCAAGAAAGTCCGGTATTAGTTAAAGTCATATGAAACGAGTGAGTGGTGAAAACTAATGTTTATCCAATATATATATTGATTTTTAGTTGTTTAAAATCTTTAAATATGTTAAAAAATTTAATCTCGGTCCATTTCCGAATAAATACTGTTTGCAGCATGTGCGTTTAGATCTTAAAATCGTGTAATCTCATATCGTAGAACATTGATATGAGGTATTTTATTATATTTAACTTAAGGGCATACGATTCAGTTACAGGGGAGGGTATGACGTTGCTAACGTAAATTGATATTTTCTCGACGTCAAACGGTGACTTATTGGGAAAAGATGCAGTTTTCAGGTGATTATTAGCATTCAAACTGATTTAACTTGAAAACGAGTTCATAGACCCCTCTTTTTTAAAATGACATTTGATTTGATTACGTAAGAGGATTATGTGTACCAATTTTCATGACAACGTAATTAGTGCATTTTTTTTAATTTGATTAATATACAGCCAAAAATTACGTTTTTTTTCTACATTCATGATCATTTGATAAATTTGAGTTATTTGTAAAAATAAAATGTACAAATTTATGCAATATTTATATAACACACAAATTACCAATAAATTAACAACAAACAGATAGTGTTTATCTTTTAAAACCAAAAACTTATGTATTCAATCGAAAGGAAAAATACGTTCACAAATCCGTATTTTGAGGAAAGATCTGAAATTTAAACCTCAATTTACTCAAAAAGTAGCACATGAAGGTATATTTTTTTATTACATATTTGGTTTAATCAGGTAATAAATAGCCTACATGCAAATTTTCATCATTGCCATTCCATTAAAGAGCGCAAAGTAAAAAGTCAATGCTTTCATTTGATAATAGTATATTTTTTTCAAAGAGTTTAACTACAATTCAGTATAGCAAACATCGACTAACATGATGATACAAATACGTGGTATTATACAGATGGCATATACATACACAATAACAAAGCATAATTCAGGAATTTGTTTTAGTGGAACTTTGCAATTGATTTAATTGCTTATTAACGGAAAACTTAAATAAATGAAATATCACAGCTGAAATTTGGCTAACATGAACCTATTTACATTCAAATATAAAATAAAGTATCACAGACATTAAGACAACGAACATGAACCCTTGCAAACGTTTTACTATAAGAGAACTGTGCACACACTATGCATTCCATCAATTATAATATTAGTTACATCAAATATGTCTTATAATTGCTGGAATGCATAGTGTGTACACAGTTCTCTTTTGTTTTTAATGTATAATACAAATATTTGATTTTTTACTGAAAAAGAAAACCGCCATCTTATGTCAACTTCAACTGAGGAGTTCCATTCAACTGTGGGCCATTACCTATTGCAAAGAACGATGAAACAACAAAGAAAAGTGTTTTTGGTTGGTCCATCTTTGACTAATCATTTTAGATATATTTTGGTCATTTTTACTGTCTAAGTTGTTAAAATCTCTTTTTTGTTTTCTACCAAAGCATTTGATAGATTTAAAAAAAAAAGACGCACAAAAAGCATACATCTTAGAAATTATATGTGTAAACTTATCCAACTAAACAAAAGGTGTACATATTGTAAAAAACACGTTTGAATTTGAATGACATATTGACCAATTGTAAGTTTTCGCAATAATTAATCTTAGTATTAAATTGGGATATGACGAAAGGCATAAATAGAACATTTGTCACTTGTAGTTCTTAATTGTTTTGCATCAAGGTATATACCTAAATCAACATATCAAAGCTAACTTTTCGCAAACGCTTATTCTTTTATCAACGGTAGCTATAATGACGATCTTAAGCTTCTTATGATGAAATAAAAATTTTGTTTTTAGATACTATTATTCTAACGACAATATGTCATATTATCAAAAAAGGAATACGCCAAAGAAAGATAGCATAAGAGATTTTATTTTATTTTTTGATTGTTAACTGAACTTGTGTAAAATCTACATAAACGGACTATATACATACAATGGATTTTTAGGACGTTTTGCAACTACAGAAGCATGTGAAACTGCTTATGAACATTTGTTTACATTCCAGTAGATATGACAGAAAATTGAAGTATCTGTAGATATAAGTACACATGTAAAGGTTGCACGTAAAACTGGACTAAAAAAACTCATGCTTCTTTTGCACGTTATTTTGAATTTGCCTTATTTATCATTTGATTTCATCGATGGGCATGTGCAATTATTCATGCTCCTGCTTAATATAAAACGTTATGACATTCAGAGAGATCATTCACCTTCGTGCAAGCTACCTTAATTACTCTGGTTTATTACTAAAGTTACAGGTGAATTGTTAAAACTCATATTGGTCTGGCTTGTTATCTTACTCATATCAAAAGATTTTGTTGAATTAATCGCATTATATCGCACGTTGCTTTTGACCATTTTGTCTTGCGAGTCCAGATCAAGGCATTGGTTTTGAGCAGAATGGAAGGACTCATCGCTTCCAGAACTAACCCGGTTGTCGCGCGTTGTTACAAGTTGACTGTCTTCTATTTTTTCTGATATAGGAGTTAACACTTCAACGGGATGATTTTTGGTATCAGTAGTAGCTCCATTATCTAATTCATTTATTTCAGTAGTATCACTCTCAGAGTCTGTTCTTAAAGTAGTCTCCATTCCACTAAGGTAAGGAATATTTTCGTAAACTGTTTGCCCTTCAGTGTCACTGGAGCTCGATCTGTCTTTAACAGTGTCCTCGTTTAGAAAATATTGCTGTATATCGTCCACCTCGCTAAGTCGTGGGCTTTCAGATGGCGCTGTTTTGAAAGACACGCTTGATACATCACTTTCCGCACTTTTGCTGTTGCTGCTGATAGTGCTTTTATTAGAGTTTGTCGATGTTTTACTGCTTCTATCAGCTATACGAAGTAAACTTTTGTTTCTACTAACAAAATGGTTGGGGTCAGTTGGTTCTTCTAATTTATTAACAGTAAAGTTATTCAACTCTGTTTTATCAAAAATGTAATTTTCATATAGCTCATTTGAAGTTTGATGACAAATAGACACATCATTTTTGTCAGTACATGCGTCAAATTTTGTTTTTGTATTGGTGTCAGCAGCAAATGTCACCTGTTTGATAGAATCGAGAGTTTCATCTTTTTGACCAATTTTTCTGTCTAATTTATTTGTCGACACTGGTATATTTTCTCCATTTCCATTTGTGTCATGTAACAATTCATTTGCTTTTTCGTGTTTTTTCGTAATATACTTCTTTCCTACAGGGTCGATTGCATTTGGGGTACTGTTTCCTGTATTTGATTGAATGTTTCTTGTATCTCTATTGTCTTCCGTTTTATCTATGGTTTCACTTTTCAGGACGTTACTTTTGCTCAATTGTGTTGGTTTTATGACGGTATGAACTTTATGTTCATTGCATGGTACATGTTGTTTAATTTCCTGTACTTCGTTTTGTTCACTTGAAACAATGCTAATATTTTCTCTATTTTCTTCAGAAAACTGTATGTTTGATGGACAATCTGCATCATAACCATGCATGTCTTGAGTTGTAGTTGTATTTTGTTCAATTACTTCATCTTCTATGAATTTAGAATTGTTTGTTTCCTGTGTGCGTCCAAAGAACTGACTAACTGCACGTGAAATTGTTTTACGGTTCAAAAGTTTGTTAAATCTGATCGCACTTACGTTTGCGTAGTCACTACTTTTAACTCGTTCTTTTTCTTTTTTCTTTTTCTGTTAATAGAAATAATAATTTAATAATAATTTCAGATTATGATATTTTCGCATCACCAAATTTAAATGACTTGCTTAATTACAATGCTTAGTTTACTAGACGTATAAAGGATAAGCGTTTCTTACATTTCAAAAGTTCCTTAATTTTGTTATCCTCTTGATAAAATAAAAAAAAACGTTTCAAAAACACTCTTGGTAAAACAGTTCAAGTGTCTCAAGTTCATTTGCAATGTATCTTAATAAATATTTTAACATTTTTGTGTCTATTTAAAAAAAAAGCATAAACAATTTGTTTACAAAAAACACAAAACATTGATTACAGATAAAAAGCTCTTATTCGAACAGGAAGTTTTCACAAAAAAGCAATGTGTAATAGATACATAGAGGTTACCACAAAACTAACCAGTAACAACCGTTATTGAATAGTTTTTCTGCACTAGTAGTCAGGTCTAGTCAGGGGTCATAGCCGAGGACTTTGAGAACTGATTATAAGTTCAAAATACAATACGGCTGATTGTTACACGCCACTTTATTTTATTACTTTTGTTTGTATATGTCGATGTATTCAGTTAGAAAGTTTAGACCAATTCTTTGAATATAAAATGTGAAAGGGGATTTTTCCGTACAGTATGATTTAGACGATTTAAAAGATTTCATATTAACTGGTGAGCAAACC
This sequence comes from Mytilus edulis, assembly GCA_019925275.1. Lineage (NCBI taxonomy): Eukaryota > Metazoa > Mollusca > Bivalvia > Mytilida > Mytilidae > Mytilus > Mytilus edulis. The sequence continues at coordinate 20,420,356 of CM034352.1, read as the reverse complement.
AACGAACGGTTTTTCATAGAAATATGTTATGGTTGCTTTTATTTAGCAGTCCGTAACTTCATGGACGCTTTATCGTCGCTGTTATGCAAAAACCTCGTATCTCAATTTTTTGCGGAAATCTTTTTATCGATTATTTTGGATTAAGTATGTATGTTCCATTGTATGCGAAAATATCTGATCTTCTAACCAATCATTAATCCGAATTCTGACATATGACGAAAAAGTGTAGTCGGATTGGTGAGACATTATGTTGTGCGAAAATATCGTATTTCAAAACCGGCAGCTGACATTATAACAGGAAGAGTTTAATCAATTTCAAGTTCTCAACGCTAATATATTAGCTTAAGAATAAGGAAAAGCTTTGAAAATACAATATAGTAGCAGAAAGTTTTGCTAGTCTTGGTAATTGATTGGTTAAAAGATCAGATATTTTGGCATACAAAGGAACATACATATTTAATTCTAAAAAAGCGATAAAAGATTTCAGTTTTTACTGCCTGGTGTAAAATTATCAAAACCTTAGATACGAGGTTTTTGCATAACAGCGACGTTATGTTATTGCAGTACTTTCGGAGATAGTAAGCTATTTTTTTTATATAAATACTTGTTTCACATTTTTTTATAAATACTATTGATAAATAATTATGTCACAAAGTGTACGATAAAGTGCCTATTAACTCAATGAATGCACGAGTTACTCTATTTATACAAATTGTTTGTGTATCTTCACAATAATTGTCCGTGTATCTTCACAATAGATGTCTGCGTAACAACCGCTATTGTACTGCTTTTCTACACCTATGATTGGGACACTTTCGTACACGTCGATTAATCGGACGTTGGTCAATCTACAAACCATTTTGTACAACAGGCTCAAATATGTCAATGGAGAAACTGACAAGTGTAATTAATTCATTTGTCAAAATCAATGTTGGATGCTTGTGAGTTCAAGTTATAAGTAATCATTACATTTGTTGCAATGATTTCCATCAATTTCCCAGTTATATAAAAACGACAATTTCACATGTGAAATAAACTTGGTAATTTCACTCCTCTGACGCCTTACAACAAAACCGTTGCCAAGACGTTGTCAATGACATCGGATTTAAACAATTGTGAATAAGTAAGAAAAGATATGGTTGCTTATATTTTCTACATTAGTTTCATTAAAAAATCCATTTGCCAATGTAATAAGTAGATTAACAAATCAAAGAACACTTATATTGAAAAAGAGTCAACTTTTGATCGAACAATACTGATAATTATCTCATGTGCTTTTTACTTTTATATTTCAATTGAACAGGTGCGAAATCTATGTCAAGGTTAATACTCAATTATATAGTTGTTGGGAACGATTGGGAGCTCAAATAGAAAATCACAAAAATCTGAACTCCGAGGAAAATTCAAAAGGAAAGTTCCTTATCAAAAGGTAAAATAAAAAGTTCAAACACACCATACGAATAGATAACGATCGCATATTCGTGACTTGGTAAAGGCAAAATCATATATTTTTTTTCAAGATTCAATGCTAAATTTATAAACTAGAAAAAGTAAAATCACAAAAATACTGAACACAGAGGAAAATCAAATCTGAAAGTCCCTAATCACATGGCAAATTCAAATGACAAAACACATAAAAAACGAATGGACAAGAATTGTCATATGTGAAATTAACCTCTACATAAACCATTTGCTTTAAATAGACCGGTATACTAAGCGGAGTTTTAAACGTGCTTGTGTATTTATAATTGTCTATACAGGAACACAATCGGTCTTTGAGCCAACCTATCTGTGTTCTATTTCCTTAATGCCGAATGCTACATGAAGCAAATAGATATCTTAAATTATCTGATTTTAGCTTGCTGTGAACGACACCACAACCATAAATGCCCAAAGCCGAATATTAGAAATTTAAGGATGTTTTAAGAACTGAAACAGTTTTATGAGGAGACAAAAGGGCATCAATTAATATGCAAATCTATACAGTGTCAGAGTGGCTTGAGGGAGTTAAAACTTTTGATTCATTCGTGATCATTTAGTAGGCGTTTTTTGTATATTTTCTAAATACATAAACGGTAAACTTAGAAAGGTTTGTTTTAAATAATGTCAGTACCGAAGTAAAGACTACTGAGCTAATATTTAATAATACTCCCATTGACTGATAACCTTCCAGCAGCGGTACAACCCAGTACTACATGTATAAAATCTATATCGTGTTTAATTATTTCGTTTACGCAAGAACATACTTGTCTGGATTGTATGACATCTGGTTACCTTTTGTAAAATAGTCGGATCCCGTGTATATCTTGTAATTTTATCAAGTTGTCTCTGTGCAGCTACTGCAATATCATTTTCAGCCTTATGATCGGTATCCATCGTTTTGTTTTCGTTTATTTCTTCAGCTGTATGTCCTGAATCCATCGAATTTTTGTCGTTTATTTCGTGCAACTGTTCTACTTTTGCCTCAATGTTGTAGTTCTGAAAAAAATACAAGTACAAAATTAATGTATTATAATTTTTTTAATAACTTTTTGTTTATCTGACCTGCATTCTTCTATTGTCTATTGTTTTTATTTTATTATTCTTAAATCATATATTTGTAATCTCTTTTTATAATGTTCTGCCTTATTTCATTCCACCGACAATATTGTCACAAATACAGCAAACAAATTACATGCACTGTTTCTAAAAAGCGAGTTTGAGGTCAAGAATCATAAATGGATTACGTCACAGATTTTAGTAAAATTTTGTATTCAAATTTGGCTAGTTGAACTACGAATTTCTCAAGTATGACTGAACTTTAGGAATAATAAGACATTTGTATAGACAATAATTAGAATCGGAATAAAACAATTGTCCTAAAATCAGCAAATGTCTTATTTCAAATACATAGATTTTTCTTTCAAAACATGTTGTTTTTGGTACATGAACTTTAGTTTAATTAATATATATATCATAATTTATGGTCAATTTTTAGAATAAAAAAAGATAGATGCAAAAGTTTTACAAGCCAAAAGTTTTACCAGCCAAAAGTTTAACAAGCCAAAGTTACATGCAAATTTTAACTAAAATATGTTACATCGCACGTTTTCTGTAGCTCAAACATATTTTATTGTTCAAACAAGGATATTTACTGTAGTTTGACCTAAAACGACAGCCGAATGTTTAATATTATAACAAAAAACTATACAATAAATTAACCAATGAATAGTTCTGCCTCTTTTCAGTCTACTTGGATCAAAGGAGTAGGTCCGGTAAGGGCCGATTTTGGCCTCAAATGTCAGGTTAATCTAACGATTTATTTGGACACTTTTTAAACACTTAAGTGTCTATTTCAATTGATTCAATTAGTTTATGTGAAAGATTTTAACTGATTAAGTCATTAAAAACGCTCCAAATCAAGCTTAAATATGAAAAATCTATCTATGCAAAAAATCGTCACTTTTCAGATGGTTTTTGTCAAAAATGAAAGTGGCCGCATCCGTGTTCATCCTAAACCTTTATATATGTTATGTATTATCATCAAATACAACTTAGATTTCAATATTATAAATGAACACGAATGCGCCCACTTTCATTTCAGACGGAAACCGTCTAACATTTAACGAAAATGCTTAAATTGTGAAGATTTCAGTAATTTAGCATGACTTCTTCTTCTTCTTCTTCTTTAGTTACGGAATACCATCAACTTTTTGAGGATTACTTTCCGGCGCATGACAGTATGAGGTCGCTTTAAGTTAATATTTCATTATTTTTTTTATTACTTTTATTTATTTATGAAATTTACAATTTTTTAAGTTTTAATTTTTACATTTTTTATATATATTTTTTATAACCATAAGATAAAAACAATAAGCACATTTAGTTCAGATGAGAGTATGTTTTAAGGAGCACCTCATGAGTGAGTGCATCCTTAAAGTTGTCTGTAGAGGTTTGGTTTGAGATATCGGGTGGTAATTTATTCCAATCTTTGATTGTTTGGCTGAAAAAAAGAAAATTTAAAGGTGTCTTTATTACACTGAAGTTGTCTGTATGTCTGTTGATGGGTAGTTCTTGTTTTAGACTGGCTTTTTATGAGTATATCTTGCGATGGTATTGCAATTTCATTGTTGATGACTTTGTGCAACATTTGGAGTCTGGTTTTTAGTCTGCGTTCTTGTAAGGATTGCCATTTTAGTTGTTCTATCATTTCAGATACACTGCTGGTATTGTGATATCTGTTGCAAGTATATCTTGCAGCTCTTCTTTGTACTTGTTCCAACTTATATATATTTTCTGAGGTGTATGGATCCCAAACTGCACAGCAGTATTCTAGTTTTGGTCTAACTATTGTTTGGTAGGCTCTTTCCTTAACTAATTTAGAATTTATTTTTAGATTACGTCTGATGAATGCTAATGATTGGTTTGCTTTTGCTGCTGATTGTTGAATATGTTTGTTCCATTTGAGGTCTGAAGAAAGTGTAATGCCTAAATATTTTGCAGATTGAACTTGTTCTAAGATATGACCATGCATGTTGTAATAAAAATGTATTTGTTTTTTCTTTGTTGATACTCTAAGGATGTTACATTTGTCCGGGTGGAAAGACATGAGCCAGTCTTTCTCCCATTTTATAGCTGCTTCTATGTCTTCTTGAAGCTTTATGCAATCATTTTGGCAGGTTATAGGCCGATAGAATATGCTGTCGTCTGCAAAGAGTCTTATTTGGCTGTGTTTTAGATAGTCTGGTAGGTCGTTTATGTATATGAGAAAGAGTATTGGACCTAGTACAGTCCGCTGAGGAACACCTGATGTTACTGGAATTATGTTAGAAGTTGTGTTTTCAAGGAGTACTGTTTGGGTTCTATTGGAGAGGAATGAATCGATCCAATGAATTGCTTGATCAGAGATGCCATAGTGCTTTAATTTGTAAAGTAGGCGTTTGTGTGGCACTTTATCAAACGCTTTCGCAAAGTCCATGATTACTAGGTCAGTTTGAATATTTTTGTCGTTGTTTTGAGCAAGTTGGTGTACTAGAGAAATTACTTGTGATTCACATGATCTTTTAGATCTGAAGCCATGTTGTAGTTCATACAATATTTTGTTTGTTTCTAGGTGTTTCATCATGTTACTTGCTAATATATGTTCTAATAATTTACATGAGATGCAGGTAAGTGATATTGGTCTGTAATTTACAGGATGATGTTTGTCTCCTTTTTTAAATACTGGTGTAACGTTAGCATGGTTCCAGTCTGGAGGTACTTTGCCTGTCTCAAGAGATTTGTTGAAGATGATAGTAAGAATGTATGAAGTTATTTCAATGTTTTCTTTAAGTATTTTGCCAGCGATAGTATCTGGTCCTGTAGCTTTGTTAGTGTTTATATTTTTTATTAGTTTATATACTCCTTCTCTACTGATGTTTATTTTTTCCATTATAGGGTGTGTATTAGGTTCTTTCGTTGGTATTTCTATATTTTTTTCAGATGTGAAAGCTGATTGGAATTGCTTATTAAGGATGTTTGCTTTCTCAGAGGGGTTTGTATGAAGGGTACCTTCACTTCGTAATGGTGCAATGCCGGTGTTCTCATTTCTTTGGCTTTTAATATACAAGTATAGTTGTTTGGGTTGCTTGTTGAAACGTTGTTGGTCTGGTTCTTTTATGTCAATGTCGAAGATCATATTTTCAATATATGCCCAGTAAGCTTTTCTCATCTCTTTTTGGAGTTTAGTCTTTATCTCTTTGTATTTGCTGTTGTAGGATGAGTCATGTTTTTTCTTTTTTTAAAGTTTGTTTTTCTTTCTGATGAGTCTTTTTAGGTCTCTATTTACCCATGGTAGTTTTGATTTTTTCCCAATTTCTTTGGTAGGTATGTTTTTGTTGATGGTTTCTGTCGTTTTGGTTTTGAAGGTGTTCCACAGATCATCGACAGTCATATTTTTCTTGTTCACTTTTAAGTTATCATGAATTATTTCAAGATCTTTCTTTATGTTCTCCCAGTTTGCTTTTTTGTAAATAAGAACTTTATGTGGGTGTTGTTTTGGTGATAGTAAAGCAAAATTAATCTCACAGAAGACAATGTCGTGGTCACTTCCTCCTATAGGTGGGAGGGTCTCAATTCTGTTGACAAAGGATGGGTTTGTCATGCACATTAAGTCTAATGTTCTATCACTTCTGGTTTTTTTTGTTTATTACTTGTGCTAAATTGTTATCGTCCAGAATATTAAGCAGTTGTTGGTGTAATGCTGAGTCTGGTTTATTAGGTACTATCAAGTTTTTCTCCAAGTTTATGTGGCCGAGATTGAAGTCACCACTTAGCCAGATGTTTGCATTTGCTTTCTTGCATGCAGTATTAAGAGAGATACCCATGTTCTCTAAAGATTCCCCTTTATCTGAAGGTGGTCTATAGTATGCACCTAAGTATAATGTTTTATTGTTTGGAGATGTTATTTTTGCCCAAACTATTTCACAGGCTGTGTCAAATTCAGTTACTTGTGATGAGATGTATTTATTTGAGACTGCTAGCAATACTCCTCCATATCCATCTTTTCTATTTTTGTTGTAAACAGTGTATTTAGATGGTGATATATACTCGTACGGTGATATAGTATTTGAGAGCCAGGTTTCTGTGCCATAGATTATGTCTGGATCACAGGACTCAATTATTTGTTCTATTTCAGGTTTCTTATTTTTCATAGACTGAAAGTTTATGGTTAATGTTCTCAGTGGTGTTTTACTTGGTTTTGGTTTGCTTTTGTAATTTTTGTATTGACCATGCTTTTTTGGTAATGGTGAGGATGTGAAATTAGGTGGACCAATGTTTTCAACATCATTAGGCTCATTGCTTATGTCTAATTCTGAATAAATATTTGATGTCTCAATAGTGGTGTTGAAAAAGGTTGTGGAGAAGTTTGGCATTCCACAGTTAATGCATTCCCATGAGATGTTACTATGTCCTAATAGTTCATACATGGAGTGGTTTATTTGTTGGCAATTGATGTGGTACCACTGTCCACAGCTGTCACAGCAGACTGCTTCAGTTTTCCATGTGACTGCACGGTTGCATGTTCCGCAAGGATATTTTGGTGTACGTGGCCCTGGATTTGGTTCAGGTGCATATGAGTTTGTAAGTAGCAGACTACATAGATACACAAGTACTAATTTGTCATATTTTATTAATGATTTCTTAGACTGTATATTTAATATCAATGTTGATATGTTGGATTTACTTGTTTCTTGAGATGACACGGTTACTGACCATGATCGATCTGGAGCTTCATTGTTAAGCTGTACATGAGTGTTATTTGTCATTGTCACAGCATTACAGTTGACATGCATATCTAAATTTAATGATTTTGCAATGCAAGTCAATATAAAGACTGTTGCAAGTATAGATTTGATTGTGTTCATGTTGTAAAAGACAGTTGGTAATAGAGTAGAAAATAGAGGGATGTTAGTACAGGTAGACTTACAGAGTTAATTCTTCGTTCATTGGGCGACTCAAGGGTGCAAGGTAACTGTCTCTTGATTTAGCCTGTTTTGTTTTGGAAAGAACGTGATAGATTGTTTACTTCCGGTTTGTGTTGGTCACATGATTTATTTGGCGGTAGCAACTGTCAAATTTGACAAGTTTTTCAGTTTTTGATTTGAAGTAAATATGAGCATCAATTTTTTACCAATATGTTGATAAGGTAGATTTACAATGATTTGGATGATCAAAATTATAAAAAGATCGTGATTTAAGTAAAATTTCAATATTTTCTTGGAGCCCAAATTTTGACCTACTTCCTCGTTCAGGCATGCGCATTTTAATGATGTTAGTACCGAATATATGTGTAACACTTAAACTAAAATTTTTTTTACAAAAGCAGAAGGATCAAATTTGACAAAACTAAACGATCTAATTCGAAAAAACAAATCAATAGTGTGATTTTGGCTTAACACTGTGAGTTTCAATTTTAAACTTACCTGATAGCATTATGAACAATTTATTTTCATAATTCAGTAAAAAAATGAAACATGACGGAGTGCTTAATTTGAATTTTCAAATAATACAGGAGTCTGATCGTTTGGGATATTTAATATAGCATACGTTTCAATTTAAACATGATTGCATTTAGGATCGAAGTCTTCTTATACATGTAATGGTAGCAGATATTTATTCTCGAAAATTGACACAATAAGTTGAACGCACGATAACATTTGAATTATTATATTATTAAATATTATCGTTTTTGTATTAACTAAACATGTCATCCCAATAAAACTTGAATAATAAATGTTTCTGAATTAAAGAGTTTTTTCCCTATGTTTTATTTATTTGCCCATTATACTTACCTCATGACAATTCCCAATGTTATCTCTTTCACTTCTTTTGTCCATTTTCCGCTTTTGATAATAACATGAAATCGAAATGCATGTAGCTGCTATAAAAAGTAAAGCTGTTATGATATTAGTTATTATCAACACAGTTGTCATATCGGTTTCCTTTTCAGAAACTGCACAAGAGCAAGATGTTTCAATAGAAGTGTCGAGACATAAAATTGAGCAGGATACGCATATTTTAGTTTTATTTAGAGCTATTCCATAATGCGTTTTTGGACACTTTCGATTGCACACAAATGGTGAAAAAGGCATTGAGTGTTCTATATTGTTTTGAGGTATTCATAGCATCGTTTTCCAAACCGATAATAATCAATGGGACATTCATAATGACATTTCTCCTTGTTGTTGTCTTGTTTGCATCTTGGACAGCAAAATCCCTCAATAGTTTCAAGTCCGCTTTTGTAATTACAATATGGGTTCCCAACTTTGTCCTACAATAATGATTATTATATGGTTAACAACAATTTTTTTGACACCCGAAATAGTATTATCTAATAAGATTTGATAAAGAATAATGTGAAGATTCACTAATAGTATTTTAACAAATTGTTCGGACGTCATTCTATTGTTGTAACATATCGTTGTTCCACCGATTAGATTAGATTAGATTATATATCACTTATATATTTGTAAGAAACCATTCCGTTACATTTAACTGTTCAATATTTGAAAAATTAATCCTCCTGTTTAATAAATAAACATCCTGATCTTGAATACTTACATGAAATGACGACTCTATCATAAATATCAGGGAAAACAGTATCGTATGATCCATATTCAGTATTTACATGCAAGCATTAAGGGCTCATGTAACATTTCTACAAAAACAGCATGTCAGATGTAAATGTTTATTTATGTAAATACAAAGGATGAACTCAGCTGATATGGTATTATTATTTTTAGCGATTACATGTAGATGACGATTCATTTTCCTCTTGATCTGTTAATCATTATTATTATTATAACTATTATTAATATTGTTCTCATAATCATTATAAATATCATTATCATTATTATTAATATGAGGCAGGCATTACTTGTGAAAGGGGACGAAGTATGTATAAAAACCCATTTTGAATTCAAACATATTTTAACTTTAAAATCTGTTAAAAAAAACCGGAAATACCGTAACGTTTCCGAATTTGGTTCTGTTGTTAGGGATTTAAGTTATGACGTCATATTCAATGTCAAAAAAGAAATGCTACATGTATGTTCAAGAAACGTTTTTTTCATCAAAGACTTTTTAAAATTGATATTCGTATTGTGTTCCTTCCTATGTTTTACTAGACTGATAAATATATACTTTACTCATAGTCTAATGACAAACGAGACCGAAGGAAAGAAGTATATTTCTGCACAAAAGAGGGAAATTAAAAAATTCTGAAAAAGGTTAACTATTTTAAGTTCATTAGTAGAATGATTGTTTTGCAGGAAATTTTAATTTTTTAATTTTTAATTTTTAAATTTTTTTCTACCGTAATAGAGGACTTTGTTTCCTAATTATTATTATTATTATTATTATTATTATTATTATTATTATTATTATTATTATTATTATTATTATTATTATTATTATTATTATTATTATTATTATTATTATTATATTATTATTATTATTATTATTGGTAATATCATTATATATATATATATCATCATTATTGGTATTATTATTATAATTATAATCAGTATCAGTAATATTATTATTAATTATCATGACAAGACTTACTAAAAAAATGGAACTTTTGTGGTTTTAATGCCATCGACCCAACTCTCAACAAGAGACCAAATGACACTTAAATGAAAAACTATTTTATTACTTATTTTGATGCATGACCCTAAAAATGAATATCAAATCATAAGTAATCAATATGATGCAGAGTTGACTTAATCATTATATCATTATTATGAATAATCAATATATAACCAGAAATAGTTAAAGGGTTACACAAACAACGGTTTAAGTACATGGCTTGAAATTGGCAAAATTGAGGTTCTTTTAAGCTTCCCCCTGTTTCGTGCCAAATTTTTACGTCGTTATTGTGCCAAGTCAATGCACTCCTATTGTCCTTATAATACAATCTATGGGATTTTATTGTTATCGTTTTGTTTTTCAAAATCTGTTTTAAACTATGTTTGCAGGTTTATTTCTTATTTAAGCTGTACTTCTAGAGAACAATAATGTTTCAAAATATAACCTGTTGAAATCTGTCCTATCATGAATTAATACAGCTGATTAAGAACTAAAATGTCAACTAAAACCAATAAAAGTAGCAATTTTTTTTAATTTTAATTTTTTGTTTTGTTTTAGCTATTATAATCTCTGCTGTTTTCCGCCTCGCAGAAATTGTTACATTTCATTTGACTAAAACATGAGTAGCTTGTCTCAGCGAAACCCAGGGTTTAATGCTTTATAATATCACTGGCTATATCTCACACAAATGTTTGTCGTCAATCACGCTGATAGCTCTAAAAGATCGATTGAAATATACAATGTAACCAGTGTATATCGTCAAATTATGTCAATGTTCTTAACAGGGATAAATGTTTTTCTATTTTAATTTGGACGAACATTCGGAATGCACAAAAATATCTCAAGTTCCAAAAAAAATAAAATTATTTAACAAAATAAAAGGTTAAATGCCATTCCCTTCCAATCTACAAGCATGATTATAAGTAATGAGAGATGCCGTATGATTCCAAAATAAGAAAGTATGCACCATAATTAAAACAATTAATTAGTTTTGACAATAAACTCATTATAGATACCAGGACTAAATCTAATATATACTCCAGACGCGCGTTTCGTCTACAAAAGACTCATGAGTGACGCTCGAATCCAAAAAAATTAAAAAGGCCAAATAAAGTACGAAGTTGAAGAGCATTGCAATGTAAGTCACCTTTAACAAAATGAAAATACGTAATACTGTTAAGTCAACAATAAAAGGCCTCACATGAAAAATATCAAAATACTCAAACGCATAAACTTAAAATACCAAATTGAGAATAATTTACGATAAACAAAGGGTAAGTTTGAATTGCAAAATGTGTTGTATTCATGAAACATTTGTCTTTTTTCAATGCTGTTTATCAGCTTAATACCACTGGCGTCAACGTGATGATCGTAACTGCAGTTACAAATGTACGATCATCTCAATATGGCGGACACAAATATAGGGATATTTTAGAAGGCTGATTTCTCCACTTTAACAGCTTATTTTCAGATTTGTTTTATATCAAGAAAAATCTTTATAAGCATTGCCGTTGAATGTGTTTTTCATAAGTTACAGAAAAACAACCAGAAGAACGAAAATCGAGATTCAAAAAATCACGACGATGATTGTAACTTCGTCTACAGATGATCGTAACTTTGACTTGTTTTTATAAATGATGATCGTAACGCAAAATTTGCGAATGGTTTTTGCCACTAAATGAACACCCTATTTAGCAGTCACGATAAAAACAATATTATTTTAAAATCAAACAAAGAATACATGAAAACCGCTATTCTAAAAAGAAATGACATAAGGGGGATAATCAGACTTATATGCAAATGTCCTCAACATTATTTTCTTATGAGTAATTTTAATAGTTAACATTCAAAATGGATTTACGTGGATATAAAGTTGATATAAATATCATTCTCATAATACAGTTTAAGAATACAGACCAAAACTTTCACTGAATAAAGTAAAAGAGGGCATGAAGTTACATTAATCTGAAGACTTTCTATCGGTTTTGAATTATTGCCTGGTCTTGGTTTTTCTTAATCAAACTATGACTATTAAAAATTGGAAGACTACAGAGGTGGACTTCGAGGGAGGGTCAAGGTACTCGCATCACCTTTTTGTGGGGGAAATTTGAATGATTGTATAGGGAATCAATGAAGCATGACCGTAGCGGGCCTACTCTTAGGCAGCCAGTCTCTAATCCCTTTTTGAAAATCTCTGGATACGCCACTGAACTATTGTTGCCTATATTTACCATGGGTTGACTATTTATGTAAAGAAGGAAAAGTTGAAATAGATGGTATACACGTTCATATTAGATTTTTCAAGCTACAAATTATTACATTTATACGGTATATGACATGTATTATTGAAGTTGGTCGAAGAAGTTGTGTTGAGCCAAACATATCAATAAGGGATCTACCATAAGGGGGTATGTTTGGAAAAAGGCAGGACAGGAGTAAAAAAAGGCTGGATGAAAATCTTGGCCAAACAAAAAGGCAGGTTGACAATTTATGTAAAAAAATCAAGATGAAAAAAAGGAGGACCGAATAGAGTAAAAATAAAAACACAAAATTGTTCATCCTAGTCCCTCCCCAAAAATAAAAATCAAATAGTAGCTCCCTTTATTGACGGTTTCATTGGTTTTATTTTTATTCAACAGATATGATTTCACTTCTTAATGCTTTATTTTTCCAACTGCTCCCTTAAAAATCGTAAATCTGTTAATAAAAGAAACTATAAAGTCTGAATTCCCCAAAAATACCAGATCCTCGAAAGGTACTATTGTCCCTATATAAAGTGTAGGAAAATTAAAAAAAAAATCTTCAATTTTAACAAACTGGTCATTAATATGAACTGTCAAATACCTTATTTATATAAAACATATGAAATCAATATAAAGTTGTTAACCCCCAATGCATTTTAATATTGAACTAGATAAATAAGAAATACCAAATCTCGCGAAGTCATAACCATTTGTGCACTTACCAATAGGACGTTATCCTCCCCTCAGTGATCGTTCCTCATTATTATCACAATATCAGCTGATAACGTACATTTTTTCGCATACTAGACAGCTTTATTTGTCCTTATTTATCAGAAAATGCTTCGTTGGAACAGACAGTTACGATCATCTTAAGTACAAGTTACGATCATCGTTTATAAAAATAAATAAAATTTACGATCATCATCGTGATTTTTTCTATCTCGATTTTCATTCTTCTTGTTGCTTTTCCATCCAGTCCGAAAAAATATTTCATTGGCAATGCTTATAAAGATGTTTCTTGAAATAATACATATCTGAAAATAACTTATTAGAGTGGAGAAATCAGCCTTATAAAATTTCCCTATATTTGTGTCCACCATAATGGGATGATCGTAACTGCAGTTACGATCATCACGTTGACCCCAGTGATACAAGTTAGTTATATGCTATGTTGTTGTGTTGCTAATATCGATTTGAAGTGAATTCTGAAAGTTTCAATTTATATAAAAAAAAGGTCCTAAACCATGTTTATTTGAATTTCTGTAGTTTCTGTTTTGATTATGCTTGTTCCAACTTTCAGTAAACTGCAATATTTTTCACAATTTAATCATTAGATAGCTGGATTTCTGAACTTAAGCAATCAGCCAGAGGAAGTTCGAGTATCAACATTGTCATGACCGAAACATCTTAATAATCATAATTTATATCTTTATTTTTAAACGTGTATGAGTTAATGGCGACAGCAACCTAACAGTAAGATAATAAAAGGACATATAATGGTTTATAAAGGCAACAGAAGAAATCTGCTGTTCGAAAGTAATAAATCGATTGAGAGAAAATGATTCCAGGCTACAAATTAAAACCGAGGGAGATACGGTAACACGTATTTCTTCAGATAAATTATTCATGCATACATGTAATGCCCAACTTTTGCTTGACGTACTTTCACTTATATTTAGTCCAAACAATATGTGATTATTTAGCTAGAAATGATGGCATTTTATATTTTTTATTTTAATATTTATATAATAAAAAAAAATGCATTAATGACACAATTAGTATTTAACTCGTTTTGAACTCTTTTCAACTGTTATTTGTTTTTTGAGTCAATTGTTTTGATAAATTGATAAAGATATATATCCAACAATTCTGTGAACACACTTTTTGTCATTAACTCAGTTGATGTACAAAAAAAAAATGTAATAGTGTAAATATTGAAAAAAAAAGAAAACGTGATATGCCTGTCAATACGACAGTGAGAAAAATGCTAAGCTCGTCAGTTAAATACAAATAGAGATACATCTAAAATAAACACACATAGTAGACGGGGCCAAGTAATTGTACATCCTAACAACAAAAAGACACAAGGTTCAGAACTGAGAATGTTTGCAGATACTGACAAGCATTTTTCATTAGCAGGTTCAAGTCTAAGAAGTTCATATGCAAGCTTAGGATAGTACATCAACCTTTAATTATATGTGCACCTAAGAAAGCTTACCTGGCTTATAGCCAAGTGTAGAGTGTAGACCAATTTTGAAGAAGCAGTTAGGGCACTATCAGAAACTGATGATCAGGAGGTCCTTCCATGTTCATGCAAAGGGTGTGCATCACTTATAAAATGTAATATAAAAAGATGTTCAAATGCTCAAAAAAATGATACTGGTTTTGATTTTTTTAAATAAGGTGTCGTATTTAGTAATTATAATAAAATGTTTATTAAAGCTTTTTAAACCAAGTGCATATCATAAATTATTTTCCAAGTTATCTTAAATAAAAGTTTGGACAAATTACTTTGTACAAAGTCAAAATACAAATAATAATGTCCACAATTTTTAGGAACGTATTATAATTTGCACAAAATGATAACTTGCCAACAACATATACAAATATAATGTATATGTACCTGACAAAATTAGTCATCGATATGAGAACATAACTTGACAAGACTAGAAAGTCGTTAATTCAGCATTAACTAGTCTTATGATTTTGACGAATATTGTCATATTTTGACATAATACAATATGTAGGTTCCCGAACCAGTCAACCAATAAAAACATAATTTAGTGATGATAATAAATAACTTACTATTTCAATTCAATATCGTGTACACAATCATAATCATGGCGGCGTGTATGAAATTACACTAGTGTGTTTTGTTGATACTGTTTCCAATGAATGATTATTCGGGTATTGATATATGAATTTCCAATGAATTGACTGGTTTTACCCACACTTTTTTTAGTATACATTTTATTAAATTAAAAAAAAATCTACTTCAAAACAAATATTTACTTCCTCTTACGTTACCTGTATTGTCGACTTCAAGTATTGATATTCACGTAAGTAACTCTTACTATAGAATATGTTCGTTCTGGAGTGTAAGTACGATTTAATACATTTTCGTGACGATATCACTATGTGTATAACTATAGACAGTTATGCAAATATAGTTTTATGTGACATATTTTCATATTATCGTAATGAAAACCCATATATCATTAGACAAGCATAAACAACTGAAGGACAGGTGGTTGCATAACGACAGAAAAGTGATAATGTTCTAATAGAAAAAAAAAACGAATTGTATGCTGTGTTTATAACGTTCATAAAATTTAACATGATAAAAGTAAAACAAGGTGTGACATGCTGCGTAAATATGTTGTGGTTAAAATATACATGTAGTACAAATAATAAATCATATATCAAAACTATATATTAATTTTTTTTGTAAAGTTGTTCAAAATATACATCGCTTCTTGGTCCCCCTTTTTTCCACAGGCTTCGAATGACTTTGACAATCTTTAAGGGCCTACATGTTCCCGACACTTTTATATTTGCAAGTTCATTTCTGTTTGTATTTAATCTTCCTGCTCTAAGCTAAGCTCTGTGTTTTTGAATCTAAAAAATTATAGTCTTTAGTCTTAATGTTATTTGTTATATTTGTGTTCTATTTATTGCTTTGTCATGACCATTTCTTTTTTTTCATTTGCCTTTTTCTTGTATATCGGGGCCTTTAATAACTTTTATTGTAGAACGTTGAAGATTAAACGATGACCTTTAACTGAATCTGTTGAACATTTGTCTCATTTGCAATTATTACACATCTCTTACATGTCTAAATCGTATTTTGTTACATTAAAGAATGATGGAGTAACTATTGCAGCATTATTGGCATATTTATCCCGAGCTCTAAGTTATGTTATTCTTCTCTTGTTTTCGCCTTTTGATATACCGTAATTTAATCAATATATGTAAATTTTAATTCATAATAAAGTGGATAAATAATTTTATATTTGGAACAACAAATGAGTCTACATTAAACCCAACAGAAAATGAAAAAAAGTACTAGCACTCAAGGTATGTGAACCATAAAAGATAATTATTTATATCTGACGTGGCACAGGTATATTCGTTATGTTTACAAATTCGCGACATTTATATTACACCTCTGCAGAAAGAGAGACAACTTTCCTTCTCTAATTCACTTCTTACGTATAAAATAAGTTGCTAAATGGTTAACAAGTGTAATTTTTTTTCTCCGATATACCTTACGAAATGGAAAAAACATAGTATAGATTCTGGCCAGTATTTGTCACTATTTAGTCTTGATTTATATTTCGATGTTTCTAGTCTCATAGTCTTTATTTTAATAACCACAGACAATGCCTTTTTTCAATTTTGTTGTTTTTCTTTACTCTTTGTTTGATTTACATTTCCAACATGATTACAGTAGATCATGTCAATCCGACTATAAAATTTGTTAACGAAAATATATATTGTTTTATCCAGCTGAGGACTATATTCATGTTAACACGAAATGCTGTTGGTATGTTCGATTTCTGTAAACAAACTGTTTTTAAAATGTTGAATTATTCGTTACCTTAAGGATTTTCTTTTGATTAGGGACTTTCCGTTTTGATTTTTCCTCTGAGTTCAGTATTTTATTGTGATTTTACTTATTTTTTATGCATATATTATTTAATTTGGTGATATATCTCATATGATTTCTAACGATTTTACACTACTTTGTATCAAAGATCATCATAAAACATGTAAAAACATCATATCATTGTGATATTGTGCTATGGTAAGTTTTTGTATTCTTGTCTTTCATTTCTGCTAATGTGTTTTGTCACTAAGTAGTTTTGTTTTTCATTGTAACATATTTGTTAGTTTTTAAAGTTGTTAAGATTATAACACAATACTGACAGCTGTACTCAAATATTTTACATTGTTTTATGTTTGTTTTTTTCGTTGTCAAAAAAGGAATTGTATGCGATTGTCATGCCTGTGAGATGTTTAGCTAGCTGTTAAACCAGGTTTTATCTACTATTTTCTACATAAAAAAGTGCATGTACCAAGTCGGCAATATGACAGTTGTTACCCATTCGTTTGGTGTATTTGAGCTTTTGATATTGTCATTTGATTAGGAACTATCCGTTTGAATTTCCCTCGGAGTTCAGTGTTTTTGTAAATTCCTTTTTTTTGTATCTACTATTTAATCTGGTGATATATCTGATTATAGTTTCTAACGTTTCTACATGTATTTGAACACCAATTTATATCAAATATTTAGGTTTCAGAGTTTGATGATGAGCAAACTAAAACATGAAAAAAAAGTAGAATAAAGTTCATTTCATTTATTTTCACTTACACGTACATAAGATTACATTTTGAACTGTTTAAATCGAACAGTTTATTAATTAGCTAAATGATTGTTTTAAAAAACTGAATGAGCAAAACAAACGTTTCGGAATTTGCTGAAATTCATTTAAGCGTGTTTTAATACTCACTTAGTGTAAATTATATTTCAAATGTATATGTTTAATGTATCTTGATTATACGACACTTTAAGAAATTTGTCTATTGTATCACAGCATGCTCACTTTTTGATTATCTTTAATTGTTCTGTTGAAATAAGTTGATCAATGTAACTGTTAGGTTATAATGATTCCGCTTCCACAAAATATCAACAAGGTGAGGGAATTTTATTTATTTAATCATTGGAGACAATTTAAACACCTTTAAATGTAACAATTAAAGATATTTTCTCTTTTGGTTTTTGAATTTTTGCCAGATATCAGAATCCTTTGGAGTTATCCATGTAGTGCAATTAAAAACATTTCTCCGCTTACCAATACTTTTATTTTCATTATTTTATTAAATGCAGTTTAAATAGCCATAATTGAAATTCCTATAAAATCCTTGATTATTTTCACATTTAAAAGAAAAAGGGTGTAAATAAGGGCAACAGTAGTATACCGCTGTTCAAAACTTTAAATGATAAATATACGAAAAGTCTACAGAGAATTATTTCATACCAAATTTTTACTGGTTTATACCTCGAAAACAAGCACACGAACCCTTCATTTTTTCTGTTTTTTAGTTCCTTTATCTATATTCTATCAAAACACGCTATAATTGTCTTTTAAAAAGCTTGCTATTTTGAAACAGACTCGCGGCCATCCTTCATTCAACCAATCTCTGACAAAAGGTTAATGGAGGAGTTCTGTCAGTTATGGTGATTGACCAGACTAGAATTATCTCTCTTTTCTCATTCCAAAGCTATAAACTCCTTCGATAGACCTTTAAAACAATATATATCACCCCTCAATAGGTTTTATTTGCAATATAACACTGAAAATATACCAAAGAGACATTCAAACTCATAAGTCAAAACTAAACTGACAGCGTTATGGCTAAAAAAAAGAGAAGAAAAACATACCAAAAGACAACCAATAGTACGTAATACACAACTCAGAAAAAGACTCAGTAACACGAACCCAGACTATGGGAGACATCAGGAGCTCCGAAGTGTTACGTAGATCAAGTCTAATTCGGTAGGTTTTCCGGAAAGGAGTGCGGGAATGTTGTTACAACATAAGGAATATATCCGCTAACATCTTTGAAACGGATATTACATAAAGTAAAACAAAAATATGGATTGCGTCAGTATTCACGAACGAATTATTTCAATTTCTACTTGGAACTCCTGGTTATGTTGTTATCGTATAGTTGTTATCTTAAAGTTTGTTTCTGTATGTGGCATTGTCGTTTTGGGGTTTTGTTGCACTTCAGTATTTCTGTTGTTTCGTTGTTTTCCTCTTATAGTTGATGTGTGCAAAAATCCTCTTTCAAAGAAATCATGACAGGAAATGAAAGTCCTGGGGTACCATATGGCCTGAAATATATATATATACTCCATATGCAGACATCGCTGGAATGTTGCTATATCAAATGGAAAGTTGGGCAGCTGAACATATCTTTTTTAGTCTTAACGTTTTGTTTTCAGCCCACCACCATTCTACATTTCTAGATGTAGGTCAAAATATGAAGCAGACTCTATTTTTACTGTATCTATTGTATCCTTTATCTCTAGTTCAAATAGATGCAATCAACATAGTCACCAAGTTTTGAATTATTAAGTTAGAGAACATCATCTTCATCTATATGACGTCAGCTTCAAATGAATACAGTAGCAAGTCAGCAAGAAGAAGGGCACAGTTGGTTTCCATGGAAATGCTTATTGTTTGTGAAAAAAACACGTCATTAAAACGTAACGAATATATTGTCAATAAAGACATCAAGCATCTTGATAGTGACAGTTTCGGATTTTTGTGGGGGTCAAAACCCGAGTATTTTTTTACAAAAAAGTATTTATCTCTTCTTAAAACAAGCTACTTGAATCTACGTCGGTCTTTCTTTATGTATTAAACAAAGCAGGGCTTACTTTTTCAATTTTTCTTTACTTGCAATGGGGAATACTTGTATAAATTGTAGAAAATCAAATGTTTTAGAACAATTGAAAAATGAATGAGCCTTACATTGCCGTCTGGCATGCATCACTCGATATTCGAATCACATTCAGTCAAAATTTTACATTCGGTAAAATTACAATTAGGATGTTTTTTTCTGTGATTCGAGCGTCTGGCGTACACAAATTCAATCCTGATATCTGTAATGCGTATACTTAATACTGACAAATAAGAAGTTGGAAAACAAGAAGTATTCAATGTTGTTATAGATTCTACTTTGGACAATTCTGTATGCGTTCATTTCGAGGACAAGATAAAAATGTAAAGGTTTCATTTCCGTAAATATTGAAAATGCATTTTACCATAGGAACTCTCTTGACGGCTTAAACTGTACCACTTTTACTATGAAGTTTTGAAAAAAATCATGTCTTTGAATTGAAAGTTCATATGCATTAAATTTTTTTCAAAGGTCAAAATATAGGGCTGTGCGGCATATTTTCATTGTTTATATGCCCCGAACATCTAAGAGTTAAAACTATCACTAAATTTCTTAACTACCCCTACCTCGACTATAGAGTTACCCAGATTTCAATATAAACTATTATTACATGTACATTTACTGGTAACATTCCCAAGTTATGTCTCTATGAGATGCAACTTACAGATTAGAACTAGGAATCATTATGTTAACAAAATTAATTATCTATGAATATTCTATTTCTCCACAAAAGAGGCGTGGTTTGAGAAACAGCTGAATTTACAAAGTTCAACCTATAGTAAATCTTTTAGTTTTATAGTGTACTGCGATATATGAGATACAATCGCTAATAAAATGTGGTTTATTAGGGTTGCACAATTGATAATAAATGGAATAACAATGTCTATTGAAATACCAATCCACAAAGAAATAAAACAACGTTGTCAAGGAATAGTCTAGCATGTTGATGATATCATCCTTTCACAAAGTTAGATTTGGTTACCGTTCATAGTATTTATTTAATCTTTCAATTGAACATAGGTAATAATTGTCTAAAGCGCAGAAATAGCAAATGTCTACAGTAGACCTCTATATTTTTAAAGAATCCACATCTGATTGACACCGCTGATGAGACTTAATAAATCGAAACATTCTTGTCGGTCAATTTTGACTGTGGAAAGAATGGTGATCATAACTTTAAAACGATGTGTACTCGATTATATTTACGACCCAGCCGCAATGTATTCTATTTTGTTCTTTTTTGTGAAAGTTTGGTTTATATATATAAAAAAAAGAGAAAATGAATATAAGAAGATGTGGCATGAGTGCCAATAAACCAAATCACAATCTAAGTTAAAATTGGTAAAAGAAAACCATTACGATAACGGGATGTCTTTCGTCTTCCATTTTAGTTTGTATACCGGAGAGAAGCGACTTTCTTAAAATTTTAACTATGAGCGATTCTAAATTAACATAACATTTCTCATCCTAATAAGGAAGGGAAAAAAGGATAGAACTAAAAATGCACTACTTTTAGAAAGGTTCTAATGTTGAT
>CM034352.1:20133787-20398896 GCA_019925275.1 Mytilus edulis | reverse complement strand
AAGGTTTATAATTCGGTACACCAGACGTGCGTTTCGTCTACATAAGACCCGTCAGTGGCGGTTGAATCAGTTATAAGCTAAACTAAATACGAAGTTGAAAATCATTACAAATCAAATATTGCGAGAGAAAAAAATGTGCCAATGACGGCATATAGTGTTCACGGTATCTTTATTTCCTAGTTCTACTTTTGGTCAATAAGGAATTAGCTTAGTATGAATCTACACGTTATTGTTTAAATGTCACCATAACCCTTGTACATGTATATTTTGATACTGTTTAGGTATTGATATAATGAATTTGTTAACAACAAAACGCATAGATACCAAAGGAATGATGGATTACTTAAAACTTGCCATTATAGTCCGAGAAATGATGACAGAATTCGATTTTTCATAAATCTTATTTACCGTTCATTTTCAGGATACCTAAGATACTATTTTGATGTAAAACATTAAATGGATTTCAGCTTTACATTCCAAAAATAATTGTCTTCAGTTCCAAACTTCTATTTCATGATGTCTGTCAATTTGATTTTGAAAGGTTTTGCATCCGAGTTTGATACAATGCGTCCATCGGTTAAATGTAAGAATACAAAGGAATTGCAACTGCACTTATTAAACTTAATACGCTTTTATCTTAAGTGTATATCATCTTTATAATACATATTTTGCAGAGGCAGATTTATTAAAAAATCAAAAACAATTATAATAAAGAAATGCATGTAAGTAAAATAAGCTATAGTTAGAGGAGGGGATAAGGTGTCTAAGCAATGCTAGGCGGTGTTGTTGTAGAAGTTATAGATAAAAAGTACAGGTTCCAGCCCCGCTCGGGGAGGAAGTTACGAATCGAATCTACTCTAACATGGTTAGGTTGATTTTCTAGACACTTTAAGTAAAAAAAATATATATAAAATTGAGAATGGAAATGGGGAATATGCCAAAGAGACAACAACCCGACCATAGAAAAAAAAACAACAGCAGAAGGTCACCAACAGGTCTTCAATGTAGCGAGAAATTCCCGCACCCGGAGGCGTCCTTCAGCTGGCCCCTAAACAAATATATGCTAGTTCAGTGATCATGAACGCCATACTAATTTCCAAATTGTACACAAGAAACTAAAATTAAAAATAATACAAGACTTACAAAGGCCAGAGGCTCCTGACTTGGGACAGCCGCAGAAATGCGGCGGGGTTAAACATGTTTGTGAGATATAAACTCTCCCCTATATACCTCTAGCCAATTATCAATATCAACCCGAATCAAATATAGGATGAATTATTAACAAAATGTGAACAAATTCTAAGTCATTGATACGTAAATGTCCTCTTTATGAAAATCATTAATTGTAAAAAAAAACCAAGGTTGTAACTCTCTTACAGCCGATTGCATTGAGTGTGTAGGTAAAGGTAATATCTTTGGATAGCTTGCTTGCTAGCTGAACCGTAAGTCATTATTAGATTAGGTAAACTACCCTCCTTTAAGAGTAGACAAGTCTGTAGGAGTAGACTACTTGGAAAGGAGGGTAGTCTACCTTACCTAATAATGTCTTCATGGTTCATCTAGCAAGTAATCTAACCAAAGATATAACCTTTACCTACACACTCAATGAATCGGCTGAAAACTGAATGTCCTTATAGTTTTGGACAATCTTTTTTATTTATATTTGCAAATTTCTCCAGGGCTATTGCTAATATAGAACTGAGATTAAAGCCGTTTTGTCAAAATTAATGTCAGTGTAATGCCCTATCAAAAATTAAGATTGATGCTAACAAAAATCACGTTAATCATGGCTAAACTCGATAACTTAGGTCCTGCGTTTAATAAGCTTTGACTATTGACTTCCATGGAAACGAGTTATAGTGCACGTCTTCTATCTTATACGACAGTTATTTATTTAATTAGTGTGGTAAAAAAGTAGTGTTTTTGTCAATAATTTTATCTTTTGACTGCGAGAAATTATTTAAGTAAACTTTTTTTTTTAATCGGATTTGTGTATCTATATAAATTGTGTAAAATGTTTCCTAGTGTAATATAAACTATGAATCAATTTTTTTACGTTAAAAGGAAGGTTATGTTACTGATATTGGCAGTCGTAAGAGAAATTTGGCTATATATAATTTGGATATTCTTGGGGAAATGTTTAATACATTACTTAATCAGATGTGTTGAGAGGCACTGATATTGCAAGTTTTATACATCTTTGTATTCCCGAAAAAAGATAAATAAAGTTCAAAGATTGGACTTTTCACACTCTTATCGTGAAAATGTTTATTTCTTTGAGTGTTTTTCCGCATGATATACAATGCAAGTTGAACATTACACTAAATAAAATAAAACACTTTAAATTTCGAAATGCTTTTTACCTTTATCAAGAACACTCTAACCAAAACATTTGAAAGATATGATGTATAAATATAGCAGGTGAATGTGTTTCAAAATTACGTTTTGCTTTCCACGCATTTGGTATTGATCCTGATGAAAGTTATATTCGAAGCACGTGTTGTCCGCAAGTGTTCATTAAAACTGATATAAATAACGTTTTGAATCCCATTTGCCTTTTATTGGGAAATGGTTGCGAAAACATCATCTAGAAAACACAATGAAAAGACTAAAATTATTTTAATGGGGTTTGTGAAACCGTCTGTGAAGTTTTTTGTTGTGTTTTGTTTCTATTTTATTCAGTTATATTATAATAAGGAGATGTGGTATACTTGTCAATGATATCAATTTCCACCAGATTTAAAATGACGTGGATTCAAGCAACAACGGGTCACTATGTGGGCTTCAGTAATTTTTTAAACAAAATATTGTATAGTTGGCTATGAAAGGCTCAGACTTGAACAAATGTTAACAAATTAAAACAAGACATATAACGACCTGATTTATATCAAAACTATTAAAGAAAAACAAAGATGACAGATGACAGAAAGCAACAAATGACAACAAATGAACTACAGATACAAGATTTTGGACGGTCATTTACAGAATGCTTTTTAATATTAGACAGATGTAAAAAACCCAACATCAGAACAAACTGTAAATATCAGTTGTAAATGGATTAACTCGTCAGATTTTTAATAAGCACAAAACACTACTAAGTGAAACATCCAGACAATTGTTGGCATGATACGTGTTATGTTCTTCTCATATATTTTATGATGGTATGATACTAAACCCCTAACGGGAGAGATTGTGCTTAATTTTTATATGATGAAGACATAATTTTTCAATCAGTTTAATTAAGGTCTGGAGCTGGCATGTCAGTAACTGCTAATAGTCCTTTGTTAATTTATGTATTATTGTCATTTTGCTTAGTTTCCTTTGTTACCTATTCTGACATCGGATTCGTACTTCTTTTAAACTGAGTTTTACTGTGCGTATAGATGTGTGTTTTTTTTTTACATTGGCTAGAGGTATAGGGAAGGGTTGATATCTCACAAAATATGCTTAACCCCGCTGCATTTTTGCGCCTGTCCCAAGTCAGAAGCCTCTGGCTTTTGTTGGTCTTATATGATTTTTAATTTTAGTTCATTTATATGTTTTGTAGTTTAGTATGGCCTTCATTATCACTGACCTAGTACACATTTTTGTTAAGGGGCCAGCTGAAGCACGCCTCCGGGTGCGGGATTTTCGCTGTGTTGAAAACCCATTGGTGGCTTTCGGTTGTTTTGTACTCTTTTGTCGGGTTGTTGTCTCTTTGACACATTCCCTATTTCTATTCTTAATTTCAATTACACAAAGAACCGATCTAAGAGTACAGCTCGTAGTTGCTGAAAGCTAGTTCAAAGCCAAGTTTATATAATCCACTAATCAGAAAATGTGCAGCGAGGACAAGAGCTCATTACGAACATCAAGGTACGAACGAAAAAAAAAGTCGTTAAAGTCTTGTCTGTATATCAGGTGTCTTCTTTAACCTATACAAACATTGGGAAATTACATATTTATCCTGTTCCCAAAACAAAACATAAATTTTAAGTTTCCAATTCGTTGTTTTATTAAAGCATTTTTATGTATCAGCAAATACTTCTACAATGTATATTCGGAATACTATATGTAAATCTACTGAACTATCTGATCCTGACATTCCCATTAAATGCTGTCAAAATAATATTTTCATTGTGACATGATTTTCAAATGGCATAGTTAATATACAACTTGGAACATCAATGATTATAATTCATTGTGTTGATCCTGACTTTTATGTTTTGAATAGTTGAAAAGAAATTAGCTACTCTAACAGTTACGTACAGTTGCACTGCTACATTAAACAGATTATTTGCAATAACAATCCACTTAAATGGCAAATCTAAACTAGATGTAAATTGATTGGCTCCTTGTTACTCACTGGCTTCATAACCATGTATCTGCTTATATAATCTTCAACCTATTCCAAACAATTATACTAAGTTATGTCAATAGCTTTATTTGAAATCGGTACATAACACATACCGATTTAATAAGCACAAACAATTTTATATAAGTAAAGAAATAAAACAGTAAAATATTCATTCATGAATCTAGATAAAAGATATTTAAAGATATTTAAAAAAAAAATAATCATTGTAGTTGCAAGAGTTGCCATTCCATGCGTTTATTAAATTTTTAAACAAGCCGAATGATATTAAGAAATTAGAAAATAGTCTGACAACTCATTCCATAAATAATCATTGCATATCGAAGCACATACACAATGGCTCGTACTGAAGATATTTCTGTAATGGTCTGGTACCTAAAACAAAACTGTGTGTGTGTATCTTTGATTTGAATAAAATTAGGCAGTACAACAAATGCATAAGAAGCTTTCCGTATGCAATATTTTGTTTTCCTCAATTGCCATACTCATACTTTTAAAACGGAAGTTTATATGTTACCAAAAATTATCGTATTTATTGATATATTTCAATGTAGATAAATCTTATGGCTTTTTCTTGTTTTTCCTAATTTATTTGTGTTGACCTCGCTGCAAAATGCCACGAGAGAGTACATATTTATGTTAAAATGTTTGTTAATATAAATGACTGTTTGCACGAAAACCAACCATTTTATGTTCTAAGGTCGGATTCCCAAGCTTAATTTACCTTTTCGTACTTGTTATCTGCATGTTGTCATCTGCCAACATATTTTTGACTTTTTTAGACCTGAATTTTAAAAAATGTTAATAAAGTTTGAATGAAAAGTATGTAAATGTACCTACTGTTAACAACGGATGTCAAATAAATTGAAATGAAAAATTTATTTTTGATTCTCTAAAAGTTGCTTTCAATTTTACATTCAGATATATTGACGATGTTCTTTCCATTAACCATCTAAACTTTTCTGATTGGGTTCAATTATATATCCTCAAGAACTAGAAACCAAAGAAACAACAGACACGTCTTCCTCTGTCTCAATTTTAGACTTATACCTCCAATTTGACATGCGCAGTCATCTCAGTACCGGAATCGATAACAAACGAGACGATTTTAATTTTAGAATTATCAATTTCCCGACCATAGTAGCAATATACCAATTTCACCTGCATATGGTATATGCATTTCTTTAATCATTCTCGTCTCGTCCTTTTTCTTAAAAAAAATCCATCGGAAGATTCAAGGACCTTTTCTATTACTGTTCGGGTATATTTTTGGTACCTGGCTCGGTACTTATACATCCCATCATTGCGTTATTGCGCTATGGTAAATAAAGGCAACAGTAGTGTACCCCTGTTCAAAAGTCATAAATCTATTGAGAGAAAACAAATTCGGGTTACAAACTAAAACCGAGGGAAACACATCAACAATAACGAACTATTTGATAACAACTGCCATATTCCTGACTTGGTGCAGGACGTTTTAAGAAAAAATGGTGGGTTGAACCTGGTTTTACCTGGTAAATTTTTGTATTCTTGTCTATCGTTTAAGCTTGTTTGCTTTGTATATATGTCTTTTTGTTTTTCTTTGTTGATATATTTGTTAGTTTTTATAGTGATTAAAAGAGGGACGAAAGATACCAAAGGGACAGTCAAACTCATAAATCCAAAACAAACTGACAACGCCATGGCTAAAAATGAAAAAGACAAACAGAAAAACAATAGTACACACGACACAACATAGAAAACTAAAGAATAAACAACACGAACCCCACCAAAAACTAGGGGTGATCTCAGGTGCTCCGGGGTAAGCAGATCCTGCTCCACATGTGGCACCCGTCGTGTTGCTTATGTGATTACAAATCCGGTAAATAGTCTAATTCGGTAGGTCATATTCATGAAAGGGAAGGGGATTGTAGTTACGACGTAAGGAACATATCCGATATCATTTTTGAAACGGTTATTCCATAACGGTCAACCAACTCGTGATGGCGTCCGTAAAATTTACGAAGGGATGATTTCAACTTCACCATTTGGAACTCTTGGTTTAATAGCTTCCTTGTGAGCAGCAAACCTGTATCAAGAAAATCATGATAGGAAATGCAAGCACGGGAATATCGTATCAATTTGGAGATATATACCCCGTATGCAGGTGCTGCTGGAATGTTGCTACTTAGAAATGGAAAGTTCACAATTGGAAAGCTGAAATCATCTCTTTTGTCGTAAAGTTTTGTTTTCAACCGACCCTCATTGTCAATTTCTAGATGTAAGTCAAGATATTAAGCCGACTTAACTGTATCTGTAGTATCCTTTATCTCTAGTTCGATTGGATAGATGCGTTCCACATAGTCACCAAATTTTGAATTGTTTAGTGAAAGAACATCATCTATATAGCGGAAAGTAGAGTTAAAGGATATTGCTAACTTCTTATCTTTCTTCCTAAGAAGTTCCTGCATGAAGTCAGCCTCATAATAATAAAGAAACAAGTCGGCGAGTAGAGGGGCACAGTTTGTTCCCATTGAAATGCCGACAGTCTGTTTAAAAACACGTCCTCCGAACGTAACAAATATGTTGTCAATCAAGAAATCAAGCATCTTGATAATATCAGTTTCAGAGAATTTTTTGTTTGAATCAGAGTTATTCTTTACAAAGTAGGATTTATCCCTCCCTAAGACAAGATACTTGTATTTACGTTGGCCATTCTTTTTTATGAAGCAAAGTAATACCAACTCTTTCAATTTGTCTTTTAGTTTGGAATGTGGAATACTTGTGTAAAGAGTAGAAAAGTCAAATGTTTTAATACTGTTACAAGATGAAAGAGAGTTAGATTGTATGTACTCTAAAAGATCTTTTGAATTTTTAAGTATCCACATCTGATTCACGCCACCTCTAGAATAGGCAGTTTCACAATAACTTTGAAGCCCGTCTTTGATTGCTGATAAAATAGATGTTAATAATTTAGAAAGAGGTTTTGTGGAGCACTTGGAAGACCCAGCAATATACCGTTGTTTGTAAGGACACTTATGTAGTTTAGGTATCCAATACAGTGATGGAAGATCCAGTTCTTCATCTTTGGTTGAAATTCCAAAGGAACATATAGAACAGACCTATGATTATCCAGGATTTCCTCTTTGGTAAGTGTCGTGAGAGTATATGTTGAGTTTCTAAGTGAATTGTCAATACCTAATTCGTTTATCAAGCAGTTGATGTAGTGACTTTTACACACAAAAACGATGTTATTTGGGGCTTTATCTGCGGGGAGAACAACATATTTGTCATGGAGGTCGGATAGGTGTTTTGCAACATTTGGGTCTTTAAAAATTGACGTAGCATGGGCATTGATGGACCCATTCAGTGTCTTAATTCTGATTTGTATCAACGACCTCACTGCCTTAATCCATTCGGCAAGAGTGTCTACGTCTTCCTTCTCGCGCTTAGCCCATTGCCTGGCATAATCCTCGACTGAATCCATCAAAATTTTAAAGTTGTATTTCCAATTGATGGATTTAGGCTCACGATATTTGGGACCTTTCGATAACACATTTCGTAGAGAAGTGTTATTAACAATGTTAAGGTCACCGGTAATAACGTGGCCAGTAGGATTATATGTGAATTTGGAACTAGCACAAGTGCAATCAGGAGGTTTAGACTTGAAGTCGTCAATATCGAGATCCTGCAAAACGCGTTTGTAATTGAAAATTTTAGTTGCAATAGGTTTGGTATAGGTATAAGAAATTATTGGTACAGAATGGTCTTTGAAATAAGGAGGTATTTTCGATTGCACTAATTTATGATGAAGGATATTGCCTAGGTTGACGCCATCGAGACCTTTGTTGGCAAAGGAAAGATTAAGAAAAGACCTTTTCTCTTTTTCATCTTTTCCAATGCGAACTGGCTTGAAAAGTCTGTGACTTGCAATATCCGAAATTATAGCTTCAAGTTTGTATTGGTTTGAATGAGGGTTTGTAACAGTGGATTCCAAACATAAATTGAACAGAGAATGAAGTTTTGAAAGGGGTAATGAATAAAGTTTCGTGCGAATGTGATGAATACCTAACGGCTTTTGTATGAATGGCAGCAAGTCATTAATAGAGACATCATGCAGAGAAGGTGATGTATAATGACGATGACCATGACTGCGTCTACGTCGAGGAGTCGAGTTGAAAATATTCATCACATTCACCGAGTTACACGAAGGACTAGATAGAATACCTATACCATCAATTTTGTCATTGCAGCCATAAGGTGTTGCAGTTCCCAATTGTCTAATCCAGTAGTCTTCTTTTAGTCTACGGAGAGTCGTTGAAAGATTAGGATTATTAGAGCTATGGTATATCTTTTCGATAATGCGAACTGTCATAGAAACGATGGAATGATCGGGCTGATTGAAATGCTGGTATAGAATGTCGTTAGCATTAAGGTTAATGTCTGATCTATGACCGCACATACGTTTGTTAAGCCTTCCTTTCGTTTCACCGACGTATACCAATCCGCAAAGGTTGCACTCTAATCCGTAGACGACATTTATTGATTTACAATTCAGATCATCGTAACTTCTGGTAAAATATGACTTCTTGGTCAAATTGCTAGTGAATTCAGCATCTGTAATTAAAATAGCACAAGTTTTGCAGCCTTTGGTCTCACATTTTGAAGTGCGACAGTGTTGTACTGTGTCATCAAACACCAAAATGTCTTTAAGGAGAACTGAACATGGCTGTATATGTGTAATATTGCTATTGTCAATAGGACGATGATCTGAATGAGTCGTGTTTGAGATATTTGTCATGTCTGGTGATAAGGGGACACCTGCCGTATCAGACGACACCGTGTCCATGGTGACGTCTGTTTCGGACCTTTTTATACTGGGCGACGTCCGAGCCAGTTTCCTGTTTGATCTTCGTAAGTTCATGCAATAGTGGTTTTGCTACTGGGCGGATGATGTCCTCGGGGACAAAATGTCCACCAGCAGAGACATCGACCCAGTGGTAATAAAAGAGGGACGAAAGATACAAAAGGGACAGTCAAACTCATAAATCCAAAACAAACTGACAACGCCAAAATGCAAAAAGACAAAAGACAAAAAACAATAGTACACACGACACAACATAGAAAACTAAAGAATAAACAACACGAACCCCACCAAAAACTAGGGGTGATCTCAGGTGCTCCGGAAGGGTAGGCAGATCCTGCTCCACATGTGGCACCCGTCGTGTTGCTTATGTGATTACAAATCCGGTAAATAGTCTAATTCGGTAGGTCATATTCATGAAAGGGAAGGGGATTGTAGTTACGACGTAAGGAACATATCCGATATCATAGTTATAACACAATATCGACTGCTGTACCCCTTGTTTTGACATCTTGACCTATTATGTCTGTTTGTTTTGTTCACACATTGTTGTCAATATAATGAAATTTTATGCGGCTGGCATGCAAGTGGGAGGTTAAGCTAGCTATATAAACATGTTTAATCCACCATTTTCTACATAAGATAATGCGGAATGTGATAGTTGTTGTCCATTCGTTTGATGTGTTTGAGCTTTTGATTTTGCCATTTGATTGAATGACTTTGCGTTTTTAATTTTCGTCGGAGTTCGATATGTTTATTATTTTACTTTTTATACAGATAACAAACAAAACCATGCATATATCAGCAGCAAATTGCTGATGTTCTCTCAGAGAATTAACTTTAAGTCACACTAAAGATCTTAACATGACCTGTTGAGCCCATGATAACACATTTACAATATGTTACAAGACATTTTATTTAGAATAAAAAATAATAAAATTTTCGGCCACTCAAATATTGTACAAAATTAGAGACACTTAAACGTCGTACTCGAATCATGTTGGAAAACAAAAATAGATACATGTATTTCAGAATAACATTATCACAAAGATAAAATATTGCTGCCTTGATTTTCCTCATTGTTCTTGCTTTGACGATAGAAGTAATAGTCAAAGTAAACTAAAATGAAGCCGTTAAAGTCCTTTAAATACTTTTTTTATTGTATTCACATTTACCGAAATGTGGTCCGACAATAATCTCTTATAACATACAAAAACTGTTGACATTAATGATAAATATATGGGAAAATTCCATGATAGTTCGCGGTATAACTATCTTAATTGCACACAAGGGTATTATCATATTTACGACAACTGTTTTGTCGGATTAAAATTAAGACATAATTGCTTACAAATGTATAACATAAATGGACCAATTAGACAACAATTTGTTTACCAATAGTTTACACAGTACTGTATACTAGTGTACTCTTTCACATGCGAATTCAGGGACTTCGAAAGAAACGTATATGATTGAAAATGGTATTGCATTTCTAGTGCAACGTCAGTCAATTTCACGACTCAACGTACTTATCTGTAGTTTCAACGCCAGTGACTCGGCCTATGGTATATCTTAATCTCGAAATTTCATGCATATACGTATATGTAACCATCTTTTCTCCATATGGATGTTAAAATTACTGTGTCTGCAATTCTACATGTGTATGTAATTTTGGGTGAATTTGATGTATACATTTTATGTGTCATATGAAGCCAAAAACATCTGAATCATTCCTATCCGATAAATATAAGTTGTCTCATTAGCAATCATACCACATCTTCTTTTTTTTACAAAGTATGCATTAAACAAACAGTAAGGCTTCAATAACAAATCTGTGTTTATATTTTTATAATTCCATCATTACATTTTAACTCTTATCAGTTAAATATATGACTGTGTCGTCTACTTACCCGAATAATTCAGTCGGTACATTTCGCTGATCTACGATTACTTCATTCCCTCTTGCCATGTTATTACTGTGGATCTCAACATATTTTAACATGAACCAGAACATGAACAAGAGTAATAGTTCATGGTTCTAAGTTCAGAGAACCCAAACACATCAATTGGAAACATAACCTCAAAATAATTATGGATTTCATTGAGGACTACGACATTACATGGGCTAAACGAGAAGAAGTTCACTGGACACTGTCGAAATGGGTCAAAACAATCCGGTCTATGATAGAAACGTCGAATTCACAAGTTGAAACACTGTGTGAATGATCGACCAAAGTCCGTTTACAGAGACAAAGAATATGTTCAATGCATATCATCTCTTCACGATAAATATTTTGTTGTTCCTGCGGACAAAGCTTCAAATATTATTTCTTGTGTATGCAAAATAGTAGTACTACGTACGAGTGTATTGTAAATGAACTAGAAATAACTGAGAACATAATCCCACATACAAAAAAACATATTATTTGACAAGGATGAGATTTTGGCTAATCATAAGTTCTTCACGGCTTGAATGCACATTACATTTAACAGTAAATCTTAGGACTTACTTAGTTTGTATTGAATACCTCAGATTCACATAATTCCGTAAAAATACAGTGCATAGCCGGCTCATCTTCATGTTCTAAAATCAAATTGTCCATTAGATTGATAAATATTCTGTTCAAGAGGGTTAATAGAAATACTGTGTAGTTATATTAACCATATATGGATTCTGTAACTTTCTAACGAATTTCTGGATGATTTTAAATCTTGATCTTTCTTTAAAATTCATTCTATCAAAGCTTTTGATTCCCGATGTGAAATTGATAAATCGTCTAAAAGAATTAATCCACAATACTTTTCAATATAAGAATGGTAGCATACGCCAAAAATTGATTGCTCTGGGGTGCATAAAGGCAACAGTAGTATTCCGCTGTGCAAACGTCATAAATTGATTAAGAGAAAACAAATCCGTGTTACAAGCCAAAACCGAGAGAAACGCATCAACTAACAACGGTACGACAGAAACCATACTGCATATTTTGTTAATGCTGAACAAAAAGGAACAAAAATACTAAAATATGAACACGTGAACAATAGGCTGAAGTTTCTTATTGACAACATATTTTTGGGGGTTTTGGAAGAAGACTTTTTTTTAACAAATTGTCGCCACACATTTAGACTTCAAACTCAAATTTTTACATTTTGAGTAGTATTCTTAGTCTAAAAATCTATGAATAACGATACGTTTTTAATGTTCCCCTCATCTTAACAACATGTACCAACTTCAACTGCATATGGGATATACTTTTCCCAACTTATTCGGTATTGAAGAGTTTGTAGCTGCTACTAAGATTTTATAAAACGACACTAGTTTCTGTACAGAAAGTTGATAAACCAGAGCTATGTCAAAGAACGTTTCGTCCTTTTTCTAAAATTTCATTGGAAAATACCAAGGTCTTGTTGATAAATATTCCGTATCAATTTCACAAATAATACATGATGGTATTGAAGTATAGATTCTAGGTATTGACGTCGACGTTGTTTATCATCTTAATTACGTGTAATAGTGTACTTTCTATTTGTCTTTGAAGATTTTACGGTACCTTTACTGTTTTATTCCATTTTTTAGTAATATACTTTTGGCGTGGCTCGGTATTTATACATCCCTCCATTGAGTTATTGTCATTTTTATTTCATTCTTGTCTGATGTAATTTGTCTTTATAGAGTCTATATGCCATTTTGGTTTTCTGTGTCCAAATAGTTATTTGTTTATATAATAGTAATTCCGATTATTACACAATGTTCACTTCGGTACCTTTTGACAATTTTACTTATTATGTCTGTTTGTTTTGCTTCCGCATTGTTTTCAACATATCGGAGTTCTATGCGACTGTCATACAAGTGAGAGGTTTAGCTAGCTATAAAAGCAGGTTTAACCAACTATTTTCTACACAAGGAAATGACTATACCAAGTCAGGAATATGACAGTTGTTTTTCATTCGTTTGATGTGTTTGAGATTTTAATTTTTCCATCTGATAAAGGACTACCCGTTTTGAATTTTCCTTCGAATTTTGTATTTTCTGTATTTTACTTTGGTAAGCCGTCAATCTCAAAACAGACCTATCTTAATAAAACTCATGAAATTTGCTGTAAAAATGTTCTTTGATAACAGATATTATGGAACTTTACTTTTATGTATTCTATTTTGGAGAGGTGCTAGAGGGATTTGTCACAAATATTTCAACTTTTATCACATGTACCATTTTCTAGGCTTTTACCACGTATTGTTTTAAGAAAGATGCACGACAAAGATGTATTTATTTAGAAAGGGGATTAAAAAGAAAGCACCGCGGGTGTTGTCTCCTTCCTTAATGACGCAAAAAGACAGGACATTTTTTTCTTTAAATGATATAAAGGGGAGAACAAAGATATGTTTGCCTAATACTCATTGATTGTTCTAATGATATCACAATCCTGAAATTCTATTATTTCTTCTGGTTACTTAAATGATAGATATAATAATATAAAGCAACAGAACCGCAACTATATCAAGAGATACTTGAGCATGGTAATAATTAGGAATGCACTCTTATATTTAAAAAAAATCTCATCAAGAAAATGAAAAATATATTTGTGACCAAACAACAATATACATTTTCATCAAGATTAAAGTTACCCTATATAGGCTAGACTCATTATGCGTTAATGGTCGATACCTCTGCTGGTGGACTATCAGTCCCCGAGGGTATCATCAGCTCAGTAGTCAGTGCTTCGATACTGACATGATTAAACAAACTTTACTAAAATTGTCCGTTTATAAATTTTGAAATTATTATGAAACTAAGGTTTCAACTCCCTCAGGAAAAGTTGGCTTTAGATGAATTTGGCTATTTATTTTAGGTATTTTTAACATATAGCTCTTCAACGATTTTCGGTACTTATACATCTTCGGATTTCAAATGTTTGGCTTTGAGCGTTCCTGATGAAGGTAAATCCAGAAAAGCGCTTCGGACGCAATAAATTATTAAACGTGTTGTTTTATTATTTTAACAGACGTTCGAAGATCAGACTTTAACACCATAGTTATAAATGACCAAATATACCACGAAAGAACGAAAGCAGCCTTCAAACAGTAAACTAGTTAGTGAACCATAATAACACCTCATAGTTTTCATAATATTGATAGAAGAAAAAGTTTAAAGAAATGTACTTAATAAGAAAAGTAAACTAAGATAAACACAGCGTTATGAAAAGGTAAAGGTTTAATATATGTTTGAAAACTGAGAACACAAATACCAAACTCCTTAAAAAGGCACGTCCATGTATACTTTAAAATTCTCCGAAAAAAAAAATGATAGATTAAACCTTCAAACTTGAATGATCGTTGTTTATATTCCGTTAAATTCTCAAAATTATTTGAACAACCCAAACAGACATAATGAGATCCAGCAGCCAATACTTTAAAAACATATATCACAGACATACAACAAAACTGACTAAAACTTCAAACAACTAACACATAATTCTAACAAAAAGCCAACAATAAAGTTGTTGTAGTTGAAAGTAAATTAGACATTGACGCCAACAAAAACAGTTGTTGTAGTTGACAGTTCATACCGTATATAGTTTAAAGTAAAATCACAAAAAAACTGAACTCCGAGGAAAATAGTATGTTTCCGCTTTCTCGATAAAGTACAAGTTAAATAAAATATAAATACCAGGTTAAAAATAATAAAAACAAAACCTCTTGCGTCCGAATCACATGTCAAAATCAACCTGCACCGGCTGGAACGTCCAAGGTAAAACAAACTCGATAGCAGGATGTATAAATACCGTGTCACGTCAAACGGAATAGACCAAAATAACATAATAGCACGAATGCAAAATTAATAAGGGGGACCAGTAAAGTTTACAAAAAGGTGCATATCTTCAGCAACTATCATCTTGCAGAATTTCCGAAATCTTATTTTCCCTGGTGGTCCTAAAATCTGCGGGTCCTCTCTATTATTTTTTCTATTGCAAAATACCAAAAAATGTAGTCGGTTCTTTGCTAATTAGGTGGTCAATACCTTCGGACCTCCACTTTCCGAGAACTCGGATATTCTATCACTTGCGAAGTATATATAGACACGGAATATTTTTGTAATCAGGTCTTAGTACTTTCCGATGATTTCTCCGAGAAAAAGACGAATCATTCTTTGACAAAGCCCTGATTCATTAAATTTTTGCCCAGACACTAATGAGGCGAGGACAGTTTATCATTTTAAATTTGAAATGTTCTCTGTTGCCATAGATTCTTGTACTGAGATGACCACTGTTGTAAATTCAAGGTAAATGTCATAAATGAGGCGGAGGAAGCCTAAATGAACAAATAAACTATGATAGTCAATGAAACAGTGATGTCATCTTTGGTAAGGCTTTTGCAGGGATGACTTCCAGTTTATCAGTGAAACCATTGGTTCAATAGCGTCTTTTTAGGCAGCAACCCTATATAAACAGTTAAAGCCCTACAAAATCGTAGCAAATGTAAATATACCTTATAATACATGTACACAATAGTTATGCGAAATTGAAATTATATCTTTTGTCATAAAGTTTGATACACATTCAACTGTCATTGCCAATTTATAAATCTAAAGCTGACTTTATGCAAAAATAATGAATGGAAATAACATTCGATGCATTTCTTTATAGTCAATATACTCAACATCTATTGTATAACGTGTTAAAATCAAGGTTCCCTGCTTTTTTGAATCGTAAATGCTATTTGTCTATACTATCAAATTGACCATATGTATTCTTTGTTTGTCATATGTCTGAAAAGTGATAAATAGAACCTACTTTCCACGAACTGGTCTTTTGTCAATATGCTCCTCGTTCTGTTTTGTTAAAAGTATTTACAACAACTGTTGGTTTCTTGCCATCATACTTAGAGAATACATATCCTGCTATTTGTCTTATAAAGGAAGTTGTATGCATATGATAATGCCTTAAGACATATTCATCTTGTTTTATGGTTTCCTTTGGTTTCTCTGATGAACGCAGTGTAAATCATGATCACCTACATCTAACAATATAACCACTAATTATTATTAACGAAAACAAAAACAGCATGTTAGACATATTCAAGTTGAAAATAGTATGCAGAAGATCTTTAAAATGAATGCCACTATTTTTTGTATGAAAGGTCTTATATGTTTGGATATAGACTTAAATTAAAAGTATAGACTGCACGATATGTTTAGATAAATGAGCATCTCAGATTAACAAATGATTAATCTGACATTATTACAGTGTGTAAAAAATGTGAAATAATTAAAAATATGATAAAAAAATATGATAATAAACTACTTTCGGAAGAAATGGTTTCAGGAGGTTCTTTTTCCTCACTTCACATCTCTCTTAATGTCCTAGTTACAGTCCCAACTGCAACATCTAATTAAAAAAGAGGGACGAAAGATACCAAAGGGATAGTCAAACTCATAAATCTAAAACAAACTGACAACGCCATGGCTAAAATTGAAAAAGACAAACAAACAACAGCACACACGACACAACATAGAAAACTAAAGAATAAACAACACGAACCCCACCAAAAAACTAGAGGTGATCTCAGGTGCTCCGGAAGGGTAAGCAGATCCTGCTCCACTAGCGGCACCCGTCGTGTTGCTTATGTGATAACAAATCCGGTAAATAGTCTAGTTCGGTAGGTCACATTCATGAAAGGGAGAGGGATTGTAGTTACGACGTAAGGAACATATTCGATATCATTTGTGAAACGGTTATTCCATAACGGGGAATCAACTCGTGGTGGCGTCCGTAAAATTTACGAAGGGATGATTTCAATTTCACCATTTGGAACTCTTGGTTTAATAGCTTCCTTGTGAGCAGCAACCCTCTATCAAGAAAATCATGATAGAAAATGCAAGCACGGGAATATCGTATCAATTGGGAGATATATACCCCGTATGCAGGTGCTGCTGGAATGTTGTTACTTAGAAATGGAAAGTTCACAATTGGAAAGCTGAAATCATCTCTTTTTTCGTAAAGTTTTGTTTTCAACCGACCCTCATTGTCAATTTCTAGATGCAAGTCAAGATATGAGGCCGACTTAACTGTATCTGTAGTATCCTTTATCTCTAGCTCGATTGGATAGATGCGTTCCACATAGTCACCAAATTTTGAATTATTTAGTGAAAGAACATCATCTATATAGCGAAAAGTAGAGTTAAAGGATATTGCTAACTTCTTATCTTTCTTCCTAAGAAGTTCCTGCATGAAGTCAGCCTCATAATAATAAAGAAACAAGTCGGCAAGTAGAAGGGCACATTTTGTTCCCATTGGAATGCCGACAGTCTGTTGAAAAACGCGTCCTCCGAACGTAACAAATATGTTGTCAATCAAGAAATCAAGCATCATTTTAAATGTATGCCATTATATTGTAAAAACCAGGGAAAATGTCAAAAGCTGTGACAAAGTCAACAGAAACATACCTTATACGTCTTCAAATACTCCACAAAGATTAAATAAATTGATTTGGAAAACTGTTAAATTCAGCACTTCATTACAAACACCAGAAGAAAAAGTAGTTCAAATTCCAAATTAAATTTGATATACCATATTGAAAACTGTTA
The DNA here is from genome assembly GCA_019925275.1 of Mytilus edulis. Lineage (NCBI taxonomy): Eukaryota > Metazoa > Mollusca > Bivalvia > Mytilida > Mytilidae > Mytilus > Mytilus edulis. The sequence continues at coordinate 20,381,118 of CM034352.1, read as the reverse complement.
CATAATGGTCAAGATTATGATATGTAGGTATTAGAATAATTAATAATCAAAATTTTACTATATACGGGATCGCCACTGTAGGTTTGCGATTGCGATATCGATCCTTTCCAACCAAGACCACACAGGATAGTAGATGTTTGCTGATTCTATGCAGATCAAGCAGTATTCAGAATTAACTGGTATGTTGGTCTAGTACAAACTGTGATGGTATAATTCTATATAATATAACTTACTTTCAAGAAATTGGAAACAGTTATTATATATACTATCATATTTTAAATTGATAATGTTAGCCAAAAAAGAAATGTCAAAATCTGTAAATATTTTCTAGTCGCATACAGTTTATAACTTTTAAAAACAAACGTGATTAACAAAGTTTTTTAGAAAGCAATCAAAATGCTCGTCTTTAATTGTATAAGAACATTTATTTGGTGAAAGTAATTTTTAAGATTTAGACGAAAACCAGAGTGTATTGACCGTATTTGAAATAGTAAGGTTCAATCTAAAGTGTACTTGTTACATACTACAACTTGGCTCCCTAATTATTTTTTTTATTTAGAAATACACATGTTGAAGTTGCAGCAAAAGCCAAACATACAAATTATATCACAAGGAAAAGAAAGAAATAAACCAACATATTTGAGTTAAGATAAATAGTAATTTCTTCCGAAAATATACTTCTGTGGTCATGAAGCTACAATGTACATGTATCGTGTTATGAAATTTATTCACAAATCACATTTAAAAAAACACGAGCACACGGCACTTTAAAAGAGAGAGAGAGAGAGAAAATATCAAGAGAGCAATTAAAATTTTAAGTCAAATAAAAACATACAACGCCATGGTCAAAAATTGAAAAAAAAACAAGGAAAAGATGAATAACACAAAAAAAGATTACACAGATAACTAATATTTGAACAAAACTAATTCCTCCAAAATTCGGGGTTTAACTCGGGTGCTCCCCGGAGTAAACAGTCTGGCTCAATCTGCTATATGCGCATGCCCCCTTCACATACACCGATTTTTCTTACGAGTCCTGAGTCTACGGTAACTCGTAGTTAATCGCAAGCACCCGTACATAACTCTCTGGTATCTGTAAATTAACTCGTCACAACTCGCAGACACTCTTGAAAAGAGAGGCATTTTGCTGACATGTCAAAACTTTTCCGACGATTGTCCAAAGATTTCATTTTCCATAAATAATTCGTAATAATCCGTAAATATCGTAAACCGCTCGCAACAATACGTAACCATAAGTTAACTGCTCGCAATAATCCGTAAAGGATTCGTATAAAAAGAAAGTACGATTTGTTTACGGTAAGTTTACCATTTGATTTCGTTATTAAAAGTACTTTACGTATAGTTACGAGTAATTTATGAATTATAGATATGAATACTTTACGAAAAAACGTATACTTTACGTATAGATACGTACACTTTGTGAAAATGAGTTCGCTTCGAAACGAGCCATCATACATATCCAAGTGTACGATATCTATAAAGCTTATAATCATTTTCATGAGAGGGTTCTGTATAAAGCTCTGTCTTATTTAGGTTAAGAAAACAATCAGCAATCAGAGGGCACAATTGGTTCCCTTAAAGATACCAATTGCCTGTTGAAAACATCGTACTCCAGACGTTACAAATCTGGTTTCAAATAAGAATGCCGCGTTTTAAGAAATTTTAATCTTCAAACAGATGTGTTTATATTTTTGCTTAATATTTAAATTGTAAAAATATATACATGGGGTTTTTTTCGTTGTGAAAATAAATATGTTATCGTTAATGAAACAACTTCAGAAATAACTTATCGGGTTACTTAATAGACGACTAAAGTTATTTTATTAATTTCTAGGTATCTTTTTTCTTTAAATATGAGAAACCTGAAAAAAAGTGAAGCACGAAAAATGTTAAGTCATTTACAAAACTTTTATTCGATATGTCTGCAGCAATACTATCATGACATTGAGTATTATCTAAACACTGTGTTTATTTTATTTACCCAAGCTGCGACTAGTTATGTCCAACATTTACGATTACCTATAACGTTATGAAACATAACAAAACATACAATGTTGGGGGTATTTTACTAATAGTAATTGATGACAGGGAGGTGTTTTACGCTACTATTGATTCGGATAATCATTGCTCGTTATATTGATCTAGAAACAAATAATGCGACTTCTGTGTTCTCAAGTCATTTGACAATCGGAGTTGGATAAACCACAACGCGTTAATCAAACTTTATTTCACAGTTTTACTATGTTAACTTCCTGGAGTGTGTGACACAATACTACAAGGTAAGATAAATATCTTTACTTATAATTTGATAATTATTTATAATAGATCTTATTTTTTTTTTTGTTAATGGATGCATTATTAACACAGTGCCCGAACAAGAATGAACTCGACTTAAAATAGATCTTTTCGTCTTTGGACGGTTTTCCTTATAATACAAACTTCATTTTTTTTAAATTGCAGGAGAACAATCTGAATGTATATATGCATATCATTTTAAATATGTTTTAATAAAGAAATACCAATCACGGACCTACATGAGCCATACCATGTAAATTTTATTCTAAGCTCTAGTTTAACAATGTATTGCAGTAATATATAGCATTATAAATATGAATATCTGATTTGATTGACAATGGGACAACTATCCACTTAAGACCAAAGGGCATTGAAAAATGTGAACAAATATTTGTCACCGAACAGTTTCCAATATTGAAAACAAAAACCAATACCAAATAGTTATGTTGAAAAAGGCCTGGGATGATAAAATGTAAATAGATTAAGAGAAAACCAAAGGACTTATTTGTGTCAAAAGCTAAAAACAAAAGTCAAAGTATTTCATATTAAAATGACATATGTAGTGTTTCGTACATGTGGACCATGGGAAACATCGATACACTTGTTACATACATAACCGCAACCAATGTTCGAGGCGTTTCATACATTTGTATTGCAGATTGACCACCCTTTAATCATCAAAGTTATGTTTGAGCCCAAGGTAGATTAAGTGTATACCGCCATATTGGGTGGTAAAATAGCAGTACACCATCGGTCTTGTTTCGTGCTTAAATTTTCAAATTTTGAGACAGATTGGCAAATAATGTGATAGACTGTTAATTTGAATAAAAAACATAATTTGTTGGTTGACCGTTATGTAATATCTGTCTCACAGATGATAGTGGATATGTTCTAAATGTCGTAACTACAATCCCGTCCCATTTCCCCGAATGTGACCTACTGATTTAGACTTATCGGATTTGTAATAACATGTACAACACAACGGATGGAGCAGGATCTGCTAACCTTTCCGGAGCACCTGAGATCGCCCCCATCTTTTGGTGGAGTTCTTTAGTCTTTAGTTTTCTATGTTGTGCTTTCTGTAATATTGTTTATCTGTTGCTCATCGTGTTGTTAGTTTATTTCGACTTATGAATTTGAATATCCCTTTGGTATCGTTTACCTCTCTTTTATACAGTCTGTTTAAACAATACCAAATATTTGTTATTGTTTGAATCAAATCTTAATTTGGCTAATAAAGGGGAGATAAATCTAATAGAAAGGTTTTTATACAGGAAATTTGCTTTCATTGTTTACTTGTAAAAAGAAAACAAAGTCGGTGACAGCATTTTTATTTTAATTTCAAATTTCTATCTCATACATTTTTTTTATTCACATAAAAGTGTTTATTTTTTATGATTGATCTATTCAAAATTAAGTGATTTTGCACGATTTGAAGCTTGATCATTAGTACAGTGACCCATGCATACTAATTACTTTATTTTTGTAAATAGCATGGTATAATCTACATTCTGGCAAAGTATAAGAGAAAAATATATATCGATGAGTAACCTCAGGTGGCCAGTAGTTTGCGAGGTTTCCCAAACCAACAATTATCTCTGAAAAGAATATAATTTAAAGACACAATTTGAAGAAATAACTAAAATCAGTTGTTTTAAATTAAGATTAATTTTTGTGGATCATACTAAATGTATCACATGTATGAAGTGACAAATCAATGATCTCTGTGTGTCATTATGTTCCAATTTATGAATTTCGCAAAGAAGTTGGATTTGATTACTGTAGTTTAAAATAAAGACAAAATAACATTTTGAATGCATGCTAAATAATTTTAAGAGGATAAGTGGGATGTCATTTTGTAGGTCCACCGTGCAAGGCCCCCATATGTAGTCAAGGTCGTTAAAAATCACCTTCATGGTAGGTAAACTATCAATATAACGGGCGCTAAGATGATGATAGGTTGGCGTTTAAAAGTCCAGTGGCAAAAAATTGAGAGAATATAATTATTAGGCCTTGATTTTTTTGTACTTGACCGGAGTAAGAATAAAGCAACAGCTTTTTATATGTGATGCATTTAACAAAATCAGTGTTTCAAAATCTAGATGCATAATGGTGCATTACCGGATGTTTTACTCTAGAAGTTTCGTTCAATAATTTCAGTATACTGTCAAATTTTAATATATAGTCTATTGGATAAAACATAATTATTCGAATATTTTATTATGAAATCACACAAGTGCACCCAATGTTCTATTGAAATTATCAAATGACTTTGTTCACAAAAACATCAAACAGTTAAACCCTAGCTAAAGTGGGGCGCCATTGTGGCTTATTTAGGATATATAAATAATCAGACACGCCCGGCAAGGATGGACGCTAAAACTGATGACAACTAAAACAGAGAATACAAATTAAAGGGATCATAGCAGTTCTTTCATTGTATGTCTACTTCATATGAATTTCATCCCTATCTAAATAATTTGCATGCTGGGAATAAATCTAGTAAAAAAAACAATGTATAACAAGTCAACACTGTTTCTATTTTATTAACTCACTGATATTTAGCCAAAAAATATTATATATCTCAGAATATTCGCCTGTACTTTTATCAAGGTGTACGTAGTAATCTCATATTTTATATGATAGACACAAACATGTTTTGAAAAAATAACTTTTCTGTGAAATCTAACTAAGGCTTTTTCGAGAGGATTTAACGTGTGTTTTTTTTAATTTATCTTAACAATGATTAATTTCAAGTAAAATATAACTAGCCGTGCGCTATAAATACAAATTTTAAACAATCAGGTTTTTTACTCGGTTTAGGTAATTAATAATAGGGGTTTAATATATATAAATGTTAAATGTATTATGTAGATATATATATTAGAAATAGTATATATGTCTCTTGCTGTGACAATATTACAAAACTTCTAAACATTGTCTCATCTATTTTGAAATATGGCGCTTTCGGACATAAATCATTCCTTTGATATTTTTTCGATATGTGTCCAAACGGTTCTTTATAACGATACAATCCATAAAAATGTTTAATCATTGGAAATCTGTTTATTGAAAAATTCTTTGATTTTAGAACATTATTTACCATATTGTCCAACATTATATTTTTTTCCTACATAGGTCAATAAATCAACAATAGATTGAAGATAGTAAATGGATTCTTTCCGATAATAATCTTCTTTTATAATGTCAGACAGATAGTATCCATGACAATATCGTCTCTTATAGTAGTCTAATGGGGAATGTTAATTAATTTGTTATTTAATGTAATTATTCTTTAAGTGCTATCAAACTAATTGAAGTACATTCAAAGTTGGATGTTAAGTGTGATGTAAAGAAATCAAGCATTAGATTTAGACTTATCGGATTTGTAATAACATGTACAACACAACGGATGGAGCAGGATCTGCTAACCTTTCCGGAGCACCTGAGATCGCCCCCATCTTTTGGTGGAGTTCTTTAGTCTTTAGTTTTCTATGTTGTGCTTTCTGTAATATTGTTTATCTGTTGCTCATCGTGTTGTTAGTTTATTTCGACTTATGAATTTGAATATCCCTTTGGTATCGTTTACCTCTCTTTTATACAGTCTGTTTAAACAATACCAAATATTTGTTATTGTTTGAATCAAATCTTAATTTGGCTAATAAAGGGGAGATAAATCTAATAGAAAGGTTTTTATACAGGAAATTTGCTTTCATTGTTTACTTGTAAAAAGAAAACAAAGTCGGTGACAGCATTTTTATTTTAATTTCAAATTTCTATCTCATACATTTTTTTTATTCACATAAAAGTGTTTATTTTTTATGATTGATCTATTCAAAATTAAGTGATTTTGCACGATTTGAAGCTTGATCATTAGTACAGTGACCCATGCATACTAATTACTTTATTTTTGTAAATAGCATGGTATAATCTACATTCTGGCAAAGTATAAGAGAAAAATATATATCGATGAGTAACCTCAGGTGGCCAGTAGTTTGCGAGGTTTCCCAAACCAACAATTATCTCTGAAAAGAATATAATTTAAAGACACAATTTGAAGAAATAACTAAAATCAGTTGTTTTAAATTAAGATTAATTTTTGTGGATCATACTAAATGTATCACATGTATGAAGTGACAAATCAATGATCTCTGTGTGTCATTATGTTCCAATTTATGAATTTCGCAAAGAAGTTGGATTTGATTACTGTAGTTTAAAATAAAGACAAAATAACATTTTGAATGCATGCTAAATAATTTTAAGAGGATAAGTGGGATGTCATTTTGTAGGTCCACCGTGCAAGGCCCCCATATGTAGTCAAGGTCGTTAAAAATCACCTTCATGGTAGGTAAACTATCAATATAACGGGCGCTAAGATGATGATAGGTTGGCGTTTAAAAGTCCAGTGGCAAAAAATTGAGAGAATATAATTATTAGGCCTTGATTTTTTTGTACTTGACCGGAGTAAGAATAAAGCAACAGCTTTTTATATGTGATGCATTTAACAAAATCAGTGTTTCAAAATCTAGATGCATAATGGTGCATTACCGGATGTTTTACTCTAGAAGTTTCGTTCAATAATTTCAGTATACTGTCAAATTTTAATATATAGTCTATTGGATAAAACATAATTATTCGAATATTTTATTATGAAATCACACAAGTGCACCCAATGTTCTATTGAAATTATCAAATGACTTTGTTCACAAAAACATCAAACAGTTAAACCCTAGCTAAAGTGGGGCGCCATTGTGGCTTATTTAGGATATATAAATAATCAGACACGCCCGGCAAGGATGGACGCTAAAACTGATGACAACTAAAACAGAGAATACAAATTAAAGGGATCATAGCAGTTCTTTCATTGTATGTCTACTTCATATGAATTTCATCCCTATCTAAATAATTTGCATGCTGGGAATAAATCTAGTAAAAAAAACAATGTATAACAAGTCAACACTGTTTCTATTTTATTAACTCACTGATATTTAGCCAAAAAATATTATATATCTCAGAATATTCGCCTGTACTTTTATCAAGGTGTACGTAGTAATCTCATATTTTATATGATAGACACAAACATGTTTTGAAAAAATAACTTTTCTGTGAAATCTAACTAAGGCTTTTTCGAGAGGATTTAACGTGTGTTTTTTTTAATTTATCTTAACAATGATTAATTTCAAGTAAAATATAACTAGCCGTGCGCTATAAATACAAATTTTAAACAATCAGGTTTTTTACTCGGTTTAGGTAATTAATAATAGGGGTTTAATATATATAAATGTTAAATGTATTATGTAGATATATATATTAGAAATAGTATATATGTCTCTTGCTGTGACAATATTACAAAACTTCTAAACATTGTCTCATCTATTTTGAAATATGGCGCTTTCGGACATAAATCATTCCTTTGATATTTTTTCGATATGTGTCCAAACGGTTCTTTATAACGATACAATCCATAAAAATGTTTAATCATTGGAAATCTGTTTATTGAAAAATTCTTTGATTTTAGAACATTATTTACCATATTGTCCAACATTATATTTTTTTCCTACATAGGTCAATAAATCAACAATAGATTGAAGATAGTAAATGGATTCTTTCCGATAATAATCTTCTTTTATAATGTCAGACAGATAGTATCCATGACAATATCGTCTCTTATAGTAGTCTAATGGGGAATGTTAATTAATTTGTTATTTAATGTAATTATTCTTTAAGTGCTATCAAACTAATTGAAGTACATTCAAAGTTGGATGTTAAGTGTGATGTAAAGAAATCAAGCATTAGATTTAGACTTATCGGATTTGTAATAACATGTACAACACAACGGATGGAGCAGGATCTGCTAACCTTTCCGGAGCACCTGAGATCGCCCCCATCTTTTGGTGGAGTTCTTTAGTCTTTAGTTTTCTATGTTGTGCTTTCTGTAATATTGTTTATCTGTTGCTCATCGTGTTGTTAGTTTATTTCGACTTATGAATTTGAATATCCCTTTGGTATCGTTTACCTCTCTTTTATACAGTCTGTTTAAACAATACCAAATATTTGTTATTGTTTGAATCAAATCTTAATTTGGCTAATAAAGGGGAGATAAATCTAATAGAAAGGTTTTTATACAGGAAATTTGCTTTCATTGTTTACTTGTAAAAAGAAAACAAAGTCGGTGACAGCATTTTTATTTTAATTTCAAATTTCTATCTCATACATTTTTTTTATTCACATAAAAGTGTTTATTTTTTATGATTGATCTATTCAAAATTAAGTGATTTTGCACGATTTGAAGCTTGATCATTAGTACAGTGACCCATGCATACTAATTACTTTATTTTTGTAAATAGCATGGTATAATCTACATTCTGGCAAAGTATAAGAGAAAAATATATATCGATGAGTAACCTCAGGTGGCCAGTAGTTTGCGAGGTTTCCCAAACCAACAATTATCTCTGAAAAGAATATAATTTAAAGACACAATTTGAAGAAATAACTAAAATCAGTTGTTTTAAATTAAGATTAATTTTTGTGGATCATACTAAATGTATCACATGTATGAAGTGACAAATCAATGATCTCTGTGTGTCATTATGTTCCAATTTATGAATTTCGCAAAGAAGTTGGATTTGATTACTGTAGTTTAAAATAAAGACAAAATAACATTTTGAATGCATGCTAAATAATTTTAAGAGGATAAGTGGGATGTCATTTTGTAGGTCCACCGTGCAAGGCCCCCATATGTAGTCAAGGTCGTTAAAAATCACCTTCATGGTAGGTAAACTATCAATATAACGGGCGCTAAGATGATGATAGGTTGGCGTTTAAAAGTCCAGTGGCAAAAAATTGAGAGAATATAATTATTAGGCCTTGATTTTTTTGTACTTGACCGGAGTAAGAATAAAGCAACAGCTTTTTATATGTGATGCATTTAACAAAATCAGTGTTTCAAAATCTAGATGCATAATGGTGCATTACCGGATGTTTTACTCTAGAAGTTTCGTTCAATAATTTCAGTATACTGTCAAATTTTAATATATAGTCTATTGGATAAAACATAATTATTCGAATATTTTATTATGAAATCACACAAGTGCACCCAATGTTCTATTGAAATTATCAAATGACTTTGTTCACAAAAACATCAAACAGTTAAACCCTAGCTAAAGTGGGGCGCCATTGTGGCTTATTTAGGATATATAAATAATCAGACACGCCCGGCAAGGATGGACGCTAAAACTGATGACAACTAAAACAGAGAATACAAATTAAAGGGATCATAGCAGTTCTTTCATTGTATGTCTACTTCATATGAATTTCATCCCTATCTAAATAATTTGCATGCTGGGAATAAATCTAGTAAAAAAAACAATGTATAACAAGTCAACACTGTTTCTATTTTATTAACTCACTGATATTTAGCCAAAAAATATTATATATCTCAGAATATTCGCCTGTACTTTTATCAAGGTGTACGTAGTAATCTCATATTTTATATGATAGACACAAACATGTTTTGAAAAAATAACTTTTCTGTGAAATCTAACTAAGGCTTTTTCGAGAGGATTTAACGTGTGTTTTTTTTAATTTATCTTAACAATGATTAATTTCAAGTAAAATATAACTAGCCGTGCGCTATAAATACAAATTTTAAACAATCAGGTTTTTTACTCGGTTTAGGTAATTAATAATAGGGGTTTAATATATATAAATGTTAAATGTATTATGTAGATATATATATTAGAAATAGTATATATGTCTCTTGCTGTGACAATATTACAAAACTTCTAAACATTGTCTCATCTATTTTGAAATATGGCGCTTTCGGACATAAATCATTCCTTTGATATTTTTTCGATATGTGTCCAAACGGTTCTTTATAACGATACAATCCATAAAAATGTTTAATCATTGGAAATCTGTTTATTGAAAAATTCTTTGATTTTAGAACATTATTTACCATATTGTCCAACATTATATTTTTTTCCTACATAGGTCAATAAATCAACAATAGATTGAAGATAGTAAATGGATTCTTTCCGATAATAATCTTCTTTTATAATGTCAGACAGATAGTATCCATGACAATATTGTTTCTTATAGTAGTCTAATGGGGAATGTTAATTAATTTGTTATTTAATGTAATTATTCTTTAAGTGCTATCAAACTAATTGAAGTACATTCATAGTTGGATGTTAAGTGTGATGTAAAGAAATCAAGCATTAGATAATGGCATGACTAGAATAAAGTCGTCCACTTAATGGTAATTCACTGCTCTGCTGAGATTTGAAGATAACATAAAAACCCGATTTAAGTCTTAAATGTAAAGAAGAAAATTCTTATTTTAACACGATATAGTCAATAAGAAGCGATTCAAATCTTCAACAAGACGAATGTAGAACGTTGTTCTTTGTTTATTCCCGGGATGCTCGATCTTGATGATCAAACAGCGTTAATATTATGCCACTTTCATCTTTGTCATTCAAATTATTGAAGCACGCAATGATTTTCATAAAAGGATCTTCGTCAGCAAACTATTTTTTCTGCAACCAGTAAGAAGAGATTTAAGTATTATTAAACTTTTGTTGATTCAAGGCACCCTTAAGCGTTTGAGTCTTATTATTATTGATAATGTCTAGACATAGTTGAGATCACGACAGTTTGTTCAGATTTCGTTGCTATGAATTGCATACGAAAATATCATTTTTCTTAGACTATTCCTACGGCAATTATTTTCTTCACCTTTAACATCAGTCACCTACTCAACCACTGAGTATAAAGCATTGAAGTCAGAACTTTCAAAAATTGAAAGGAATAAAAGTTTCATGTATCACGAGTAATGGTATGTTCATTTATGCTAATCTAAAAATATTTGATTGGCGTTTAAGCCATTTCTATATAACTTTATGATATTCAATTTGAGAAAAGTATGGACAAAAAAAAATTTCTATCAGATATCGTTTCGACGAGTACACCTCTTTATTCAAAACGCAATCCAGTAATTTTTAGCACCACATACAAACGTTCGAAGCAAAAGTGTAGTTGAATGGTAATAAGATAGGTGCCACCAAATCTCAGGTCACGTTTTGCGATATCAAATTTTGGTAGAGTTTTGTGTGGCATTAAACTTATAAGTAAATTAATGATTCTACAAAACATTAAAATAACTTATGGTTCACTGGACAGAAAATCAGTAGATTGTTTTAATAGGGGATAATATCACCATGCATAACTTAAGAAACAATGACAGGGGAAGAAGGGTCGGGAGATGGGCTAGTCACTTTTACCCTTTATGAACTACTTATTTTTACTCGGTCCTATCCCCAGCCTTTTCTCTATGGACAATACACCGTCCCAAGTTCCAAATTAAAAACAAAGAAGCCTAGTACCGCCTCTAAACCTTTTTTGATAAATGAACAAGATAGTGAAAAAACAAGTGTATCAATTCAAATTTGGTCTCACTTGTTTTATATACCAACTGTCTATCATTTTTCACTTAATCATGTGCGCTGCCTAATTAAGAAGTAATGCATGATCATTAACGGTATAATTACTTATGGTCACAAAAAGTTGGTCCTTATGTGATCCTGTTCCTATACTGTTCTTTAGAATAGTTATCTTTTGATTGCAACAGAGTTTGTATATTTGTCTTTTTATTTCGCCTTTACAGTTGGTGTAATTCAAGTTTCCTGTAAACAGGTGTAAGTGTGCTCACATGTTATTAACCAAACATTTTCCCCATCAAAAACAAGTAATTACACAATCCTTTATTTTATTACCTCCCAAATCGAAAAACTGCGTTTAATTGAAAATCTAGCTCATGTAACTTACTATGTGTCTTACTGCGTATTTGCAATATAAAAAGGATATAATGTCTTTTAGAAAACATATGTCTACAGGGGATTAGTTTTATAACATAATATCAAAGATGAAAAGATAATTGGAATTATATCCAGCTGTGCCTTCCTATGAGTTTACTGTTCGCAGTAATCTGTATTTTGTTTTACAAACTGTAAATTCTTGGCAGACGTTTTGCATTGAAGTACAATGTAGATCTTTCTCTATTTTGGATGGACAATTAGTAGAAAACAATCAATCTTGATTTTCATGAAATAAGCAAATGTTGATACAGGAATGCGCATCATTTGTAAGTCTTTTAATTTTTTCAATTAAAACATTATATAACCATATCCTATAACTACAACTGCTGATACAAATAATAATTTCATAGACTTTTTTGTATTGATTATTTCATTTTCTAAATTAATCTTACAAGGAGAGATAACCCATATAAACTATGTTTCAAAAAGAATTTAGTTATTTTATGTGTATTGTATAATTTATGGAAAGAAAATGTACGGACACCACAGTATTTCTTTTTATTTTCTAAGACAGTTTTCTAAACTCTATCTTATATTTCATTTCAAAACTGTCTCATCACTTGTGCTTTCTATTCACACAATGATGATTTTTGCTGTATAATCATTCGAAATTTTGTTAATTTTTCATTTTGCATTGTTACCAGACCTGGGGTAAATAGAAATGTAAACTGTAAGTTGCTCTTTGGTCGGGTTGTTGTCTCTTTGACACATTCCCCATTTCCATTCATATTTTTATCCTAGATGAAAAAGTTATTCGCAGTTCAGTTCAATAGTTTACTAGAACACACCCGCAAAATCGCGGGCATTTAGTGCGTGATGAAGTATAGAAATTGTTGTAGAATGAATTTTCAAAAAAGGTTTTATGATTGGAGGAAATTTTGGCAAGGTATTGTAAGCCACCCGAGAGCATCCTGTCCTATACTCGGTAGTTTACTTTAATAACACGTAAATACAATATATGACTCCTGTAGCAACTCTACATTTGTATTAAACTTCATAAATTACTTGTCAGGTATGGTCTTCAGGTTGTTTAATATGTATGTATTGAGCGATCCCTTGTATTCGAGTGTTACTGAGCTAATTTTTGTTCCTAACGGTTTTCCATAGTTTTTATGTTTGAACGAGCGTCTTCCAGCATATATTGTTTTCATCAGTGTAAATTCATGTTCTTTTTATATGTATCATAGTTCAATTAAACAAAGTTATCTTTCCAATGTTAACAGTTTTTATTTGCTCACTGTTAAAAGTATGTAACATTATAACATCGTAAAACAATATAAATAAACAGTTGCGTTCAAGTGTACTGAATCATAAATCCTTAAATACATATTTGTGGTGTCCGACGTGGTGGGAGATAGCTTACTGTACAAAAGACGGCTAATTACATATCATTAAACTTCATTATGTTATCCTTATTCTCACCTAAAGGTTATTGTTACTTTATTTGTTTTCCAAGGTTTGAACTTGCCGCCAGCAAAACTTTGGGCTATCTGCCATTGCTGAGTGCTCGCGCGTTTATATACTAAATTGTAATTGTCACGTGACATACTAATCCAATGGAAACTTGTCCTTTCCGGGAAACCGGAACTATAAAAATTTCAGATAATGAAAAACATGATATACATATCATCTTAAGTTGTCCGAACATTGTCCTTATACATAAAATATCAAAACAAAGCTATAGCATCTGAAATATCGACAAAGAAGCTTGAAATAAACAATCGGACACCACTGCGCGCGCATTGATTTAGCAGACGATCTGCGTAATTACATAATACGTAAATAACATACAACATAGTTCATTTCAACCATCTAAATATTTACAATATATTTGTGTCCGGCAGGGTATACTTATTAAAAATCTTATCTGTGGTATTAAAAATACAATATTAGATCAAATGTCCAGGGGACGAATTGGTATTTAAAGATATCAATACACATGTTTCGGTCCCCACAAAATGGCAGACGACAAAGTCTCCGTAAATAAACAATTCGATTGAAGTATTTCCTATGTATATCAGGCATATTAGACGTTTAAATATGAATATTTGGTTACAAGAAATGATCCTTAATACGGGAATTACATGATATATAGCATGTAGAAGGTAAGCCACGAGTAATTACATACATTCCCTGCCGTAACACTTGTACAACAAAAATGTAAACAAATGAAAAATTCACTTCACTTCCAGTGTTTTACGCATTAAAAATTTGTTATCCTTGATAATTGTCAACATCATCTTGAACCTATATACAAACATGAACTAGAAATTCATATCATAGCTGATGAAATGCTTCCCCCCTTTATATTTGGTAAAAAATATCCATACATAAAAATAGTAAAATAGTAAATTAATGCCATATCTTTGATTAAAAAAATGTTTTACTTGCTCGTGCGAGCCAAGTTACTATGCGTAAGAACACAACCGTTATGTTTAAAAGAATAATATTTCCTTTTTCTGAATTTATAATATCATAACAAGTACTTCCAATGCCTTACACTTCCCCCAACTTCAATATATATATTTATTCTCCTGAATTAAAAAAAAACCAGTATAACTATGTTATTTAAAAGAATTGTTCATAAATTGTCTTTTTCTTCATTGGTCTTCACCAAGTCTAAGTTGTACACCCACTGCATCAATTTTGTTCAAGATAATGTCTGTTGATGTGTCTCTCTTTGATGATGATGCTTCAATCATATCAAGCAATTGTAAGGTGGTGGGATCGTCTGTTTTACTCTTAATGATATTGGCAATTGCTTGGTACAGATAATATCTAGACTTAACTGTCATTGTTTTGCCCTCTGTTGATTGTGGGGTTTTCGTGCCTGGAAGTGCCAAAAAGTGATACTTTAATAGAAGCTCCTCCTTTGAAAATTGAAGCTGTTTCCCGGTGTTTAACTCCAATGCAATGCTAGCATACTCCCAATTGAAATATCTTTGTTCAGGGGTCATGTTTTTCCAGTTCTTCGGGGGCCATTTCACTTCAGCTGGTATGGTAATCAAAGTTACGATTTCTTCTTTTTCCCATTCCCTCCTCCCAGCTGGGAAAAGTGGCATCCCACCTCTCCTTAAAAGTTTGTCTGCTCTTTCACTGGCAGTGTAAAACTGTTCACTTTGCAGGTTCTCTCCTTCCTGTAGTCTCATTAGTTCTGCTTCATTTGACCTGGTTTCTTCTGCTAATCTCTTGGTTTCTGCCTCCTCCTGTCTCCTTAGTTCTTCCTCTTTCATTCTAATTTCCTCATCCTGTTTGTGTTTTTCCCTTCTCTTTTGTTCTGCCTCCTTTAGTCTGACTTCCTCCTCCTGTTTCTGTTTTTCCTGCTTCTTACGTTCTTCCTCTTTCCGTTTGATCTCCTCCTGTTCCTGTTTTTCCGTTCTCTTTTGTCCTTCCTCTGTTAATGTCATTTCCTCATCCTGTTTCTTGTAATCCTTTCCTTTCTTTATTTTCTTTGCCTTCTGTTCCTGGTGGTTAGTCTTTTTCTTTCTTTTCTCTACATATCTCTCTTCTTCTTTCTCGGTCGTTTTTCTACCCTTCTTCTGGCTTGTTGGTTCCTCTAAAATCTCTGGTTCTTCATTGTCGCTGTCGTCTTCCAAAATGATATCAGATGTTGATGGTGTTTTCAGTGGTGATAGTTGATTTGTGGCGGCTTTTGTCTGTTTTCCTGGGAATAATTCGCCTGATGTTTTTATATCCGTTATATACTCCTCCTGTATTGATAATTTTCTAGCCACTACAGGAGTCACTATAGACTTTAGTTTACCGTCTATCGAGACAGAGAAGGTATGTGATCCTGCGTACTTTGTGTTAACTAGTGATGTCATCCTTCTAATCAGAGCGTCAAGCATTTGTTGGTCTCTAAGAACGGAGTCATTCAAATGGATCATATAAAATCTTATAGAAACTCCAAGGTCCAATTTAAAAATGGCTGTAGAGTCTCCAAGTCCCAAAGTTAGTTGCTGGAGGGCCAGCCCTTCATAAATAGTGGGGTGTGTTGGTGAGTAAGATCCATTGGGTTTCTCCGACTCAACCTCTTCTTCTTGTGTACCTTTTACCATCTCCTTCGGACACTTTCACCCTAGAGTCCATTCCTCTTTCTTTCTTTTGGTGTTGTCCACCCTGTTTAAAAATTCCAGAACCTCAATCCTGGCTTTCATTGCTTCTTGTGAATTCTCATTTGATGGTAGGATTACCTTAGCATATGTCTCTGGGTAGTTTGCCATCCAAAACCCATTGTTTTCGCTCAGGAAGCTATAAGGCATCAGTTCTATTTTACTGCGGTGGTGAGCCATGACATGCTCCTTAAGGTCAACCTCTTCTGTAGGACTTCTCTTCAGGACACCAAACACAAATGACCGAAAGCCTTTTGTGTGGGGCAGCTGCCAGATGATTTGTCAGTTGTCTCCTTGTCCTAAACGTCATGGGACACAGCCAACACTTTGCCTCAATTTGGGATGATGGTCTCATTCTGAAATTGAATCATCAATTATAAATCCCTCCACCATACAACATATATTAATACAATACATAATATCATGTAGTGTCCTGTAGTGTGACTATATTTGTTTGTGTGTTTAAAATCCTCCCCCCCCCCATATGGCATATGCTGGTAGTATATGGATCAAGCTAAGTTTCAGTCTAAAAATATGATATCCACCCCCTTGGTCTCCCTATTTCAAAAATCTCAAGCCTCCTCAAGACAGTAAGTTGTCGTTAATTGCTTTCCGCCGCGCAGCTTGCGCATAAAAAAAAACGCTTGGCAGTAGTTTAATCTGCCATTCCCCTGGCAGGAAGATTCATCCTTCCCTTACAGCCAATAATATGTCCTGAGAAACAATGGTCATTTGTCTCCCTTACATATTCTTCCAGAGTGGATCCAACATAGTAACTCATCAAAACAATTAAAAACGTAACAACTTGTACAACTAATTTCGGCTATTCAAACAACGTTGAAAGGCATCTCAAACCTTCCTACTGGAGAACCAAGTGGGCGGATTCCGTCCTTGATAGGGCAGTAGTCTATCAATGTGGTAGACCTTCCCTGGCTGTTTCTTTGACCTTCTCACAAGGTAAGTGATGTCGTCAATTTTCCTTGTAACAACATATGGTCCTTTCCATTTTGATGTCAACTTATGACAAATTCCCTTTTTCTTCGATGCATCATAAAGCCATACAGCTTGACCTACTTGTAATTCGCGCTTTACTGCTTTAAAGTCATAGTGACGTTTTTGATACTCAGAATTCTGCTTAAGATGTTTCCTAGCAAGTACATGTGACTTTGACATTGCGTCCTGTAATTCATTTACATATTTATCTGTTTCAGGGGAAGTGGATTTGTTTGGTCCATCAGGACGTGGAATAACAGCTTCCATAGGAAGAAATATGTTTCTGCCAAACATCATCATGTTAAGGGTCTGTCCTGTACTGGCGTGAACTGATGATCTGTATGCCATCATAACCTGTGGCAAAATCTCATCCCAGTTTCTCTGATCATTTTGACAATAAAATGTTAGCATGCTTAGGAGTGTTCTGTTAAATCTTTCTACGCTTCCGTTGGACTGGGGGTGTTGACTTGTACTTCTAGTTTTGTCAATTTTAAGTAGATCACACAGATCCTGAAACAGCTTTGCTTCGAAAGACCTTCCTTGATCAGAGTGGAGCTGTAATGGTGAACCAAACCTACAAATAAATTCATTCACGATGGTACGGGCAATGGTCAGGGATTCCTGGTCCGGGATAGCATATGCTTCAGTCCATTTAGAAAAGCAGTCGCAAAGGACCAGAACATAGCGGTTTTGTCGTTTTGTTAACGGAAGTGGACAAAGAATATCAATCGCCACACGTTCCATAGGCTCGCCAACCAAGTATTGACCCAATGGAGCCTTGTTCCGCTTCAGTGATTTCCTAGCAGCACACTGGTCACATTCCTTGCAGTACCTTGTGATGGAGCTTTTCATAGCTGGCCAGTAAAAGAGTTGCTGGATCCTACTTAGCATTTTATCTGGTCCTAAATGACCTGCAGATGGAACGTCATGAAAATACTTGAAGACTGTCTTTTGGTGTGATTTTGGTACCAGGAGCTGCAATTTGAAGTTGTCTACATCGTCTTTATCTGAACAATAAAATTTTCTATAAAGCATGCCATTGTTTATTGTTAGCCTATCCCATTGTCGCCATATTGTCTTCTGGAATGATGTTCCTTTTGATACTTGGTCCCAGTCAGGTTTATTTTTCTTTTCTTGAAGATATGTCACAATGAGTGACATGTCTAGGTCTTCCAATTGGCATTGTCTGATACTATCTGGGTCCCATCCATCAATGAAGTAACCACTTGGTGTAGCACTAAACTGATTTCCTGTCTGACTTCTTGTACATACTCGTACTATTTCTATTCTTGGTGTTAGTTCTTCATTTTCGTGTAACTCCTGGTTAACAAAATCAGTTACTTCAAGTTGGATTTCGTCTGTTTCCTCGTCGCTTGCGTGGTTTCCAGATTCTTGTCTCTCGCATGATTTACAAGGTCTTCTGGACAGAGCATCGGCATTTGAGTGTTTCCTTCCAGCTCTGTGTGTTACTGTCAAATTGTAAGTTCCCAGTTCTTCGAGCCATCTGGCTGTTTGACCAGTGGGTTTCTTTAGATTTTTCATCCATGATACAGCTGCGTTATCTGTGCGCAGCAAAACTTCCTGGCCATATAGATAATGATGAAATGTCTTTAGTGCTATAATTACAGCAAGTAGCTCGTTTCGGGTTACACAGTATGCCTGTTCATGTATGTTCATAGATTTGCTCATGTATGCTATAACTCGTTCAAGACCATCTTGAATTTGTGACAACACTGCTCCGACAGCCTTATCACTTGCATCTGTGTCAAGTATGAATGGCAAATTGGGCAGTGGGTAGGCAAGTACAGGTGTACTTGTTAAAGCGCTTTTCAACTGTTGAAATGCTTTTGACACTCATCATTCCAAGCAAAACGGCTATTCTTTTCACAAATTTTGTGCATTGGTCTTGCAATTGCTGCAAATCCCTTAACAAATCGCCTATAGTAAGAGCAAAGTCCTAAAAAGCTGCGCACCTGTTTTGCAGATTTAGGGACAGGCCAGTCATCTATTGCTTTTGTTTTCTCTAGATCAGTGGAAATTCCCTCCTCGGACACGATATGCCCAAGGAACCTAACTTGTTTTTGAAAGAAAATGCATTTGGCAGGTTTCAATTTAAGATGTGCATTTTGTAGACGTATAAAGATTCTTTCCAGCCTCCCAAGACCCTCTTCAAATGTCGAACTTTTTGATATGATGTCGTCCATGTAGAGTAATAGTTCTTTCCACTGTAGCCCTCTGAGAACATTTTCCATCAGACGCTCAAAAGTAGATGGTGAATTTGCAAGTCCAAAGGGCATGACAGTGAACTGGTATAACCCTAAACTTGTCAGAAATGCGGTCTTTTCCTTGTCTTCAGGAGCCATGCCGATTTGCCAAAATCCTGAATTTAAGTCCATTGATCCGAAGAATTTTCCCCCAGCGAGCGAGTCGAGGCACTCGTCTACTCTCGGAATCGGGTAGGAATCTTTTTTCGTGACGTCATTCAAAATTCTGTAATCAACACAGCACCTAGGGCTGCCATTTGTCTTCATTACAAGGACTATATTTGATGCCCAAGGACTAGAAGATGGTTCGATGATTCCTTTGTCCAACATCCGATTGACTTCTGATTTTTCCATCTCTTGCTTTCCAAGTGGCATACGTCTAGATCTCTGCCTAAAGGGTACTGCATTTCCTGTATTTATTCTATGTGTTACAAGGTCTGTCCTCCCTATGTCATCATCTGTCCTTGAAAATACATTTTGGTACTGTGAAAGGAGTCTGGAGAGTTGTTGTCTTTGGTCCTCATTTATATAAGTTGAACTCCTTTTTAATAAGTCAGTAAGATGTTCTGGTATTTCTTCACTAGCTGTAAAGCAATCTTTCTGTAGTGTTCTAATCTGCTCTGGTTTCAAATCATGCGAATTATAGAAAGGGAAGACCATCAAAACCGAAAAAAATCAAACGTTATCAACCAACAAACGGTTTTCCTGACATGGTACAGTCATTTGTCAAAGAAAATGATGGGTTAAATAAAGGCAACAGTAAGTATACCGCTGTTCAAAATTCATAAATCCATGGACAAAAAACAAAATCGGAGTAACAAACTAAAACTAAAGGAAACGCATTAAATATAAGAGGAGAACAACGACACAACATTAAAATGTAACACACACACAGAAACGGACTAAGCATTATAGACAAAATCCTATTATACTTGATATTATAGCTAAATTTTTGCAAAACCTCACATTTGTATGATAGTTGTTCATAGTTCCGTTATATAGACAACATTTGGTGAGCAGCCCAAAAAAAACATAATCAGTTATTGTGACAATAGTTGGGACCTAGCAGCCATAACTATGAACATACATAACAGAAATAGAACACAACTGACTAAAAAATAAACATTAAACCATATAAATAAATCTACGAAAGACACCTACGAGCGATGGCGGTCACAGAACACCTACAAAGTTCGAAACAATTTGGCAATGATGATAACGGGGATTTCAATACCGTCATCATATTTATCTTAGAGTTTGCTTTTCCGTCCAGAAATTTGTCTTCTTTGTATGTATTGTATATCTTTTGTCGATGGACTGAATATTAACGATTTCAAAAAAACTCCCGAAAAGTATAACATGGATAGGTACGTCTATAATTTGTATTGAACATCGAAATTTGTCAAAAGTATATATGTGTACATGTCTATTGTGGTACAACGCTATTTATCAATTTTGAAGTTGTATTTTTTTTTTTTAAAGATGGAATTGATAAAAATATTTAAATCTTTTATCTTTCATCTGTTATACATTACGAAATATTTTTTTACGTTCGAGCATTGAAGTTAAGACAACTCTGATGGACATTTTTAAACGTTTTTTCACTAGAGGACATTCAAGTCCAAAATAAAGGAATACATGTCTGAAAAAACAGAGCTTTGACAGTTTGGTTTTGGATAAGGATATTTTACTTATTCATTCTATTGATACATTAGTACGCATATTTCGTCAAATATTAACAAGACGACACTTTTATCCACCGTAAAGCAGTTCTAACAAATCTGATTACATACTCAAATACGAAATCATCTTTTTACATTACATACATTAAGCTAAGATACTGTTAATTATGGTAATAGAAGAAGGACTTTTTTTTTAAATAAGTTTAATAACTTATAAAAATGAAATCATAATAAAGAGTGAAACCTTACATTTTGGTGAGGAATAAAGGATTATTGAACATAATTCAACATTATTATTGTAAACAAAAAAGAAACTGACGAGAATGAAACCTAGACGAACTTTCTCCCCCTATCAATCTTAGAATGATATAGACGGGGAAAAAACAGACCATACCAAGAACGTCAATATGAATTCATAAGTCAACGGGATATTGACTAAACCATATGTTTTCAAAAGTAGAAAACATATGTTTTCATACTGTTATTTTAGTTATTAAAATTAAACCAAAAAATATTATTACATAACATAATCTAAAGTTTCAAATCATTATATCAAGTGTACATAGAGATTACAAAATGAAATAGAAGGAGATCATACAGATGGCAGGGCATATGATACGTTCCGGATTGGATTATCTATCAACTTGTTAAGCTTTTATACTCGAGCGTTGATGTCCATCTTTAAGCACGTTCTTTATATTACTGATTAGTCTTTTGTAGAGGAAACGAGTGTGTGATTTTACAAAATTCCAATCCAGGTGTCTATGATGAGTTTATTTACTATATTTAATCACTGCGTTTTCAAATAATCGGTTAACATGTATTCAATACCTGAAATTTAGTCCAGTTCTACATGAACGTAACAATACAAATATTTATAATTGTGTGTGTACTGTAAAATACAAATGAAATGATAGTGCTCAAAATTTAATATTGAATAAAAGGTTTATATTTAAATTCGTACTTAATCATATCCAATAAATATATTAAAGATTTATAAACGAAATTCGAGCAAATTTATCAATCTTGCATAAAGGGTCAGCTGATGCATGTATAGCAGATAACACTTACCCTGTCGACGTTTTCGGTCATGTACCCTTTGAAATTCACATGATTCTCTCCGTTTTTGTTTGTTTTCTTGATTTGTCCCTTTTCAAATCATTATTACATTGGTAAACTTTCAAAATAACTATATTTTGGTCCTAAGACTAGCCTCATTGCGGAAGCTTTAAGGCACCACTTACAAGGACGTTGATTTTACATGAACGATATAGTTAGGGTAATAAGTTGGGGTTCAAATACATGTCAGCAAACAAAACGTTTTTGGATTTCCGCTGATCCGTGCTGAACAACGGTATTGGACAGAAAAGCACCACACAGAATTCAACATGGCATTTGACAACTTCATGTAACCAAATTACCGTGTTTTCAAATGACCAGGACCCTTTCAGTTTTTACCCACAACATGGTTTAATCTTAATGTACTTATTTTCATTTAGAAATCATATTTCCATAACTCATTACCGTCTTGACAAACCATGGAATCGTGCGGGTTCTTCTTGAACTTAAATGATTTGAACATCTGGTTTTACTAACCAGGTTTCGTTTTAATATGTTGTTGCAATGGTATCTTTTCTACACATTCGACCATATACTATTTATATTATTATTATTTTCATCTACTCCTTGACACCACTGAATAAAAATTGTATTTCAAGACTCAAGACTATACCATCATCTATTTACTAATGCTGTCAATATCAATTTAAGTTCAATCTGTAGTTGGAAAAGTAAAAACTGAAATGAAATTATGTCCTTTTCAATAAAACATTATACATTCAAATTAAATTGCATTCAGAAGGCGCTTTCTTGATGAATTTTCATCAAAACACTTCGCCATAATTTTGAAAATTAAATACTCTTAAAGCTTTATCGTATTTGTTTGTTGGCTACATTTGTATATAATTTGAGATTGCATACAAATATGCAGCTTTCAATGAAGCATTTGTTCATTGCATAACGTTTCAATCGTTCCTTGAATCTTTGCATCTCATTGTTATTTCCAACATAGATTATCAATGAATTCAATCTAAGCACCTTTATTCCTATGCATTGTACCTACTTTTCTGTTCTTATGAAACCAATAATTGACTTTCGATACGTTTCTTACCGAATAGCTAATCAGAATACATTTCCGGCACTATATGAAATAATTATACAAAACTGTTTTCCTGTTTGTGGTCTTAAGAAATAGCTCAGCAGTTTAATATTTCAAGATTATTACTTTTACTAAGACTGCCATGCGACCGTCGCCAAGGTTAGTAGATTCTATTTTACGACCCATCAATAACAGCAGATAAGTGTTTCTATTATGCGTAAATTGGTTCCGATAAATACAGTATTCATTCCATTAAAGATAACGATCTGTATAATTGAGGATGAAACTAGCGTCGTATTTAGACATAACATATTCAATGGCTTCCGAAAAATGTATATGTCAGATGTCGGCACTCAGCTGTCTCTTTCTTCAACATATTTTTGTATATAGCTTTGTTTTTGTTAAAAAATAAGTTTTTCATTGCATATCGCACGCTCATTTAGTTATACATTGGTTGTTTAAGTTCCCTGTGTCATATTTTGATACTTTTTTGGGGGTGTTTAATAGAACACTCATGTCTCTCTGTACCTCGATTGTATCACATCAGGTTGTTTGTAAAGTTAACATGTTTGTTTGTGTAATCTTACTTTTCCTTTGAAAAATTAAGATTAATAATGCTGAGATAAATTTATCTTAATTATAGCAGATGACATCTCGAGTAGCATGAAAGGTTCCTGTCGTCGGAAAAATGTAACTATCGGAAAAAATCGGATGTTTCCCAGAAGGCTTATTGAAATCGCACTTTTTAATTGACAGTATTGATAGTATCAGGCTTCAGACATGTAGGCTGATGTCTTCTGGAATGTAATTACTCAAATGTGTCGATTGACCAATAGGCACTTAACGTCCAGTGGAAACCCTGCATTTAAAAGTAGTGCTTGGAAATTTCCTTTACAGGTATTAGTTAGAAACTAGCAACTCTATAATTAATAAAGAAACAAAACTTACGAATAATAACACAGTCATTTAACATAGCAACAGGCTTCAAACAGATGACATGTAGGCTGATGACCTCTGGAATGTAATTGTTCAGATGTGTCGATTGACCGATTGGCACTTAACGTCCAGTGGACACTCAGCTGTAATAAATAATGATTGTAAACGTTCCGTTAAAGGTATCAGTTAAAAAAAAACAGCGACTTTTTAAAATATTAGGAAGAAAGCAATCTAACGAAATATAACACAGTAATTAAAAAATGAGTACAAAACGTTATAAATGTCATGCGTCCGAAGCGCCTTTTTTACTTACTTCCATCAGGAACGCTCAAAGCCTAATATTTGAAAGCCAAGGATGTATAAGAACCGAAACAGTTGAAAAGATATATGACCAGAATGAAAATATGAGCAGTATAATTAAATCCTATTCTACTATTAAAAAAAAATTGATGAAAAGAGTACCTGTACGAAAACTTGCTTTAATTATTTTGAATGGTTGTCTTTTTATTATGCATTTATGTATGTAGTTACTTTGAAGAGTTATATATGAATAAACTTTAAATATCTGCCTGTATTATATTTCTGACAATTAGACGTTTTAATACTGCAGTGTCAACTTTATCCAGAGCTTAAATTGAAATGTTTCTTTACCAGTATATCTCTTTTATGAAAATCGCTTCAAACCCTGAATTTTACTACAACATTTAATCTATAAGTGGTACAAACTGTTATATTCCCAGGAATATGTAGCAGTTTGCAATAAAGTGCAATGGCAGGAATATGTTTTTTTTTAAATTTTTTCTCTCTCTTTTAAAAATATTTCAGTATATTAGTCAAACTAAGTTACACATACGTTCGAAATAAAGATATTTTAGGTGGCAGAATGAAACCTTAATCTAATATTACATTTGTCTTTGTCTTTATTATCACGGCTTACCAAGTCGTTACTAGTCATCCTTGAGGATGGAAAATAACTCATAGTAATAGTATGACACTAAAGCTGAATATAATCGTTCAGAAAAAGTTCAGTTTTTTCTTGAGGGACATTGTATTGAAATTAAATTCCTTATAACACGACTCCGTGGCCAGAAATGCATTCAACAGGAAAACCGAGTTGGCTTTAATTAAGGAAGTAATTAATTAGGTGAATTTATTAAACTTATTCGCTCCTGGCAAGCTCTATCCATTTGCTAAAAAATATAATACAATTAGGATTTGATTTAAGATAAATGACAAGAAAGAGATGAACACGTGAATTAAAATCAATAATTTAATTCACTTTCGATTTACTGTAAGTCAACAAATCATTGGGTCATTTGTCAAACAGCAAGTAGTTCGGAGTCATGGCGGATTTTGAATTACTTTTTATAGTTATTTCAGTTTTCATATCTTTTCAGAATTTTAGAGATGTGCCTTGGGTTGTTTATAAATAGCTGTTATTGTTTTACGCTTTCGTAGACTACAAACTACAAAATCAGAATTTGATATATTGATGATTTTAAAAATTAATTGTGCTTATTGTTTCTGTGCATATATTCGTTCTTTAATATATGTAACGTAAACATCAAATAAATAGCACGGACAGCGGTCTTAGATTATAGAAAATTCAAACTAAATCATCATAGATACCAGGCTTTTTTTTATTAACACTTTGTATGCCATATGTGCGTTTGGTCTACAAAAGACTCATCAGTGACGCTCAAATCAAAAATGTAAAAAAGGTCAAACAAAGTACGAAAGTATAGCATCTGGGACACACAATTCCGAAAGGTTTTGCCAAATACGGCTTTGGTAATCTATTCCTGCGGTAGACAATCCGTAGTATTTCGTAAACTGAAAAGTTAATCAAGCAGTTGATTTATAATTATGATTAAATCAATAATAGTGGATTGATTTGTTTTACTTGATCTGATTCTTGTAAAAGTTGATCATGAATCCGAATATATATATATATGCTTAGTATACTAGTTTGCTTTCCTCAATTAGCATATGAATAACAAATAGTTAATATTACTTAAGGTTGTACAAACTGTAAACTTGTAGATGCAATTATGGATTACTTGTTTTTACCCTATCGATCTAGCTGTAGAGTAAAAGAGTTTCAAACTGAGCCGTTTGAGAAACGTATTGATAAACTCATTTGTTTTTCTGAAGTTGTTGAGGTCAAACATATAAATATTATCTTTTACTTCTTATGAAAGAAAAAAATCTACTTGAATTTAACATTGTGACAGAGTTTATAGTTCTGAAATGTAAATGCATTAGAAACTAGTTTTGCTTCGAATGTGACATCATCAAATAAGACACAACGAATGTTTACTTATACAAGCAACACGACGGGAGACACATGTGGAGAAGAATTTTCTCACTATTTTGCAGTACCTGAGACCAGTAAATTGTTTAGAGGGGTTTGTGTTGCTCATCTATAGTTTTCTATGATGTGTTTTGACTTTTTGTCGTTTTCATAGTTTGCCATGGCGTCATCAATTTGCATGGCTTGTCTTCGACTTATGAGCTTGACTATTCCTTTGGTATTTCAAACCTTTCCTTTAAATTTGAACATTACAAACTACTATGTATGATCTAATTACATCATTGACAGAGATATATATCTAATAAACCATTTAATGGATGTTATTTCTATTTTTTACCTATTAATACCAATTAAGATACTTTAATGAACGCAGAGACGAGAGTTAATCAAAAGGTCGAAATACTGTGAGCCTAAATCCATAAATTGGAAAATCATCTATCAAAATACTGATGAATTCAGTCGAGAAGTATGCTAAAGAATGTATACACTATGGAAACTACTAACATAAGAAGGTCTGTTTAATATATTGATATTGAAACATATGGACGACTCCAAACCAGAATCTATAACAGACGTAATGATTTCAGCTTTATGATTGTCAACTTCCCAGCGGTAACATACCGGCAACATACTAGTACAATCTACCCCATTGTATGGCATTTACATATCTTCATTACGCTCGTGCATGTTCACACTAAACGGACATTATTAACAGGGGTTGTGAACTTTCTCAAAAACTGCCCCAACAGGGCTATTAGGAAGAAGAGACCGATGACGGCATAACGTAAGTTTTACGATCAGAATCACGAGTCGGTTTTCCAAGAAGTGTTTTCATTGTCTTAAATATTCATATACCAGAAAAATTGTCTGATCTGTAACTTTATCGATAGTGTCCAATCTTGGATTGTTGGTGGTCGATTCTCATGGCCTAGGAGGAGGTACTTGTCCTGTCGACGCATCTGGTCTCGCTACATTTAGATTTTATTCGTTTCCTTGATTTTTGTATATTCTAAATCTATTGATGAGATTTGAACATCGATAAACTGCTGTTTTCCTGAATTAACAAACAGAACGTTTTAAAATACGAGATTGAACGCGAATGCACGGTCGTAATTGTGTATACGGTTATACTCGTGAAGCAATACATATAAAGAATAATTAAATGAAGTACTTCTGAATAAAACGCCAAAATAAACATTTGGACTATTTACATGATCCGTTGCATTTATCTGAATGTTTAATCACAAAAAAATTCAGTTCTAAAATGTGGAGATAATTTATTTTTCATAAGTTAAGTATATGTAATTTCATTACTGATGATGTTATTAGGAATGTCTGACTTTTCAATACATTGTATAGCTGTCAATAGGCCCACGAAATAAACATTTTACGTACCTATTCTTTTCGCACAATTGTGGAGTAGACATTTTTAATTGAATATTCAAAAATGGTCTTCTGTAAGTATGCATGTTGTTCGCATGTTTGATGAATTCTGGTCTGCTTGTTAGCAATGTAAGTCTTTTGCTGTTAAATTCAATCTTGTTTCATAAAGTACCGATAAATGAAATTAAAATGTATTTAGTTGAGTGAATCCTCCCACTCACTTAAACACTAGTTTTTTTGTTATTTGCCAGAACTCAATGATTGCACGAAGAGACGTCTTGTTTAGATTCCCAATCACATTTATAACTTTATTTGAGAACATTTAATTTAAATGACCAAATTTTATTAACATCCTTTCCAAATCTTTCAGGGGAATGAGTAAACAATTGTCTAAATCAATTTAAACTATTATAGTCTTAAGTTAAGCATATAACACGCAACACTTTTCATCCAGATATTGTTTAAATCAAGATATATGATAAGACGCGTTAATGTCGTGAGGATTTTTTTCATTAATAAATTTAGCCAAATATGTTTTTCAAATTTTTGAATACAATTGGAGATATTTGATCAATCGATACCATTACTGTTATGCTGATGCAAAATTTTGAATGTTTACATGCCTCTCTATTTTGAAATAATATCCGTTGACACAGGACAAAATGGCGAGCATTTTAAACCTCATTAAATATTTTATACGAAATATTTTATTTTTATGATTTTGTAATGTGTAAATGCACATTGCAAGGTATCATGTGAATATTACAGAGAAACTGAAATGTAGAATTATTGTGGAAAAAACTGTTATAGTTTACGTCATTCAATAACGGAAAATTTAATGTACGACTATAATACACATGCACTTACCTTGAATAATAGAATTAAGTTGAATGTGACAGTTGTTGTCCATTCGTTTGATGTGTTTTATCATTTTATTTTATTTCCGTTTTGAATTTTCCCTCGACTTCAGTATTTTTGTGATTTTCCTTTATTTTGTAGCACTTCTGTGTTTACATGATCTATCATTGATATGGTCTTAATTATAAATTAACTGATTACAAAACTTTTATTTATTTCAAAATACAAAGATTTCTAACCTGGAATATATTACTGTAGCTATACTTGACAGAACCATTAGGAATTTTGGGTCCTCAATGCTCTCAAACTGCGTACTTTTTTACGCCTTTTTAAACGTGTTTTGATTCGAGCTTCACTAATGAGTTTTTGTAGACGAAACGCGCATCATGTAGCACTAAACGAAAATCTTGATATAAATAAACGA
Source organism: Mytilus edulis (assembly GCA_019925275.1). Taxonomy (NCBI): domain Eukaryota; kingdom Metazoa; phylum Mollusca; class Bivalvia; order Mytilida; family Mytilidae; genus Mytilus; species Mytilus edulis. Next base: position 20,351,800 of record CM034352.1, on the reverse strand, counting down.
ACAATTCGGGCTATGTCAACAAAACGAGACGACAACCCAGCAACATAGAAACCAAAATACGTCTCCACCTTAACAAAAAAAACTTATGCTATAGACAGATGTAAAGAATATATGTATTAAGGTCGACGTTATCCCTAGTTGCATCTTGTGTAATAATTTACTACTTTATCAATATATTGATGCTACAACTGATAAACATGTAATCATCCTTTCCCAATCACCGTGCCATAATACATCGTATACTGTGTTACCGCCCTAAATAAAGCTGACGAGGAAAGACTTATTACATGTTTACCAGTTGTAGTATTTAGATATTGATGAAGTAGTAAATTATTACACGAGGTGCAATTCGTATAACCTACATTTTTACATTACTTTGTATAAGTGAAGTTTCTCCTCACAGTAGCAATGCCAATTGCGTCACAATTGATAATTATTGCCATAGTATTGCTCAGATAAATAGGGTCGCTGAAAACATATTTCATTATTGATATAATTAGTCTGAGAAAGCAGTGATACAATCAATGAATATTATCCCAGAAAAAAAAATACATTTGCATGACAAATATTGTAACACCTGAAGGTAGTGATGTCAATACAATGGTTAACCAAAGCATATTTCAATTTCTTTCAGGGCTTGTATAACTGTACAATCCAGTTAAGACAAACTAAGTTGATTGTGTTGAGGCATCATTGTCCTAGTATAGATACGATATTGTGCAAATCATTTATCTCATAGTAAAACCAAATCTATGCAAATTTTTAATTGGAGAGTACTCACATCTGCTAAGTTCATAAACATGAACTGCAACCCGTTTAGTCAATTTAGTTATCAATACAAAGTACACATTAAGCTCATGTCGAAGCAATTTTATATTAAATTGAAAATAATGGTTTAAAAAGAAGGTCGTTCAACTGATCGCGTTTCAGTGTCAAACATTAAATCCAGCACCAATATCGATCGTGCAAATAACAATTGTAAATTAATATGAATGGTGCAAATTTCAAATTCAAAATGACGTTTTGTCCCCGAGGGTATCACCAGCCCAGTAGTCAACACTTCAGTATTGACATGGATATCAATAATGTGGTCATTTGTATGAATTTCCTGTTTACAAAACTTTGAATTTTTCGAAAAACTAAGGATTTTCTTATCCAAGGCATAGATTACCTTAGCCGTATTTGGCACAACTTTTTTGAATTTTGGATCATCAATGCTCTTCAACTTTGTACTTGTTTGGCTTTATAAATATTTTGATATGAGCGTCACTGATGAGTCTTATGTAGACGGCGTACTAAATTATAATCCGGGTACCTTTGATAACTATATTCATTGATAGTAAAATATGGATTTGATATTGTCAGCCATTTAATTAAGGACTTTCCTTTTTGAATTTTCATTGGAGTTCAGTCTTTTTGTTATTTTACTTTTTAACATTCTTTGAAGTATCTGTTATATCTAAAGGGCTAAACTATTTAAATACTATACATACGTTTTCATTTAATTGCAATTTATGGTTCGATACAATTTGCCTAAACATGCACCAATGCAATATCGTATTTTATTACCAGCTTGAAGGGTTCTGATTTATTGTTTGCCGTTGTGTATTTTATTTTGGATACTAACCCTGCATTGTGTTGTTTTTAAGATATGTGTTCAAGGCACCGTGTCATTATACAAGATAAGTTTTGACCATCAACGATACGATACCTTAACTTTGTGGAGCTCACGGATGACAACTGTAAATGCAATAATGTCAAAGTCCTATAATAAAGTTATTCGAAGGTTGCATTGGATTTTTTTTATTAACATTAGGAAACTCTGCAAATTTCAGTCGTTTTGTTGTGAAAAAATCAAATACCTGAGTGTGCATTTTATTTTGTTTTTGTTTTTTCTTAGTACTATAATCATGATAATAGAACAAAAGTTATATTCTATATATACATTCTTGGCTGCAATAAGGAAGTATTCCTAGTTTTTGTTTTAACAATAAATATTCCTATATTAACTAACGCTGATATTATTCAATATACACGAAAATGATATATACTTACTTTTTAATAACATATGATTATTACTATTTTTAATGCATTTCATGTATTATAATTAACGTCAATCCTTTGTCAAAGGTAATTTTCAGACTTTTACAAAAAAAAGTAAAAAACCACATAGGCAATTAGTGCTGGAACTCAAAATGCAATATGTATAAAAGTATCAATAAATGTCAATTCAACGACAGAGTTGTTAAGGACCGGCTTATTATTAAAATCGAACGCAAAATGATATCATACGATACAGCGTATACATGTTCAAAGAAGATTGATTTTATATTTTAAATTTGTTTACTAAAATACAGAAAAAAATCAATTCACGTATATACTCTGAACAGGAGGTTTATATGCAATCACTATGAATTCAGAAAAAGCAAAGCAAACCTATTTCTTTCTTTTGGTTTTGAAAGATGGACTATCAAATCTAATGTTTGTATATTTTACATATATATATATTTTTGTCTAGCCATAAAACCAGTTCAACCCACCATGGTTTTTTAAAATGTCCTGTAGAAAGTCAGAAATATGGCAGTTGTTATCAAATAGTCCGTTTCTATGTATGTTGGCGTTTGTTTTTGATGCAATTCAGTGTTTCTGTTGTTCCGTTGTTTTTTCTTTTATAGTTGATGTGTTTCCCGCGGTGTTAATTTGTAACCCGGATTTGTTTTCTATTAATCCATTTATGAATTTTGAGCAGGGTATACTAATGTTGTCTTTTTTTACGTCATAACCATGACGAGAGAAAGTTATCTTTTTTAAAATGGGGTATTTCTTTTAAATATAGTAAAATTGTAGTTGGCTGCTCCGTGTCAAAATAACAAGCTTTTAAAAAAAACTGTTATAAATTGATAGCATATAAGTAACTTAACTATAAACGCAGAAAAAAAAGAAAGATCCGTGTCCTTGATTTTAAGATATAAGCCTATGAAAATTCAACTGGGAATGATCAATCTAGTGTTTTCATACAATTCAAAATTGGCACCTTTGTTCTTTTCAAAACTATGACAAGGTAACGAACATAAAATTAGATTTTCAAAAATGACTTTCAAAGCTATTTTCAATAAATAATAAAGCGGAAAATAAGAGGTTGCTGGCAAATTTATTAAAAAATGATTGAGCTTGGTTTAATAAGTATAAGTTTTATGTCTTCTGTCATAACATTAGAATAGTTGAAGTATAATACATTGTTTGTTTTGTAGATTGGTAATACAAAAGAACAATGACAAGTTAATGAAGGAAACCACATGCAATGGAAATTTCTACATTATGGTATTCATTGCTTAACCATTTCAAATTTGTTTCCTTTAAAAAGCCTAATGAGGAAACCAATGCCGCTACATATGGATTAAACAATATATCTTCTTAACTTATTGCAGACACAGGAGACTTGAAATAGTTGTAGACGCGTACATTATTACTGGATTTACGCCTTTGCATACTGCGTTTTATTGTCAAATGATGCAAATATTAGCGTCCTCAGCAATGGAAAACAACGTCACCGTGAACAATTCTAGTTCTTCTTATGCGAATCATTCAAGGAATTATCAAAATATACAGTACTGCTGTGAAGATGATTATGTCGAAAGACAATTTGAACATGTGGTAAATACATATGTACCACCAGTTTTGATCATTCTCGGTACATTTGGAAATGTGTGTACTTTATTGGTTATGAGAACAAGACCTTTCCGGCATTATCCAATAGGGTTCTATACATCAGCATACGCTTTAACAAGTTTGTTGACGCTATATTTATTTTTGGGATCAGAGTGGGTAGCGTTAGTAGCAGAGAAACGATCTATAGACAGTCAGGCAGACTGGATATGTAGATTATGGCAATTTTTTAGTCGAGTGGTGACATATTCTAGCATTTGGTTTGTTGTTTCTATGACAATCGACCGCTATATAACGATCTGGTATAGGAAAAAATCATCAAAGATATGTACTTTGTTTATGGCAAAATTTGCTACAATATCTATCTTCATTGGGCTTGTTGTTGTAAGTGTACATGCGATGTGGACATATGAACTGATGGATGGTTGTTTTTTCTTTCATAACGATGATGATTTACATGTTGTTATCTGGCCATGGATGTCAGCGAGTTGTTATTCATTCATTCCATTAGCTTTAATCATAACTTTTGATATTTTGATATTCACGGGATTATGTATAAGAAACGTACCGGAAGAAACTGACAACGAAATGACACCGATGGTACTGACGCATGCCACTCTAGTTTTATCTTTGTTCTACTTTTTGTTAGTGCTGCCACCTACTGTTATAAATATCGTTGATCAGACTTATCCGCCATCATGGCTGCAAAAACCTCACTTTCGATTGCAGTTGGCAAAAGCTAGAGTTATCGGACACTATTTGGCGTGGACAAATACTGTTATTGTATTTTACATTTGTATTCTTTTTTCTCAAACTTTTAGAAATCAAGTCAATAATATGCTCAAATCATTGATATTTTCTAAATCAGACAGGAGAATGTATGAACTTCACCATGGCTCAGATAGTAGTGCCAGTCAAATGGAAACAGAAATATCTGTAACTCAGGTTTAAACCTACTCTTCTCATATTTGTAATGATAAATTAAAAGCATTGGCAAAAATAAATTGATTATTTATTGTAATGTTAAAAGATGTCTTGTTTTGTTAACTACTTGGAGTGTCATAAACTTTTTTAATACGTTTACACGAACAGTAAAATGTTGTTGTTTGTTAACTTTATGTTTTAATGTTAATCAAATAAAAAATTGTTGTGTGACTCAAAATGAGGGACGATGTATTTTTATATGCTAAGCTGTGATGTACATTAGTTTTAGTATAATTCCATAACGTTTCAAAGAGGTAACTGTTCAAATTGTTGATTTCACTGCTACATTTTACAGTTGTTTATTTTTCTTAATCTTAGACGGTATAGACGAGAGAAGAACAATATAAGTTTATGGTTATCAAAAGAAAGACATATGTTTTCTTATATACTTAGTTGCAATGTTAAAGCTGTATTAGGTTGTGTGTAATGACATACAATTTCATTATCAAGACATACAAGACAAAAATTATTTCATTATTGAGACAAACTAGAAATATTATTACTCCCATTTCATCTTCATTACTTTCAACCGTCTAGACAAAAAGAGATTGCTGTATGGAAAATACAAGTTTTGCCATGCACATTAAAATTATATAGCTTAGTTCTATAAGCTCAGCTGCTATGTAAAATTTCTATTTGTATTAGTGTTATAACATCAAACTTTTATTTAAAATATTTTCAAATTTATTTCTAGTTTTTCTACAAAATGTACCCTTTGTGGTTGTCACAATTTCGTTCTAGCTACAGTAAATTCAGAAATGATTGCTTGTATTTATTATTGCGATTTTGTCATTTTAAACGGAAATGCGATTCTAATTTTTGCGATATTGAGAAAAATCATGTTTAATTCATTTAAAAAAATTCATAATGCGAATTTAAATTATTGCGATTTTCGTCGGTTTCATTGCAGGCGAACCCCGAAATGTTCAACGAATATCATATTTGCAATAAGTGTTGTATACAAAGATTGGTAAAACCACAAAATCAAATATGTTTAAATATGCAAGTTTTGTTTAGCAATCCACGAAAATTGATCTCCACAAAAAATAAATGAACCCACATTAATACCTAGATTATAATACAGCATTGTTTTGTATCTTAACGTGTCTTGTTTGTTTGTGAAAAGCATTATTGTCTGTTGAACTTCCTTATGTTTGATAAATTATATTATGACATTTAAACACAAGCTATTTTATGTCTAATATTTAGAAACTAGACAGAGAGTAAAAATCTGTTTTTGTCCTCATTTTACTTTCGTCATTTCCTTCTCGTGATCTAATACTTGACAGACATTACGTAGCTGCGAACAACTAAGAAAGTTATATAACTATACATCTACTGTGCAAAATAAATCTAATTAGAAAAAAATACGAGGCAAGACATTAATAAATCAGACAAACAATAAAGACTATCCTCGTGACAACAAAACAGACCATAAAGCTTTATTAAAAACATCACATTAATAGATTTATAATAATGTTTTTAACTTTTGGCTAAGATCAGCTGTACGTTGAGCGCATTGTATACTTTTACCAATTATATAAAGCAGATCAAGTAAGTTCAGATCAAATATGAAAATATCTTATTCATAAAAAAAGAAATTACAGAGATTATATCATTTTTTTCCCGTTTGAGAGATTTTACAATAGTCATTTTGAACACCTGTTTAGCTTGCTGTTCGGTGTGAGCGTACTTTGGTCTAATATGATTTCCTTTTACAAATTGCGACATTGATGGAGAGCTGTCTCGTTGGCACTCATATTACAACCTCTTATATCTATGAAATTTAGATGTTGTTACATGTATATTCAAATCGCAAATAACACTAATTTGGTACGTCCTAAGTCCTTTCCTGGATTTACCTTCATCACGGACACTAACATAGAATAATATGGAAAATAGAAGATACTTAGATACTTATTGAGCTACAATACAGTTGTTAATTATTGCTTAAGTCTAAATCTATCAACGAATACAAGTCTTTAAAGGAAATTATGTTGAACATCATGTCATATAAAAAAAGTAGATGTGATATGATTGCCAATGAGACAAATCTCCAAAAGAGACCAAATTACACACAAATTAACAACAATAGGTCACCGTACGGACTTCAACAATGAGCAAAACCCATACAGTTCAGAACTGACAACTAACCTGATAAATTTTCTTGGGACCTATAGTTTTACAGTAGCAGTGTTCGCCCACTGCTAAGATATAAAATAAAAATACTCGAATACGTGAGAAACCGGAAGTGAAAATTAATATAAAACGAAGAGCCGAATTCAGCATAAGTATCATGCTGGCGTGCTTGCCTTAACTGTGGCAATGCGAGTTCATGGGTTCAATAGCCCGTTGTGTTAAAACCAATTAACAGCAAAATCAATTATTTGCTGCTTATTTTTTAAGCCTGCGTCTTCTAAGAATAAAAGCAACTATAGATAAAATGTATAGATCATGTGATATGACTTTATGTGGAGTGTTACCTTGAGATCTAAATCGTTATTAATTCTATTTAGTATAAAATTGAGAATGGAAATGAGGAATGTGTCAAAGAGACAACAACCCCACTATAGAGCAGACAACAGCCGAAACAGTATGTTTGGTAAAGTTAAAAAAGAATGATATCATATTCAATTTATACCTTAATGTCCTCACTACGCATGTAATATTTGCCACTAGACGTTAAGAAACCATTCTTCATCATCTTAACAGGATGAGGTGTTTACTTTACTCAAATTTACGTATTCTAAATAGCTAGAGGAAAATTTCCTGGTGACGCCCTATACTCTGCGAAATGGAAAATGGGTTATAAATGTGTTTACGTTGCTGTTACAAAAATGTATAGCGGAAAAAACAAAAATAATATTGTGTTTTCGGAAAACGTAAGCAGAGAAAAAAAAAGTAACTCAAGATAGATTTATAAACAATAAACAAAACAAAAATATATAAAGAAATTGAAAATCGGTTTAAACAAAAAAACGTTTACCTATATATGTATATAGCCGGGACATTCATCTTACTAAATAAGACCAATCAGAAGTGTAGACATTTTAATATTCTCATATAATAACTGGGGAATGTTTTTGTCTAATGCTTCCATTCATTTTGATTAGAAAGCCCCTTAAAGGATGTATCACTTTTGTTAGTATTTTAACAAACTTATTAAGGGTCTATGCCAGTTCAGGTTTTTAAACCGAGCCCGAGGGAGACTACCTATAGTTATTTGATATATGACGATTAAGATAGATTAAAAAGAATGGTGCACAATGGTCAAAACTAATAAAAAAATAAGGATGCAAAGGAACTTGTTGAAAATTATAGGAAAAGATCGAAAATACCAAGATGAAATTAAAAACTCAAAAGCCGAAGAGAAACTACCCGTATGCCATAACACTAATGACACTAATTGAAAAGTATATTTAATATTAAGGTAATATGACCACGGTGTATTACAATTTGACTTCCTTATCCACAATCTACATTTGTTTCATGTTGTACTGTTCCTTTAATTTAAAAAAAAAAAGCATTTTCTAGATGGGATTCTAAGTATACGTCAAAACGAAAAGTTATCTATCGATCAAAATTAAAAGCTCACACACATCAAACTATTTGTAAACAAATGTCATATTCTTGAGTTAGTAATGACAATTATAATCAGGATTATATTGACTTATCAAATAATGAAAAAAGCAAAATATTTTCTAAACGTGCGAATGAAATTTCAAGTAAATAGGCATAATCCCTTAGGGACTCTTGATATTTTTCTAATATTATATTTCATTTAATTACAATGTCTATTAATGTATGTGTAACAAACCTATTTAGTGTCCATGACACTTCTGACTAAAAGTACAAGGAAATAAAACACGAGGGAGCCTACATACAGTTACTTGGTATATGAAGTTAAGATTTGGATATGGTGTAATTAGAATTGAGAATAATTGCTAGAACAAATAAAGGATATACATTTTAGAATATTGGGTTGCAAAATTGTATTAGGTATTTGATAAAGATAAGGAAAACAAACTTTAAAAAATTCAAAAATACAGAAACTAAGGACACTCCTCGCACATACAAATCCTCGTTTATTCTAATTCAAGTAATAGTTTCATTCATGTGTCTATTAAGATAAAAATGTCAAATTTCAACCCAACAAAATAAAACGTTTACAGTAACGTTTTTTAACTTTTTTTTGTTTATCAAAAGAGGAAGAGGCGGAAGATACCAAACAAAATTAAAACTCATAAATAAAGGCAACAGTAGTATACCGCTGTTCATTAAACGATAGAGAAAAAACAAATCCGGATAACAAACTAAAACTGAGGGAAACGTATCAAATATAAGAGAACTACGACACAACAGAGACAAAACAGCGAAAGCCGAAGATGAACTAACAACGTCATAGCAAATGATTTATTCTGTACTTTAACAACAATACAACTGTCAACCCATTTCTTAATTGAATATTATCTAGTCACCAAAAACTGTGAATTCCATCCGGTAACAATTAAAATCGGAAATCGTGGTAATGAGACCACTGTGATTTAAAGTTTGACATTTAACCACCTAATCCACAATTTACACCTGTTTCATGAACAATTGACTACTTTGTAAGATGGATTTTTCTACATGAAATACCATGAAAATAAGGCAATTTTTTTTTCTGTTAAGAATGAAGTTTAAAAGGGATGTTATTGTTGAAGGATTTTTCTTGTGCTTAGTATAGTGTTGTACAAAAATCGTTCGTTAGACATGACACAGAAATACGTCAAAACGTAAATCTCAAAATAAGACTTTTCAGTGTGTTGTTCAGATAATAAATCAGTAAGAAGTGGTTAAATAAGATGATGCCAGATGTAAATGGTACAAAATGAAGATTAATGATTACATTTAGCAAAGAGCTATTATATATGAGTTATACACTGGGCGTGATTACATTCCCTTAAAAATAAAGGTATATTGATAATTTCTTTTTACCTTTCAGTTTATTCTCTATTTCTTAACAGAAGAAGCAACAGACATTCAGAGAAAACCGTTAATATAACATGTTATTTTTTGGTATTTTTTAATTTCATATTCATTGATTTGTTTTATTGCTTTCATTATTAGTATACATGCGTGATACACTATACCTTTCGTATTTAAAAATTATTTTTCACGAATTGGGCAATATTTAATAGATTTCCATGACAAAATTCATTATAAGATCAGTTATTAGTCTGCATTTTTCTTTATTATACAAGAATGAAAACACAATTATACGGAATTTGTCTCAAAATCATTTCTAGAAATCATCACGAGTATCAAAGTGACCTCGTAAGCAATTTGTAATTATATAACCACATGTTTAATATGTTCAAATACCAATTAAAACTGTGTGAAATTGTATACAATGACTCTAGTAGCAATACGATCTTAATTTCTAACTTTGCATTGAATCTATTGTTTTATTGGCATTTCTAATAACTATCGTAGTGTAGTTTTATTTCAGAATACATTTCTGCAGCTGTACAAATGCTTATTGATAATTCTTAAATTGTTTGTTATTTAAATAATACTAAAATAACAGGTAACATTATCATTTTTCCCATACTTGTAATGATCCGGAATAAATGCAGTCGTATAATATGCTTAAATTAATACAATGCATGGTGTCCATTTTGTATCAACATCTGTTATATTTGAACAAACTAAAAGAGTGGAAGCAATATTGCATTTACCTTATCTGCCCATCAGTCTGTATGTAACTTCTTTCAAAAATTATTTTGCCACAAATACCTTCGGTATTAATGTATAAAAATCACCTCAATGAGGTCAACAGCTTGACTATGATGATTTGTTTCGTGTGAACGCTTGCTCATGTGTTGTGTGTAAGTATGTTGATAGAACTTACTTTTCTTCGCTACACATTTCTCTATTTCTACTGATCAACACGACTGCATAATCGACTTAAAGCTTTAATGTAACATTTACGAGTTATATCGTGTCAGTTTTAAATATTTTCGTTTAAAATGTTTATACACACTTTTCTCAAATATATCGGAATAGTATGTATTAATTTTCAATAGAAACTTTGGCGCTGATCAGTTGTTATGATAGAGCTATACTTGAAGTTTACCGATACTTACTAGGATAACAGTTGGGCGAAAACAACAAATATATTATTCATGTGTTTCTTTGTCTAATATGTTCTTCTATTTATTTGTATTGTAGTCCTGTAATGTTATGTTGTCATGTTAATGTCATATTTAACATTGTCATTACAGCGGGAGGTTTGGCATGCCACAAAACCAGGTTCGACCCACCATTTAGTTTTTTAAATATGTGCTGTACCAAGCCAGGAATATGGCCATTGTTATATTACAGTTCGTTTCTGTGTGTGTTACATTTCAACGTTGTGTCGTTTGTTTTCTCTTATATTTGAGTGTGAATTCACATTACTATAAGACGTGTCACGGTACATTTCTATCCCAAATTCATGTATATGGTTTTGATGTTATATTTGTTATTCTCATCGGATTTTGTCAAATGCTAAGTCCGTGTCTGTGTGTGTTACATTTTAATGTTATGTCGTTGTTCTCCTCTTATATTTAATGCGTTTCCCTCAGTTTTAGTTTGTTACCCCGATTTTGTTTTTTGTCCATCGATTTACGAGTTTTGAACAGTGGTATACTACTGTTGCCTTTATTTGGAACTTATTGATTGTCTTGATGTTCGTCCTGTGTAGTTCGATAAGACTGTTTCTGGCAACAAATAATTAATTAATCCATAGGTGCCCCAAGAACTTTATCGTACATATTCTGGTTAAGAAATCATCCAGAATAGTGTCAACATTTCGTTTACATATCCTGTCTATTTGAAAGATATTTCCCTAAAACAAGAATATTTCTGCTTCTAAAGGAAACTCTTTACTCGTTCCTTTGTTATTTTTTTTTATTCATGACAGTTATTTCTCTAACGCATCATTTAAATGTTAGTTACAATTTTATTATTATTAATATCACAGAATATGGGTCTATCGGTAAAGGAAGGGTGCGCATTTAAAATTTACTATGAAGAAATTATATACAAAAAAGATGATAAAACATTGAATAAAAAATTGTCGGAATACGTAATGCGAGAACAGATGCAATATAAATTTAGTGCTGCATATATATATTGACTTTGTCCATTTTGTAATAGCATAAATATAAGTTATGTTTATTCAAGATAAAGTGTGAGAATAAAACAACAGCTACAAGGAGGGATATTTTGTTAAATATTTATACGAGACACAATGAATTGCAGCGTTTAAGCAGGATACATATTGCATTAATGTACACTGCTACTATTGATAATGCATTGATACTATGTTCTATTAACTTCTGTTTGCATTTTGATTATATTGATTTCTAGTTTTTGCAGAACAAAATGAAAAGGCACATCTAACACTAAGTCTTCTAGTAAATGCTTGCGAAGAATTGATTACTTTTTTTCTACTTTTTCCACCTCATGTGTTCGAAATTAGTGTTTTGAACAAGTCAGGAATATGGAAGTTGTCTTCTATTCGTTTGATGCGTTTGAGCTCTTGTTTCCACAATGGAGAGTTTCTGTTTTGATATTTCAAAGGAGTAGGCATTCTTGTTATTATTATACGTTTTGTTATTTCTTACAGCAAGACATGAACTTCTACAAAACAAATTAAAATTTTTTTTTGGTTCATGACCCTGAGTATGGTCAGTTTGAAATTTTAGCGTTTTTTGAACATAATCTAGACACTTCCTGTTTAACTTCTTATATATATGGAAGTGTTTAACGACCTTGACTGGCTATACAGCCCTCGCACGGTCGGTTTAACTTCTTGTACCTATGATCCTCCTTATATAGGAGCACTAAACAAATGCCTGTATTTTCAACAATTACGGAGGACAAAAAGTAACTGTGTATACCTCCTGCAATGTTTGCACTATATATATATATATATATATATTATTGCATAAATATACCACCTGTTATATTCTTAAAACTCCTTACTTAGGAGCACTTTAGTGTCCACATAAAAAAAATATTGTTTGGTTACTATTTCAATGAGACTTAATAACTTCCAACCAACATCAAGAACATGTACAATAATTTCTTAATATGGTTAAAATGCAACTAATGTTCCATACAGTGATTATTGAACTGGTATAATACCTGATACTTTTTGTTTTCTATAGCATACTATAGATGCCCTTTTGTTCATTTTCCATACACTCTGGTGCCCTTTTAATAGATTTTTGCGCGCTCTAGATGCCCATTAATTATTAAGGTACCATGCCCTTTTTGTGTGATAGGGGAAACACTACATATAGTTTTTTTTGGCTAATACATTAACACTGATTATATAAAGTGTGGAACGATTCTTTATTGACAAATATTTTGAAGGGTAAGATTACGCGTTCTACCAGTACGTAACTTAGGAAAGCCACCATTTTGAATTCCGATTTTTTTTTTTCAAATGTGATTTTTTAAATATAAAGAAAAAAATTCATCTTATGCACCAAACTTCTTTCTGTCTATATTCCATTTAATCAGAAGCGTAGTGCACGTATCAACGCGTCAAGCGTTTATTATTGACCTCGACAAAAAGAAGATGTGACATCTAGTTTTGAAGATTTTTGCATTTTTTTGACATATTTAAATTTTCAATACTTACATTGAATTTATTTTTAATATATGGCATTATAATAGATTTAACTGTATCGTATTTGAAGTTTGGCTACCGTTAAACTTGGTTTTACTGTCGCATATATCAATTTAATAAACTCCGCTACACTTCGCTGGGAAACTCAATTTGTGACACTAAAATCTACGTTTTTACAAAATAATAAAAAAAAAAAAAAAGATACAGTTATCTCCTTAATCTATATATAACTGTTTTTACGTTCAAGATGTATGTATCTATATATCAGCATCAAATATGAGTGTCGAAGTTAGATTGGTAATGCTTACGATGGTGTTTCTACCGACATCAATAATTTCAAGAGCGATGTTTAACCATAGTTTTTCGCCGATATAAATGCAAAAACTTGGTTGAGGTTTAAAAAAAAAAAGAAAAAAAGAAAAAAAAAACCCACCGAGGACAATTCGAAACGGAAATTTTCCATTCAGACGGCAAGATCAAAAGCTCAAACACAGTAAATAAATGAATGATAATGTAATGATTAACGGATATGGTATCATATTCCAGATAACACAACTTAACAGAAAAGATATAAATAAAATGACGTATACAACAATAGGTCACATCATGTGTCTCATTGTCCGTCACAATAAATAAAAAGGCAACAGTAGTAAAACGCTGTTCAAAAGTCATAAATGGATTGAGAGAAAACAAATACGTGTTACAAACTAAAACCGATGGAACTACGTCAACTACAATAGGGAAACATTGGAACAACAGGCACGTTGAACTGCGAAACAAAATAGTTTTTCCTGTTTGAATTGTTTTACGCTAGTCTTTTTTGTGCCTTTTATAGCTTGTTGGTCGAAACTGAGCCATTGCTTCGTGTTGTAGGCCGTATTTGACATATAATACGATCTTTTGGAAGCATGCATTTTGGCAAAATTTTCAAAGCCTGTTTTTGAGATATTTTTTTCTTGAAAAATTTGTAATTTACAACATTTTAGAAGCCCAGCGACGATATATAGACATTGCTAAAACGAAGTATACACTTTTGATAATAACATCACGTATTTATGGAATAATGTACATTATGTATGGGCATGACTTTAAAGTTGACAAGTCAAGGATATAAGATATATTAAGGCATTATCAGCTTAAAACACCTCCATTAATCAAATGGATGAAAAGGATATAATTAATAATTGATAAATTAACATCATTTTACATGTACACGTTTAACAGTTGTCTCATTAGCAATCATATCACATCTAATATTTTTCATAAATAGTAACAAAAACAAGATATATCTTCCATACAGTGGTTTATCTGCATGTTTTTAATGATAACACAATCTGTTAGACTTGTTTTCTCCGCGTCATCATCGATGTGGTCTTCATTGACTGTGAGCCTTTCCAAGTGCGCAAACGCATTCCTCTGTTATCCGTTTTATTTTCTAGATACAGTCCGTTTAGATTCGATACGTGACAGTTGCTATACCACCAAGCCCCTTTGTTAGGGTTTGCACAATTTATACTGCTATTGATGTCATTATCCTTGTCTTTTGTTGAGAACGCATAATTAGTATGTTCCTTCAAAGAATTGCCTATTGTGTGTAAAAAAAATGTAAATGTAGAATCGATAACGATGTATATAAATATAACCAGATATGAACTGTAAATTCAGTAAAAAGTAAAATCAAACAAATACTGAACTCCAAGGAAAATTCAAAAAGGAAAGTCCCAAATCAAATGGCCAAATCAAAAGTTCAAACACAAAAAACGAATGGATAACAACAGTCATATTCCTGACTTGGTACAGATATTTTCTTATGTAGAAAATGGTGGATTGAACCTGGTTTTATAGCTAGCTAAACCTCTCACTTGTTTGACAGTCGCATCAAATTCTATTATATTGTTACCGATGCGTGAACAAAACAAACAGACACAATAGGTAAAAATGTCACAAATAGGGGAACAGCAGTCAACATTGTGTTATCATCTTAATCACTATAAAAACAGCAAATATAATATCACATTACATGTAGCTACAACACTTCTGATTCACCAAATAATGTCATTATTGTATGTGAATAAATGATCTCAAGCGGTAAGGCTTATAAACTGTAACCATATTGTTTTCTATTATTTAGACATATAAAGTACTAACAATAAATGTACTGAAAACGAAAATAATAACATTCATGTCATAAAGATTTTGAAGACAGTTTGTAACAATCATATTTCACCAAATTTCAAATTTATTTCAGTTTCACTTTCTGCAAATCACAAATCGACAATGTTATCTTCCATATTTTTATATCATATATTATATCAAACAAACAATCAAACCATGGAAACTATTCGTATTTTAAAAAATGTCCATTTTCTTTTTTAAATAATAATGCATAGTTCAATGTGTTAAGGCCATGTTTTTGTAAATATTTTAGATTAAGATACGTTTTATACACGATTGCTGAATGCAGTGATGATTCAAGTGTCGAGTTTGTTTTTGTTTGCATTGCCAAGATAAAAAAAAAAGGATTAAGTTTAAACAGTATTTTAAATGTCGTTTTAATAAACCTACTCATCATTGTGCCCAAAAAGTAAAATCACAAAAATACTGAACTCAGAGGATATCTCAAAAAGTGGTAAACGAGCTAACTGTATTCAAAATCCATATAAAATATAGATATTACCTGCAGTTCCGCTATAACCATTCGCTGTTAGTTTGTAGTTAGTTGACTTGTCGCCGATGTACAATGTAGAAGTTAAAATATTTTGCATAGGCTTTATCGCCATTGAAATCCTCCAAGGTTGACTCTGAGTTCATATTGTCCTCGAGATGTTAGTTTATATAGCTTGTCATTACCTTTAACAGAGTAAATATTTAGATGGACATGTTGTTTTTGTATTTAACCCTCTTTCAAACTGCAATTAACAAACATTTTGCAAATTTATCATGATTAAATGAGTAAATGTGGCATAATTTGTCATTGAGAAACCTATCGAATGGAGTCGAAAATTAAAACGGACAGTGGTTTAAATGCATATCATAAAAACTGGATATTCACACAACATGCACAACAAGAATAACGGATTTTTATGTGATATATAACTTTCGAATATTCATTTTATAGAATCAAATTTATTTGGTTTAAATCCTTACCCAATCAGAACTCTGCTTTTAGATTACCAAATCCGTTTATGTATTCTTCCCATCCTCTGTAGAAATCTACCTGACCGTCCTGTCTTCGCTGGAAAACCTAAAATTTAAAATCCGTCATACTATAGAAAAGAAACGATAAATATAACGGTACGTTCATCTAGTTTCATGCTCTAGTATAAATACTGAATAGGACAAACACCTGTATTTTAGATATGTTCATATGTTTATATATATTCATATAAC
Source organism: Mytilus edulis (assembly GCA_019925275.1). Taxonomy (NCBI): domain Eukaryota; kingdom Metazoa; phylum Mollusca; class Bivalvia; order Mytilida; family Mytilidae; genus Mytilus; species Mytilus edulis. Next base: position 20,335,095 of record CM034352.1, on the reverse strand, counting down.
AATACGTAATTTACCACCATTAAAATCATAGTGATGTGAATCAGTATCAATAGATATTTTCGATGATTGAAAAGGGAGACCAGTCATGCACTCTACGGTGGATTATTCTATTATAACAAAATATGGAAATGAGATTCTTTTTATAAATTAGTCATTAGCTACCGCTTCCTCGTTTACTTTTTATATACCCTTACCGTCCAACCTCCTCCATCCGTTTCCATATCAAAGTACGCCTTAAATCAAGCGCCACCTACTAGGTAGGTTTTGTAGACTCCACTTTTGTAGTGCAATTTCGGTCTAAATCCGAGCAGTCCCGAACTTGAGGTTCTGTATGTGTAGAATCATATGAGAAATATTAGAGCAAATGAAATGTCAGTATACAGTTAACAGTTTATATTATTATTGCATACTAGTATAGAAAAAAAAATAGGAAGTCCATATTATCGAGTTCAAAACCAATTGTTCTAACCAAACCAAACGTTTTATGTTCATATCATTTTTAAATTGTATGACAATACTACATGCGGAGCCGGATCTGCTTACCCCTCTGGAGCTCCTGATATCACCACCAGTTTTGGTGGGGTTAGTGTAGCTTAGTCTTTTATTATCTATGTGTTGTCTTGTGTACTGTTATTTGTCTGTTTGTCATTTTCTTTTTGAGTAATGACATTGTCAGTTAATTTTCGATCTATGAGTTTGAATGTCCCTCCGGTATCTTTTGTCTCTCTTTTATAAGATTGTTTAAATGCAAAAGGTATAGAATAACTAACAAAATCAGTTTTTATCTGAAAATAACTTTTAAGAGATTTTATGTATTTGTGTTTTACCTGAGGGCAGCAAATATCTGTATTTACCAGTTGACAAGATACTAAGTACACGTTCAGCTGTTTTCCCATAAAAACAAACACCTTAAATAAAATCGATTTAAAACTGATAAGAGAATAATAACATATATTTTTAGCATATACACTCATAATAGATAACGTTTTATGTAAGAAACCAGTGTATGATATATAATAATTACGCGTAACATTTAATACAAGAATTTTACAGAGTCAAACACACCAAGTTATTTTATAAATATAAATACCAGAATCTGACGTGGATGTTAGTAGATACCCATCTACATATTGTTTTGCTATAAGCACCCCCAATATAAAACCAAACCACATTGTCGGCTGTTAATGTTTCTTGGAACTATACACTTTCAACGAACCTGGCATAAAACATACAACTTGTAACGATTTATACAAAAGTTTCAAATGTCAAATATGGCGTTACTCATAATGGCAACAGATTGGAATGACATTTGTAGGAACAACTTTCAATTTCCACGAAATTGACTAATCTCTTTGTATATCCATGGCATATTTCATTTTGCCACGTACTTAAATGAGTATGTAATTTTAAGAAATACAAATATCAATATTCCTTTCTATATAGCAGAAGTACTATGATTTAGACCTGTACATATATACATATAAACCCATTACAGCAGGACATGTATTTTCAAATAACGAATATTTGCTAACCAGTTCCTTCTAATTTTGTTTTCAATAAAAATTTCCCTTCTTTAACGAAACAGTTCGGACTTAATTATAACAATTAAAAACATCTATGACGTACTTACCACGTCTGCACTGTTTGCTTTTTTTCGGGGCTCATACAATTCTGATTATACGCACTCCATATCTGTCTGTTTAACCTTGTTCATGATTACCATTAATGACTTTACGTCAAAACACGAGCTTGAACAACCACGTCATATGTTTTATGAGACTAAAACAAGTCATGAGCCTGTAAGAAAGTTGTTTTCGTTTGTATTATATTTGTTCGGTAAATTGAGCTGTTAGTTTTGTTGGTTCGAATTGTTCAAAGATTGATTCATACCATAAATCTTGTTTCGACTCAAAAAACGTATTCAGGCATATATCACTTTGTAGGTACTTGTTGCAAAATAAAAAAAAATCCAACTCAGGAACAGTGGCCAGAACTGTACCTTTTTAGTTTATTACTGAAAGGTTTGTGAATGAGTGTATCGCTAGTGGATCAGAAACTGCTTACTTCCATCCCGGGACACATGGGATCACCCCTGGTGTGGTAAAGGGTTAATGTTGCTCAGTCTTGAGTTTTTTATGTTGTGTTTTATGAACTTGCTTGTCTTTTCGTCGTTTATTGCCATGACATTGTCACCTTATTTCTACTAATGAGTTCGAATATCACTTTGGCAACTTTCAACCCTCTTTTAGGAATTATATGAGTTGTTTTGCATTTCTGTCTGTGGAATTTGTTATAATCTGGTTTATATATGCATGTATATAAACACATGTTATTTTTGTGAAATAAAAGACCTTATGCACTATTATAAAGTACTTAGTTGGTTTCATTGTGTTGGATTGGTCTTGAATTGAAACGCACATTATACCAGATAACGTGTAAAAATATTCTTTTCAATTAGAGTAACTTGATAAAGCCAAAGAAAGTAACATAGCCTACATAAATTCTATTTTGAAACTGATAGTCAGGGTTGAGAACTCATCATTTTTCTTTTTCTAATTAGTGAAAACAGTAACCATAAAACAGACAATTATGTTAGCTGACATGAATATTAAAGCCAATCAATTATCATGGTTTGACATTATTACCCTTTGCAACCCCAGTACAACTACAGAAAAGCCCTATAATTTTATATTATAAAACAAAATGTTCAATAATAGACATGAAAATTATCAATTAACAAAGGTTATGTCAACTTTGGAATTGCAATTATTTTCAATTTTCTTTGATAATGGGTACCCGTTATCATGCAAACGCATCAGTTATCATTAAAAGCAATTTGAATTAAGCATCGTTGAAAAGTAGAGTAACATTTTTTTAAATATCGAAACAGTTGGCCTGTTTTACTACGGCGACGGTTAACTTATTTAACTATAGTATTGACGACCTAACGTGACATGTTGGCAATAGAAAAATATTTGTTTTTGTCAATTTTGCACGTATTAACAAAGACACAGATTGGTTAAAAAATTCTTTCTAAATGAAATGTTGTTCTATGCAATAAACCATGTCTGCAAAGTGTACAAAAAAAGTCATTTGATTAGAAAATATCAGACAATAGATCGGCTGATGGTTTTTTTATCATTGTTTAAGGCAAAACGAACTTTAGTTGTTAACTTCTACGTAAAATTGGTCTTTGAGGAATGTTTTCTCATTACAAATCAATCCAAATCGTCTTATTTGCACATTATTTAACATCAATAGTAAATACATATCCTTTATTATTACGACTCTAGTTAGTTAGTTTTTGGTGCAATGCTAATATAGTTCAAAGTCAGTTCTATAGCCATGGAAACACTATTGTATTGTTTTAACATAAAAATTCAGATTTTTATTTGTTTAAATAAGCATGTAACCTAAAACAATATATTTTCGATCCTTGTTAAGCGGTTCGGGGAGAAGTCTAGGGCATGTTCCTATGCACTGCTATCTAACATTCATGAAATCAGCTTAGCTTTGGCGCGATGTTACTACACGACAAAACCTTTGCGGCATTTATCAATACATTTTTTTACGTTTCCATTTTGCTGTTATATTATTTACGGAATTTAGTATCAAGCTCCACCACGGCTGATATGTGGTATTATTAAAAGCAAAATTAAAATTGTAAACTTATAGCAAAATGGCACTAACTTATTTTGGCATCTTGCTTTTAAGCACTTAGCCTTAATTTTATAAATTTCTGTTTATTTTGTCCATCAATTTATCACAAAGCTATAATTATGAATCTGACATGTCCTTTTCTGTGGAGACTTTAAACCAAAATGTATCATTTATATTTTTTTGTGGAAACTTTTAACAAAATGTGTCATTTTTATTTCTTCATAGTGGGACAAGGCCAATCCCGATTAATATAAAAGCTATAAATTCAAATAAACGTGCGCCAGTTCTGCATTGTATTTGATTTCAGCAATAATAAAAGTCATCATTTCTCATCTGTGTCAAGCATACTTGATGTAAAACATATATAGTGTCATAGAGTTCAGCTGCAAATGGAAAATAACATTTCTAAAATGAAGAAGGATGATATACAAATTTACCTATTAATGGAACGTAGGCGTTTGATATTGCAAGTACTAATTTGTTTGGTATTTAGTTGGATCTGGTATAATATAAGGGCAAATTTAACTATATAATCCTAACTCCTTCTTACAGGTATTTTTGTCATATTTCTTTTTACCCAACAATAACTGTCAACGTTAAGGTTAAACTTTAAGAAATCGTATGAAACAGATCTCTGAGTTTATCTTATATCTTAAAGGCGCTGTATTTGAACATTTATTCGAAAAGAAAGTGGCGATCTCATTTGAGCAAGAAGCGCAGAATTGTGACAGTCACTTGGTTTTCAAAGGACTATTTGCATCCTTACTTCCTTAAAGCACACAATGTACATGTAGTGGCATTTGCAAGGTTTGTACACAAAAGACATATGTAGAAATTCAGAAATAATGTTTTTTAAAGCAAGATACTTGCGAAGTACGTCAACGCTACACAACAATATGTAAATACTCTATGTCGAGATAACTAGGAAATAGGAACAACTAAGAATATAATTGGTTAAAAGCATTTCATAACCTACGTATACAATGTAGAAATATCAATATTTTTTATCTTATTGGTAAATATTATACAAAAGTGTTAAGTTAATACACAAATGTACGAAAGCGCATAGGCGGAAACACATTTTGTTTTCTTGGGTTTGCGTCATAACGGAAGTGATTGAGTTTTAATGCAAACATAGAAAGACATACATCAAAGTTTAAGGCGCTAGTACGCTTCCGTATAGCCAAATAACAAATTCGAATTCTTTTTTACAAAACTATTTTAACCGACTTTTGCTATTTTCCTTCAAGGTTGAAATTACAGAAGTAAACAGAAACTATAATTGACATCCTGCTTATCAAGCCTGTGACATTAATGATTGATTTCAAAACATTTAGTTCAATTACCTTTATTTTAGTGATTAACAAACATTTAAACTGTATAGACTTTGAATTCATCAGAGGGACATTTGAATGATAAACATAGGCTTTAAAATGGTATGTTTGACTGTAATTCACCAGAAGATAAAGTTTATGTTATATTGACTTAAACAACTAATACAATAATGAGTTCAGGAAAAGAGTCGGTACATACCGTGGGGACTTTTAAACTTATAATGTGAAAAGAGAGACTGGCAACACCGCGACATAAAACAAATCAACGAAAAGACAAACAAGTCCACAAGCAATGTGTGAATAAGAAAGTAAAGATTGAATAACTTGAATTTTACTAAAAATCGGAATGATATTACAATTTTACCATAGCCAACTGATACGCTTATCTATACCTTTCAAAGGAACTGCAGTTAACCTTAAATAATGATAATAATTTAATATTTAGATTGACACCTATATGTATGTATTTAAAATAATTTAATGAGAACAAAGTAATTTAATTGATTTCATGTATTATGTTAGTATTGCAAGTAATGTAATTATGTTTTATAGTACTATTGAGCAAAAAAAGATTAACAACATCTTTTTTCATATTTTTTATTTCTTATGTTCGTTTCTTGAAAACAAATTATCTTTGGCGTAATCTTTATGTCTACTGGTAATTTTATACAGTCGAACTTTTTCCCAGGTGATTTTTACGCCATTTAATCTTTGCACGTGAAATCAATGTTTAACCTATTTATCTGTACTTTTAAAAACGAAAGACGAAATTTATTTTTTACTGACGTTCTGAGACACGCCATGGATAAAAAAAAACCATAAACATTTAAAAAATTTGCGTCTATTACTCTATTTATTTCACTTGACTGGGCGGGGTTTAACGGATTCGCTCACAATAAACCAGTACATCGATAGTTAGGTGTTTTAGGATAAACTCATCAATGAAGTGTCCAGTCATTGTTTTGTAAATTCTTTTGATGACACTGATAGGTGATAAGAAATCAGTAATAATTATAACGGCAAATCATCCTTATCACACACATCTTCAAATAGACTGTCATTAGGCAAATTAAAACATAAGCTCCGCCCGATCAGTTGAAATAACATTGGTAATACCAGGCCTCCAAAAAAAAAGCATGAGAACTATTAGGATAGTTGATGCCGGAATGAGTGTTGCTGACGTCGTTGTTCGAATTGCTGTGAATAGGACAAGGTCAAACGTTTGAATACTTTTGAACAGATATCGACAAACTGGTACTGCAACGGATAGGCCGAAATCCTGTAAACCCCAAAAATAATGGCGCCAAGGGAGGAGCGTTACCTCCGCTTTATATCATCACGTGACAAAATTATTCCGGCCAAACGAGTTGTGAATTGACTCATGTCAGCTACTGGAGTTCGTGTTAATCTTTCAACGATGCACGTGGATCAGATACGAGATTCCGTATAGCGATGTACAATTTTGCGTTTTAGTGGCAACAAAGTAGACGACAAATGGCTTGTGTTTTTTTATGAATTGTTTAATCCCGAATAAATATTTTAGTGGATACTTAAATAGTTGCAGTTCGAAAGTTGTAAAAATTAATAAACAACTGTCTGGTTAAATGAATGCTTTACCTACATGAAGTCTTAATTATTGATTATATTTTGAGAAAGTTAATCAATAGAATACCGGTCTTTAGATACTGGTACATGTCACACATTTTGTTCGAGGTGTACAAACTTCGTGTTAATGTTACGGTTGGTTAGTTACGAATTTGACCGGAACTTTAATGTACTAATTAGATTTTGAATTGTCATGAGTGACTTACAACTCTTATATATTTTGACACTTGTTAATACGAATTAAATACCTGACAAAGTACATTACACTCATGTATTATTAATTATTTTATTATGTTACAAGTTTTTTTAACATGATGAGGTTTTTTCTTTAAAAAATTACGTATTTTTAATAGCTAGACTGAGCATCTCATAATGTTGCCTTTTACTCTTCGAAATGGAAGACGGACTATAATTGTGTTTTGTTTGCGGTAACAATAATGTAGAGCGGGCAAATAAGATGAATATGGTGTTTGGAAAAACACAAACAGAGAAATATGCTTTACTCAAGATAGTTTTATTGATAAAAAAATAAAAAATATAGAAGAAAAAGAAAATCGGTTTTAAACAAAATCATGAAGAAATATATTTGTAGCTACCCATGACATTTATTTGCAAAGAAAAGGCTAAACAGAACTCACAACTTTGCAATATAAACGATAGACATATTCCCAGCTAAGAACACAAACCAGAAACCTGTTAGAATTCATTAGAGGTCACAGAAAACCAAAACTACTAAGTAATGTTTTTGAAAACAACATATTGGAAAATGTAAAACAACACAAACGCGAAAACGAACGTCCTGATGTATGAACATAACAATAAACAAACCAAAATATGTAATTAACATGTGTAACAATTTGAAGTTGACGTGTGAAAAAAAATTTCATGTTGTATGTTTTGTTTCATTTTTACAACTTCCCCATTTACACATATTCATGTCTAAATATACAATAGGATTGAATACAAGTTATAACAACTAAAGTCAATCCTCTATGTATAAGTACAATATACAAAGTAGTCAGAACCCTTTTTGGCCCCAAATTATAGCAGTTTTACAAAATTGTGAAAATGTAATCGTTAAGCTTTTGATTGGAAAGAAGAATGATTCTGCTACATAAATATGGGCTGTTTTTGACAATACAATGCACATATATCGGGTACTAGCATCATTAAGTCATGTTAAATTACTGAAATCCTCACAATTTTAGCATTTTAGTTAAATTTTAGACGGTTTCCGTCTTAAATGAAAGTGGCCGCATTCGTGTTCATTCATAATATTGAAATGTAAGTTGTATTTGATGATAATTCATGATATATATAAAGGTTGAGGATGAACACGGATACGGCCACTTTCGCATTTGACAAAAACTATCTGAAAAATTACGATTTTTGGCATATTTGATAGATTTTTCATATTGAAGCTTGAAATGGCTTATTCAATTAAAATCTGTCACATAAACTAATTGAATCAATTGAAATAGACACTTAAGTGATTAAATAGTGTCTAAAATATTTCGTTAGATGAACTTGAAAATGGAGGCCAAAATCAGCCCTTACCGGACCTACTCCTTTCAAACTGACAGCAATTGTATAAATCAGTAAAATATGCAAAATATATACAATAGATACATTATGACTAAACAGTAACAGTTGGATACGAGTAAGACAGCAATATTAATTAAAGAATCGTTTTGCATGACGTATATAACTATGTACATTTCTGAAAAGATTGTGTTTTTTTCAACAGTAATTTCGTCTGTTCCCAATAAAATATTTTCCATGGAGATAGCATCAAAGTGTTGAATGTTTTCAAAGAGTGGGGCATTTACTAATTAAAACTAATTCTGTATAAATCAGCTTTTAAATGACTAAATCTGTGTCGTAATTTTGTATGCAGTATAGTTTCCATCCTGTTTCCAATGAAATAATATTTACGTACCAAATAAGATATATTCCCTAAAAATGGCATCGTTTTTGTTAGTATTTTTAACAAACTATTTAATGTCTATGATGTGTAAAATGCAACCCAATTGAGTCTGCATACAGTTATTCGGTATATGAAGGTTTAGATGAGTTGAATAGAATGGTGAATAATGGTCAAAACTAATAAGAGAAATTAGGGCGCAGAGGAACTTTAAACAGATGTTGTAAACTGTAGAATAAGGCAAAACAAGACTGATCCCTGAAATGAACGATATGTTGAATAAGAAAATCATCAAATTACAGGAAAATCAAAGCGCGAAAGCGCTGAAAAGGCAGTTAATTACAGGTTGTGTGTTTTTCTAGTCCAGTTACATCATTATCTTCCATAGTACAGAGGTGGCTTGTAGAATTTAAGATTTAGAGTTCTCTTGTATCTAGTTCGTCTATGTGTATAGTCTACTGTTTACAGTATATTTTCTGTACCTCGCCATGAAACGCATTTTAAAGACATAAAAGAACTTTTCCTTATTAATATAAATAGACTATTTTTAATTTTTGATTATATACGCATATTCAATGACACCCATCCTATGAAAAGCTGTTCACAATGATTGACTAGTCACCGTACTGTGTGTATTGCAAGAACATCCAATAACATAATGGTAAATGTACATATTAACATGTCAACTCTTTTGATGACCATACTTTTTCTAACTCCATGCAAAATTATATGTCAGTACAAACATGATAAATTATTTACCGGTATGAATGAAAAAGGAGTTTTTAATTAAGAAAAGAATGACATCTGGTGGTCATAATAGCTGTTTCATTAGCATTTAAACCACATCCCATAATTGCAATTAAGACAATAGAAGAAAGTGATTCAACGCAAAAACAAAAGTTACTTGTAAATCTATGAAATTCTCTTTACAGTATGAGTTTTTCAGGAAAACTAATTTCACAAATCAAAACTTACCCTCTAGATTTCTCCTACAATATTCATCCAGTTTAGTTCTTTTGGTTTAACAGGATACTGTCCTGATTTTTATTTTTGCAGACCATTCAGTCTCTACCTTGCAAATGTTGCATTACAATCGGCTGGGAATGGCAGTAGACACAAGTCTCTATAAGGTGGGTTTGTGCCCTGAAAAAAGTTTTATAACATTAGCTTTTATGAAACTTGTGAAAGACTTATGCAACACACATACCTAAATAACTATAATATAAAAGAGAGCATCATTCATGTCATTGTTTTGTTCCTGTTAACATTGTCATTGATATTTTTCAAGAAAGCCTATGAGGCACAGCTTATGCATTCCTGTCAATACATCATGAATTAACATAACTACTGCAAAAATAATTTTCAGTATGATATACCTCTTGTATGAAAACCTTATTATAGTAGCATTCACCAAAAAATCTCAAACAGACCACATTAGATCGTAATCCCAAAAATTATGACGTCTTGAATAAGCCCCCTTTTTTTATTCTAAAACAATAACTGCGGTTGCAAACAGACTTTGGTTTAATTGCATGGCGATTATATAAATAACAGTATATATTTCTTAAAGAACATAAAGTTTTACCATAAATAGTTTCCTGCACGTAGTCGTTTGCGGTAAAATGTGCCTTGTAAACAACAGCTGATTAAGATGGACTCCACGATTTCATAGTGACAATCTACGTATGAGCCATGGCGTTGATCCAACTTTTCCTTCTTATTAAGTCATTTGGAAATGCATGTCCTCCTCTTAAATGACACTCAGGTACACAACAACAAGGGCTAGGGATCGTTAATTGTCTTGTTGTTTTGCAGTGAAGAAATGGAAGTGAAGGACGGAATTGGCAAGTCTCACTACTTAGGGACAAGAAGAATTTTATCGACAAATAGCGACAAGAAGAATAATTCAGTGACGAAGCGACAATAAGAAACAAGGGACACGCGAATCGCTATTCTCTCATGAGGCTATTCTCACTTGGTGTGGTAGTGTGAAGCCACACCTTATAATGATGTTCTTATGAAGAACGACGAATTTCACTGTAGGAAATCATATTGCTTGGTTACGATTGAATAAATTCTTTAAAAGTAAGCTGGAAAATTTTTGTTTTGATTTCCAATTTTTAGCGTATGCATAAAACATATTCTTAATATTCAATAAAAACTAGACTATCCCTTTCTTTTTTACAAAAAAAATATTTTTTATCTATCAATGTAATATAAAAAATGTTTTATAATCGCCCCTTTAATAATATAATGCATATATTATTCAATATCTATTGGGAATAAGTTGTTTCAATGATATTTTTTATGTATGTTTTGTCGATAAATAGTCTTCTTGACGCTTCTTGTCGCTAAATTAATTTTATTGTCGCTTCTTATCACTTTTTGACGCTTCTAGTCTCTAATTAGTGAGACCCAGATCGGCTACAACGGCGCCACCTATTCAGGAACGATAATTTCATACTTTATATAACTGAGACCGAAATAACTATAACGTCATTCGGCTTCACGTACAGAAATATGCTTTAAATTGTATAATATGCAATATAATTCATGTTCAGTCGACTTTTAATTGTAATATGAACGACTGCAATTATTTTAAAATATCTTAAGATGGCAGATAACACTCGAAATTGACCCGACCTCTTTCCAAACGGAATTCAAATAATGATAGTTTGTAATCAGGTTGACTGCTTATAATGCAAAATACACATTAATAAACAGTTTTTTAAACGAACAATACACACTGATCGTTTCTTTATTTCCCAATGTAAAAGAAAGAAACAAAAACCATTGTATACCACAAAAAGAAGGAGGAGAAAATTAAACATTTCCAGTTCTTTTTCTGGCCAAATGACCGCCCACATAGATTTGATTGCCGTCGCGTAAGGAAAGATGAAAACGATGACTTGAAAGTCAGGCCTTAAAGCACTGCTTTGGACATAAAGAAACGAAATTAGGGACCACCTCGCAGTCCCTCGTATATTTTGACTGTAGTCATATTTTTGTTTCATTTTGCTATTTAGAGGAAAATGTCAAATCATACTTCACGCACCAGTGTAAAACGGTTACCAATAGAGAATGATAAATATGCAACTTTTTGTTAATCAGAAGTCAAGCATTCTGAAAAAGATGTAGAAAATACAAAGAGGGAAATTAAAAAACACAAAAGCCGAAAAGAAACTAACCGTATACCATGACAAAACAAATTGTCTGTACTATTACAACATTGCAGCTGTCAACTTATTTTATAGTTGTCTATAGAGCTAGTGACAGACAACACAAATTGAACTGTGAATTTCATAAGGTAAAAATGAAATTGATATTAGAGGTAATATGACCACGGTGTATTACAGTTTGACATTGGACTTCCTACTCCTCAATCTACATCTGTTTCATGCTAAATTTCATTTTGTTTTATACAATGCATTTTCTATATGGGATTCCAAGAACACACCAAAACGGAAAGTCCTGTATCAAGCAGCATCATAATCAAAAGTTCACACATATCAAAGTATTTGTAAACAACTGTCACATTACTGACTTAGAACTGGCAATTATAATTAGGTTTTAATAATGAAATAAATTAATTAATTGTTCAGTGTGAATAAAATTCGAAGTAAATAATCGTACTCACTAAGGGACTATATTTGCCTGATTTCAAATTGCATTTTATTCAAATGTCAAAGTATTTGTAACAAACCTATGTAGTGTCTATCACAAGTGAGATGTGTAAATGCAACCCGAGAGAGACTACATACAGTTACTTGGTATATGAAGTTAAAATGTGGATAGGGTAAATAGAATTGATAGTAATTGCGCAACCAAATAAAGGATTCAGAATGTTGGGTTGCAAAATCATATTCTTGGTTATTTGATAAAAATAAAGACAAATGCTTTCATTTGAAAAAAATACAGAAATTAAGCATGTAAAGGTCAAACTCCCGTATACGAATCTTTATTTATTCTAACTAAAGTATATTTTTGTTCGTGTGGCTATTATGATAAAAATGACAAATTTACCCACAACAAAATAAAACATTTATCATAATCATAAATGCAACTTTTCGTTAATCAGAAGAAAAATGGGCGGAAGATAAGAGAAATTAAAAACTTATAAGTTGACGAGGCTCTAACAACGCCAAAGCAAATAATTTCTCCTGTACTTTTATAACAATGTCAAACCATTTTTTCAGTTGCATAGAAATTAGTTACAGACAAAACAAATTGAACTGTGAATTCCATCAGATGAATATTTAAATCGTAAATAGTGGTAATAAGATCACTGTATATCACAGTTTGACATTTGACTTCATAATCCACAACTTACATCTGTTTCATGTAGAATAAACCTCTGTGTTAGATGTACATGGAAGACCATGACAATGAAACAAAATGACAATAAAATTTAGAATGGAAATGGGGAATGTGTCAAAGAAACAACAACCAAACGAATGATCAGAAAACAGCCAAAAGTCAATGCGATCGTTCTAAGGTCAATTTTGTCCACCTTTCAAAATTGTGTTGAGCACTATAGATAGAAATGTGAATTGATTCATTGTACAAATGTTAAAGGCAAAACTACGTTTTTGAGTTATGACGATAATATATTCGATAAATAAAGTTCATGCCCATGTACGTAAGTATATAAACAATACAAACAGTGTTAGTATTCAGCTGTTGTTTGTTCTTTTGTTGGGTTGTTGTCTCTGACATATTTCCCATTTCCATTCTCAATTTTACATCCCACTTAAAAAATAAAAATAAATAACCATGGTATATTTATTTGTTTGTTACTTGTTAATGGTAACTTTTGCTTTGAAATAAAAATTAGTTTATGTCATGTCAATTTAAAACAATCATCCACTGAAATCTAAGTGTTATTAAGCATGTGCACGAGCTATCTGTATCTATTCAAAACTTCTCTATGGGGAGAAGTAAGTTTTCACCTTATGGGTTCGTACTTCATTTAGTCTATAATCAAACCATTCAGAAGCATTCATTACGTATAAGTGCGTTTTTTCCTTCAGGCAAATGTACTAACTATCAGCAACCAATAATAATTTAGAAGTTATATTGGCAATGCTTACACCTGTGTGTCTACCGACGGCAATAATTTTAACAGCAATGCTTTACCATTGATTTTCGCCGATATAAATTTCAAAACTTGGGTCAGGTTATAATATAATGATAAGCAGATATATTACAGATGACAGACTATTCACCAAAGATATAAATAAAATTACGTATACAACAGGTTACATAATTTGTCCCATTGTGCTTCAACAATAAATCAAACCCAGTGAAAAAGAAAAGCAACAGTAGTACACCGCTGTTCAAAAGTCATAAATCGATTAAGAGAAAACAAGTTCGGGTTACAAGATTAAACCGAGAGAAACACATGGTCCGAGACCACAATTAATTTGTAGTGCATTTCTTTAAGAACATAAATGAAAATTAAAAAAATCCCACCTGCGCTTTCTCAATGAAATTTTTACAGTGTGTTGTACTACTTTTGGGACAAATTATATCAAAATTATAGAAAATTTCTTTGGCTCTAACTCAAAATATGGACAATTTTATAGTTAGAGCGTCTTGAAATCTTTTGACAACTTCAGAAGTGCTAATTTTTAACCTTTTTCAGCTGGACCAAATCACTACTTTCCTTTAAAATTCTGAACCCAACTTTTTTACAGTGTAATTTCACCCCCTACTTACAATTTGAGGCATAAAACATGGAGAAATAAATTTGGAAGGGGTATAAAAAATATTGGAAAGTAATCCACTGTCAACACTAGGGACTATATTTGTGGACAACGAAAATCAAGGGACCACAATTGTGGTCTCAGACCACATCAACTACAAGAGGAAAACAAAAGAACAACGGAAACAATGAACTGCAACGAAAGCAAACACCAACGAACTATTTGGTTGGCGCATGTTGAAACGGTAAATCACGCTGCATTGGTTTTCAAATGCCTTAATTCATGAAGATGTTGTTCAGTGGTTGTCGTTTATTGACGTGGTTAATAAATATGATGATGGAAGTTTTTAACGACCTTGACTGACCATACAGCCCTCGCACGCTCGGGAAAGTGGTGTTCGTTTGGTGAAGTTTGGCGTATGTCTTCATACATGTAACTTCATGTACATTATCATTATATTTCTGTTTTTGTTTGTGTTTTAAACCTCCTCGTTGAAGTTGCTAGCTATCAATATTTGATTTTGATTTATCCATACCATATGGTTGAAATATTTGACCCTGCACGTTGCGCAAATAAGTTATTCAAACAAGCGTAAAACAAATGTATGTCCCGAGAAAAGTTTACCAAAACAAAAGATGAACTGTCGATGCCAAACTCTGATTGGTTTAACAGACTTTAAGTTTTGTTATTGCATGTATGTATACACATTGCTGAAACGAAGTATACTCTTTCGATAATAACATCCCGTGCTTATGGAATAGTATTCATCAGGTATGCTTATTACTTAAAATTTGAAAGTCAAACATTAAGACTTTGAGAGCATTATCTGCTAAAAAAAATAAAAATGAAATTGATGAGAGGGACATACAATATATACTACATGAATCACACATATAACGTGCATTTGTATGCGAGAGGTGAACAAATAATAACAATAACAAGATATATCTTCAATACAGTGGTTTATCTGCACTTTTTATTTTAAAGATAGCAAACTCTGTTAGAGCCGTTTTCTACGAATCATCATCGATGTAGTCTTCATGGACTGTTCTCCTTTCCACTGCTCCCAACGCATTCCTTTGTTGTCCTTTTTATTTCCCAGATAAAGTCCATTCAGATTAGATTCATGACAGTGAAAATACCACCACGCCCCTTTGTATCTCGTCGCACAATTTACACTGCTATGGGCGTCATTATCCTTATCTTTTGTCGAGAAAGCATGATCATTATGTCGCTTCAAAGAATCACCTATTATTTAAACAAAAAAATGTAGACTCGATAACGATGAAAATAAAAACAACTTCATATGCATTGCATATTCAGTAATATCGTTTTAGCTACAACAATAGTGATTCACCAAATAATTTTATTATTAAATGTGAATAAATGATCTACAGTGGTTAGGCTAATAAATTGTAAGCATCCTGGTTTCTATAAATTAGACATATAGAGTACTAGATTTTATAACAATTAATGCTCTGAATAAAAACCAATTACATCCATTTCATGAAGACTTTGGAGACAGTTTGAAATAATTGTATTTCATCAAATTGCTAATTTATTTCAATTTCACATTCTGCAAATCACAAATGGACAATTTCATCTTCCATATGATATACTAGTATAAAGCAAACAACCAAGCCATGAAAACAAATTCATATTTTTTAAATAGTAATTTGTCTTTTGCAAGTTCATACAGCCTTATTATGATTAATACCGAATTCAAATTTGAATGTGTAAGGGCTTAGTGCTTGTACATATGTAAATTTTAGATACGTTTTATAATCGAATACTGAATGCAGTGATAATTCAAGTGTCCAGTGTGTTCTTATTTTGCATTGCCACCATCTTAAAAGCCGGATTAATTTTAAACAGTATTTTAAATTTCGTTTTATTAAACCTACTCATTACATTCTTGTGCCGTATAAGAAAAATCACAAAAACACTGAACGCCGAGGTAATTTCAAAACTTAAAGTCCCCAATCGAGCATCTTCGCTAGCCAAGGGTTACGATCCACTCCCGCTCTCTTCACCCTTGGCGGATTGAGATAATATTTCGGAGACACAAGAAAAGGATTTTTATTGGTTGCAGTAGAAACTCGCTGCATCCAATCAAAAAGCGCCTATAACATGATCACGTGTAAATGTAGAAATTATTTGTAAACAATTGCCACGTGTTTATTGTGCAACAAGTCTTTACATCACTAAACATACGACTATATTTGGTGACAACTTGAATGTTTTTAATCAACTAATAGAAGTTCCTGTGTATGTTTCATGCACAAATGCATGAATGTTGACGTATTTTGTCATTTCCGGCTTTACCAAGTGGGTAGAATCTAGACACTACCGTGTTTCTTTCCTCAAAATTGAAGAGTTCAAGTGCTACCATTGGTCAAGAATAATGTATTCGGAATGGGCGTGATTTCAATCTTCCGATAGATGGCGCAACATTTATATCACAAATGTTGGCTCAATCTGCCAAGGGTGAAGATAGCGGGAGTGGATCGTAACCCTTGGCTAGCGAAGATGCCAATCGAGTGGCAAAATCAAAAGCTCAAACAAGTGTACTTTCAACTATTCTATGAAAACAGTGGAGCAAGAGCTTAGTGAATTCAAAACTTAATTTAAATATAAATATTACCTGCCGTTCCACTATAACCATTCACTGTTAGTTTGTAGTTAGTTGACTTGTCACCAATGTAGAAGTTAGAATATTTGGCATAGGCTTTATCACCATTGAAATCCTCCAGGTTTACTCTAAGCTCATACTGTCCTCGTGATGTTAGTTTATATAGTTTGTCATTACCTTTAAAATCGAAGTAAAGGAAAGGAGGAAATTTAAGATGGAGATGTTGGTCCTTTTTATATTTAACCTTCTTTTATATTAGATTTAACAAACATGAGTAAATTTAGCATAATTTGTCGTTTTGAAACCTATCCAATATAGTCGAATTAAAGACGGACTGCTAAAAAGGAGTATAACAACAATAATGTGATCACCTCTTTTAAAAATACATAAACATACAAAATATGAAGCAGCTCAATCAAAAAAGTAACGGTTTGATTTATGACAAAACAATAAACGATAAAACAAAGATTAGAGACAACAACCAATGACAACCACTGACACACAGCCTACTGAATTTGGAAAGTTACATTTCGATATCGGAGGGGAACACAAGTTTATAAGCACACAGCCTTCACCATGATCTGTGACAAATATGTAAGAGTACACCACATAAAAAAATGCATCAAAACAACAGTGATAATGGATTTCTTTAGTGGTATCCATTTTTCGACAATTAATTATCTAGTGGATGCGTAAAATTTGAAAATACTGACCTAACCAGAATTCCGTATTGAAATGACCAAATCCGTTTACATAGTCTTCCCATCCTCGGTAGAAATCTACTTTACCGTCTTGTCTTCGCTGAAAAACCTAGAATTCAAATCAGTGAAAGAAACGTTATTTAAAGTGGCGTGCTCCAGGTTACTGGTGCTTTTGCTGAATAAGACAAAATCCTGTAAATTACATGTTTGCATATTATATTACATAATTTATAAAAATACGGAACTTATATTACCTCTATAATAATCAAATACTAATTAGATATAGAAAGATGTGTAATTAGATGTGATATGAACAGCAAGCTATAAAGTGCCCCAAAAATTACTAGTGTAAAACTATTCAAACGCGAAAACCAAATGTGTAATCTATATAAAAACACTGATGAAACTCATAAACAGACGACAACCACTAAACATCAGATTCCTCTTTATCGGTAAAATTACAGAGCAAGATATTTCAATAATTAATTAATTTAAGCGAGGACTTTCACACCCTTTACAGTGAAGTACTATATTACCATAAAATATGAAATAAGCTCCTCTCTATAGATAATTCACTAGCTTTTACTCCTCATCTAATATTTAAATATTCTTACCGTCCACCCTCCCCCGTCCGTCTCCATATCACAGTACGCCTTAAATCCAGCGCCACCTGCCGGGAATATTTTGTAGACTCCACTTTTGTAATGTTTTCGGTCTAAATCCGAGCAGTCTCGCACATGAGGCCCTGTATGTGTAAGTTCATATGAAAATATAAGAGCAAACCTAAAATATTTGGTAAAGCTATAGCATTGATCTTCACAAATTGATCTTAAAACCAAAAAAAGGTTTTATGTTTATACATAAATTTGTATTTTTTGGTTTATAAGATATTACATTATTATATTGACACAGGCATACTCTAAAAATCAATTTATACCTAGAACTGAATTTTTAAGTGAGTTCATGTATTTGCTTTTTACCTGAAGGCAGCAACGATCTGTATTTACCAGTTGCCAAGATGCTGAGTACTCGTTCAGCCGTTTTCCCATAAAAGCAAACTCCTTAAAAACAAACAATTTAAAACAGATAAGAACATAAATGAAATGAATACATAGATAAATATATGAGCAAAATTCACTCTATAATAATAAGAAAACCAAAGTACGATGTAAAAATTGGAAATAATTTTACACTTAGTACAATAATTTACAGAGTAAAACACACCATTTTCTGTTATAAATTTAAATACCAGAATCTGAAGTGGATGTAAGTTTTCCATCTGCATATGTTTTTGCTAAAAGCAGCACCAATACAAGACCAAACCACATTGTCGGCCGCATATGTATCTCTGAATGATACACTTTCAATGAACCTGGTATAAACATGAAACAACTTGTACACGCTTTATACATAAGTTTAAATGTCAAATGTCGCGTGACTTATTATGGCAACAGATTGGAAAGGTGAACATTTCTTGGAACAACCTTCAATTTCTACGAAGTTGTCTTACCTCTTTGTATATTCATGAAATATTTTATTTTGGCACAAACTTTAACACTTTCCCCCTTTCTTCCATTTTGTTTATTTTCACCGTCTCCTCGAGCATTTTGGTTGAAAACTTCGCATTTCCGCACGTTATATTTAATTGGCACATTTGGACGTCGGGCACTTGTAATTAATTGATTCATATGTCACGGCATCTGCCTAAACTTATAAAACTTCACCATAGACACAATTTATAAGTTCCATGCATAGAGCTATTAATAACATTATATAAACTATAGTTTTATACCTTAAGAGCTGAAATACGGGGTTAATCAAATTGTCTGTTTTCGTGGGGTTTTTTTTTGGTCAGTTTTGACGATTGTCGATTGCGGGGCTGTGTTAAGTTTGAAAATGTCTAGCGTATGTTATCATGGTTATGTTACCGACTTTATTAGACAATATGAATGATAAAATTAAAAAACTTCTGATATAAAATCGGACTTTTATGTCAATTAGTCACATAACTACACGTGTTCTTCGGCTAATTTAAAGAGAAATTGATTTTTGATTACGTCTTTAAAATGCCGTTGTCATAGTGAACAAAGGGGAATAATTTTAGAACCTCCTAAAAGAAGGTCGATCTATTTCGATCCCAAACATGCAATGAAATATTATCAACAGATTGAAAAACACAAACTGAATCAATTGAAAATTTTAACCATGCAGTTAAACCACTCTGATAAACGGTACTGTTTGTGTAAGGCAGGCACAGTTTTTTTTTCATAGCTAAACTGAAGACACTTTAATAAAAATTAAAAATTAATTCCTGCAATTGATACAAGTATTTAATACAGTAATATTGTATCTACTTCACAGAAACATCAACTATACATGTATATCAACAAAAGTAGACAAACCTTAAAAAAGTCATGCAATTTTTATAGAAAGGAATAGAATAGAATATTCTTATCTGCCAAATCAATTAAGAATGCAGAGACACAGACATTAAATTTTTCAAAAAACATTTTTTGTCGTCGATATTTTGCATACTGGTATTCTTTACAATATTTTGAAGGCACTTCTTTACACATTAACAATGTAAGTAAATTGAAAGATTTTTAAAGTTCAAACGCATTGATTACTTTGCCAAACAAACTACAGATATTTAACAGGACATTAACAAATGCTGTTGTTGATTAAAAAAAATCATAATAAATTTCAGTATGATTATTGATTATCAAACTTTGCTTTACACTGATTTATTTTTTATTTCATTTTAAGGTTATTAATGTCAAATTTAGGGATTAAGTAATCATAAAATATAGTTCATAATTTCACAGCTTCACTTTTCCATAAAAACAACACCAATGATAGCATGAAACCTTCTATGGCATTTTAAACATGTATTACAACCACGGATCGTCTCTTTCCTTTTTTTCACCATGCTTTGTACAAAATTTACGTGTTGATTTTTTTCTTTTTAATCTGGTATGTCTATGCAAGTTAGGGCTGCTCATGTTCATTGGGAATACAACCAAAGCTGGGTTCTCTTTTTAGTGAAAGAGTAACCATTGATTATATTTGCGACCAACTTAAGCCTGAAATCAAGTTGAGTGTACCTTTTTTTCTTCTTTTCCACCTGATTGAAGTGGTCATACAAAACAAAGCCATTTATAATATAAATATTGGTGAGAAAGTTAAACAAAAATTCCACCACTTTTTAGAGCTCCTTCCAACAGGACATTTGAAAACAAATATCAACACCACGAAAAGAGTCAACCATGAATCTTTTGAAGGGAAATTATTAATAAAGCAATTTGATATATTTAGTCATAAATTGGTCGATAATTGGTTGCCTAATGTCCAGCGACAAATATTTCATGCATATAAACTATCCACTAGACTACCTATGGGTACATACCAGGGGCAGATCCAGCCATTTTTAAAAGGTGTTTCAACCAAAGATGTGGGAGAGGGATCCAACTGTTTGTATTACGATAGTTTTAGGTTTTATGTGAAATTAAAAAAATGTTTTCAAGAATGTAAAGCTTTCACTACAATTTAAGAATTGTCTGCTTTTGGTCTATTCATTTTGTCATCTTACCATGTAAATAAGTACATGTATAGTAAAACAACGCTTCGTTCATATCAATAAACATACTTACACCAGCAGCTACCTTCTTTACATTCTAAAGTCAAGGGCCTTTGAAATCCAATTTTTACAATGATATTATAGTGAGTAGATTGACAAAACTACGTAAATGAGCTACATCCAGTCAGCCAAAACATATCAATAGACTGATTACAGGATTACTCAAGTTGTAAATATGTTCTAAATTGGATATTGTATAGAAAGGTATATACTATGGAAATAAGAGCTTGGGGCACAGCCCCTCGCTCTAATTTTCATAGTATATACCTTTCTATACAATAACCGAGACTTAAAATTTATTATCTATACACAATAAAAATATTACTGCAACTGCATGCAGAAACACACACATGAATTTTTACCATCCGGTAACAGTGTTTGACAAATACAAGACACATTGTAAATAAATCATTGTACCAATTTAGTTTATGGAAAAGAGGGGGTATGGTTTTTTTCTCATGATTTGTAATGACATATCTATCGCGGAAAAGTGGTTATTTTTTCAACAGTTTTAATTGAATCGAATGAAATAATCAGAAAGATTGTCTTTTGAATAGCAATACATTTTGTAATATATAATTAGGATATAATTGTATACCTTCCCCACCCGACCCTATATTGAGTTACGTAAATGTTATTCAATAGAATATGAGAATATCTTATTAATTTATCTTTTTATAAAGTAAAAGGTATACATAAATTTTAAAAAGTTAAGAACTGACACGAAGACGAATATAAATACATGTAGGTCACATTATTCAGTGTGTATCGTTCTAAAAATGCATGAAATATTTGCCACTGGAAGTTTAGCAAGCATCCAACAATCAATCAACCTATTCAGTGTGACTCAATAAGATTTTTAAAATCTTGCACACTAATATGTTAAATCTGGGTGGGTTTTTTTTTATGAAAGTTTACATTAAAATCTATCTCACATATATGAGAATGTTTCTGTATTGTAGCGATAAATTCCCCAAACCTCACGTTATATTTTTTTCTAAGATCAAAATGCGGGCAATGACGATCTCTTTTACACCTATCATCGATTGAACTTTAAAAGATAAATTCCCAAATCGGCAATAAAAAACTATCAGAGGAATACAATTTTGAAGTAAATTATAGATTGCATTTATATCAAGGAAAATAATGACCTGACACAGGTCATTATTTTATGCCTAGGAGGAAAGTTCATTGAAACATGGTATCGTCCGGGTTGATTCTGAGAAAAGAATGACCTATGGTTCTGAAAGAAAATAACTCCATATAGGTATATAAACATACCCCATATCTGTCTGTTAAACCTTTTATCAAACTGCCGTCAAGACACGAGGTTAAACAACGAGATGTAACTACTATGTCGGTATCCGGTCGTTCCGGCCCAAAACCGATCCGGCCCCAAGTCAATCCGGCCCCAAGTCAATCCGTCCAAAGTCGATCCGGCCCACGTCGATCCGGCCCAACGTCGATCCGGCCCCATAATAAATAATAAGGAATAAACTATATAGACTTTTAATTAGTATAAATGAAATTTTTAAAAAGAATCAATGATGGATGACAACAGGTAAGTGTGAATATATTTGGAGTACCAGTAAGATGAAATATTTTAAGTCGATACGAAAATAGTTGTGATTGTATTTTTTAAGGTAACATCAGAGGCTTCTGTAACACTTGTTTGTGGTGTATTTTTGTTATAGCGAATATAGTCAATATATTTTTTTTTAAGATGAAAATATTTTGAATAGTTGTGAGTAGATAAAAAAAAGTTATATGAGTATCCATTATTCTTTATTGCAAGATAATAACAAAACAATTACACTGAATGCACAGTTTCAGAAAGGATTCGGCAAATCAAACAACATTTCTCAATTTGAGGAATTTTAAGAAATTCAAACAAAAACAAAGTTTGTATGTATCGGCTTGTACCGTTGTGTATGTAACTGTTTGTTTATATGAGGCAGGCATAACCTGTGAATGGGGACGAAGTCTGTATGCATTATTTTTTTTTTAAGTCAAACATATTGATAAAAGAAACGGAAATACCGAAATGTTCCCGATTTTGGTTCTGTTGTTAGGGATTTAGCTATGACGTTCTTTAAGTTATGACGTCATATTCAATGTAAACAAAAGAAACGCTTTCATTAGGTAATGTTTTTTTCATATCAAACAATTATTAAAAATGAATTTGTATTGAGTTCCAATCTTATATTTTACTAGACTGATAAATATATATTTTATTCAAAGTCTTATGCAAACAAGACCGGAAAATGAAGGAGATTTCTGCGCGAATGCGGGGAAAACCGGAACAGCAGTAGATCTGAAAAAACAGTTAACGATTTTGAGTTCATTAGTAGAATGAAAAATTCGGGAAATTTTCCCGATTTTTTGGTTTTTTTTTAAATTTTTCTACCATAATTGGGGACTTCGTCCCCATATTACACAGGATGAAATACTTGTTAAGATCACAGTCAAGTGACAGAAATTGATAATTTAATACTGATATAATTCAAAGTCAGTGCAATGCCATGGAAACAAACTTTAATTGTTTTAACATATAACACAGATTTTTTTTAAATTAACATGTTACCCAAAACAGAATCTTTTGGATCCTTTTTAAGCGTTTTGGAGAGAAGTCTAGAGCATGCTCTTGTTTTTGCACTGGTATTAAAATTCATAAAATCGGCTTAGCTTTGGCGCGATGTTACTACACTGCTTTACGACAAAACCTTTGTGGCATTTGTAAATACATTTTGTACGTTTCCAGTTTGTTGTTGTACCATTTACGAAATTTAGTATCAAGCTCCACCACGGCTGATATGGGGGTAATATGAATAACAAAATGGAAATCGTAAACTTATAGCACTAACTCATTTTGGCATCTTGCTTTAAAAAACTTAGCCTAAATTTATTAATTTCTTTATTTTGTGTCCATTTATTTTTCACTTAACTAAGATTATGAATCCGAAATGTTAAAGTCATTTTCTGTGGAGGCTTTAAACTAAAATGTATCATTTTTATTTTTCTGTGGAAACTTTTAACCAAAATGCTTCATTTGTATTTCTTCGTAGTGGGACAAGGCCAATACCGATCAATATAAAACCTATAAATTCAAATAAAATTGCACCAGTTCTGAATCTTATCTGATTTCAGCAATAATAATAGTTATCATTTATCATCTGTGTCAAGCATACTTGATGTAAAACATATATAATGTCATAGAGTTCAGCTGCCAAGTGAAAAATAACATTTCTAAAATGAAGTATGATGATATACTTACGCTATTAATGGAACGTAGGCGTTTGATATTGCAAGTACTAATTTGTTTGGTATTTAGTTGGATCTGGTATAATATCGGGGCAAATTAAACTATATAATCCTAAGTCCGTCTTACATAAAGTCTTTTTCAGAAAAAAAACTACGCAAATCATTCTTAGCACATACTTACAACTTCTCGTCCAATCAAATTGCTTGAATTTGCCTTCTAATTTTCATAGTACATACTTTTTCCGTGTACTAAGTAACTACGCATGAATGACCACAAGGGTAAGATTTCATTGTATTGTAATCAAGATATTAGAACAAAAATTGCTACTGGCTATTTTGAAATAAATGATGTGTTCCAAATTTAACTAAATAGTTTGTAATTAGTTTTCAAAAAGATTTTTAACATCCTACTAATCAATCTTTTGATCTAAATTTTGTTTTGACAATTAAAAAAGTTTCTTTCATTTAAATAAAGAGTAATTATAATGGTGCTTTATACCTTGATTAAAGTACAACTCGATCTAAAATTTGTAATCCTTTATCTTCCATGCAATTACTTTGTACACAAAAAGAGTCAACCATGAATCTTTTGAAGGGAAATTATTAATAAAGCAATTTGATATATTTAGTCATAAATTGGTCGATAATTGGTTGCCTAATGTCCAGCGACAAATATTTCATGTATATAAACTATCCACTAGACTACCTAT
Organism: Mytilus edulis; assembly: GCA_019925275.1. Lineage (NCBI taxonomy): Eukaryota > Metazoa > Mollusca > Bivalvia > Mytilida > Mytilidae > Mytilus > Mytilus edulis. The sequence continues at coordinate 20,309,926 of CM034352.1, read as the reverse complement.
GGGTACATACCAAGGGCAGATCCAGCCATTTTTAAAAGGTGTTTCAACCAAAGATGTGGGAGAGGGATCCAACTGTTTGTATAACGATAGTTTTAGGTTTTATGTGAAATTTAAAAAATGTTTTCAAGAATGTAAAGCTTTCACTACAATTTAAGAATTGTCTGCTTTTGGTCTATTCATTTTGTCATCTTACCATGTAAATAAGTACATGTATAGTAAAACAACGCTTCGTTCATATCAATAAACATACTTACACCAGCAGCTACCTTCTTTACATTCTAAAGTCAAGGGCCTTTGAAATCCAATTTTTACAATGATATTATAGTGAGTAGATTGACAAAACTACGTAAATGAGCTACATCCAGTCAGCCAAAACATATCAATAGACTGATTACAGGATTACTCAAGTTGTAAATTAAGAAATAATTCATGGAAGCCATAGATTTGTTGGAAATTTACACATGGCCTGGGCCGTGATATTCGAATTTTATCCTGAGCGTTAGCGAGGGATAAAATTAACGAATATCACGGCCCAGGCCATGTGTAAATTTACAACAAATCTATGGCTTCCATGAATTATTTCGATTCTAATAGGACAAATACGATCATTAAAAAACTGAAGCGATGATGCGTATACGGTCTGTGTGGCTGTTCTATTTTACCCACTGTTCGATAAATGTAAAACAAATCTAATAAACCTGCATGAATGATTTCTTAACTAACCGCTAAAAAAATGGATTACTTTTTTTACTTCTCAGTAAACCCAACATTTGCAATTTTAAATTTACATTTTTTATCGTAAGCTACCGTTAAATTCACTGTTGACATGTTGTAACCAAGGAGCCGCCATGTTGACTTGCTGAAATTAGTAAATGTGCGAATATAATGCAATAGAACAAAAAACAAGCAACACCTACCTCAATACTTTATTTTAATGCAATTGTATCCAAGTTTAGAAGGTAAACGCAATAGAAAAACCTTCAGCTATGACGTTTTCATTCGTATGACGTCATGTTTTGAAATGACGTTAATGCGCCAAAATCATTACTGGAATTTCGCGGAATTTTAATTTATTTTGTTTTTATCCATTTTTCCGTTCTCTAATGTGTAAATTCTTATTGTTATGCGTCAGAATCAGAATAAATGTTCTGTAGGGTTTTATTCAATTGTAATTGTTGACACAGCGAAAATCCACAACCGTTTACACATAGGTTACGATACATGTGGATTTACGTGGGAGGCATATTTAAACAGCCATTTGTGTACATCTTGGAGTCTGCGCTAAGTATAGATATATCGAGAATTTTATCACGGTGTTGTTTACAAAGCGAAAGAAGCACGTCATATTAGAATATGTGCTAAATTGGATATTGTATAGAAAGGTATATACTATGAAAATAAGAGCTTGGGACAAAGCCCCTCGCTCTAATTTTCATAGTATATACCTTTCCATACAATAACCGAGACTTAATTAGTGCCGAAGAAGGAAATTGAAATTAAGTTCATGAACAATATACGATAAGTAAAGTTTTATGAGTATTCAAGTTCAAATTAAGCAATTTCAATAAGGATAAACTAGATCATGACAACATTACACAAAACGTAAGCCTCCCTAAACAAACCGGAGTTGATGTAGATGCTCCGGAGTGTAAGCACCAATCACTTAATATTCTTCTAAGTTTTATTCGTTTTGCTGCTGATTACATATGTTTGTGAACATGATGAACACAACTTTTAACGTACATGTACCTGTTACTATCCTCATTTAATCTTCAGCATGAAAAGAGCGCCTCTATATAAAAGTTCCCTTATGAGTATAAGGAATGCATTGTAGGAAGATATATGTAATATGCAGGTTATGTTACAATGGGTATATGCGCATATTTACAGGATGAATGATTATGGAAGATCAGTTATTTATGTTATTTTTATTTTTACCCAACAATCACTGTCAACGTTAAGATTAAACTTAAAAAAAGCATGAAACAGACCTCTGAGATCATTATACATCTTAAAGACCCTGTGTTTTTGAACATTTATTCGGAAAAAAAAGTGGCGATCTCATTTGAGCAAGAAGCGCAGAATTGTGCCAGTTACTTGGTTTTCAAAGGACTATTTGCATTCTTAATTCGTCAAAAGTTCACAATGTAAATGTAGTGGCATTTGTAAGGTTTGTACTTCGGGAAATGTTTGTATTGGACACAGATAATATCTAAGCCCCAATCTCACTAGATCACGATCGCAGTGTGAGCGGCATGAACATTTTCGTTGCTTTCACGATGCTACTCCGTCTTCATTACGCTTCTACAACGATCCCGCTACGAGTATACAACGTTCTCACCACGCTTATTCTGCGACCTCACTACGATTATCACGATCTCTCTACGCTCATCACGTCCACACTACGACCATACCACGGTTAATCTGATTGCAACACGATCTTACCACATTTCTACTGCGATCATAGCACGCTCTTAACACGACCATACTACGATCATACCGCGATCTTACTTTGCTCCAAGCAATAACGCCAACATCGTGTTCCATATAAATACTGTATAATTCCTTCTATTTCTAATTAAAACGTACATTTCCTCGGAAACAACGCAGTCATGCAACCAACATCTACGTAAGGGTAAGGGTAGAGGTAGAGGTAGAGATCTGATAGTAACGAATCATGAATTGATCTATGACGGACGGACCAATCCAACCTGGATTACAACTTATTGCTGATCCATCAAAATCAAATGATCATTTTTTAGAGATGATAGTAGGGATGACACAGATGTACGTGTCAGGAATGATTGAGCCGATGGAAATAAAGGACAAGAGTTCCCAATTACACACAAACAAACAAAAGGTGGAGAACTTTTATAAATTTTATATGACAATGACAATAAGCATGATGATGGTTCCAAAAAGTTATTAAGCCAAGGGATGGAGTTGAGAAATAGGCTCTCAATTCCATGAAAATGCTCCTTTCGGCATGCGTCCCCAATTCCATGAAAATGCTCCATTCGGCATGCGTCTTATACAGCATCTGACAACAAAATTCCAACTCCAACCTTCACGAGTGGTATATCATCTGTAAACCTGGTGGAACTGTTTCAACTGACTGGAGAAGGGGCGAAGGCAAGCCACTGGCGCCTCAAAACCAGATATCCTCGGGCAGATGGGTTGCGTCAACCTTGGAGGATATCCCATCAAGGAGAAGGAACACTGTGACTGTAAGGACCCACCAGGAAAGGTGCAGTGCCGGGTTCCCTGTCTCGAAGGAACCCATCAAAGTCTACTGGTGTTACCTTTGTTTCGTCCTGTCCAGATAACATCACAAATGAGATGATACAACACCTAGTGAACTCATCACTAAATACTTTGCTGGATATATATATATATTCAATCTTAGCTGGAGACAAGGTCAAGTCCCACAATGCTGGAAGGAAGCAATAATGATGCCAATACTAAAGAAAGGAAAGAACAAGTCAAAAGCCTCAAGTTATCGTTCTATAAGCCTAACAAGCAGCTGTTGTAAATTGTTGGAGCGCATAATAAACAAGCACATGCACATGTACTTAGAGTCAGAGAACATCATTGGGAATGTACAAGCTGGTTTTAGACAATACAAAAGCACAGAAGACCAGACTACACATCTATCACAGGTAGTAGAAGATGCCTTCCAATCCAAAAAAAAGTCATGTTGGCTGTCTTTGTAGATCTCCAAAGAGCATTTGATAAGGTATGGAAAGATGGACTCCTTGCAAAAATGCTTAGATATGGCATCAGTGGAAGAATGTTCAAATGGACCAAATCTTACTTATATAATAGAAGAGCCAGAGTGCTGGTAGATGGTCAATGTGGACAGAAGGTACTCTTAAAAAATGGCTAATACAAGGAGGAGTATTACCACCAACTCTATTCATACTCTTTATAAACAACCTAGTACCCGAGCTACTAAAAGGGGTACAATCAGCACTGTATTCAGACGATCTTTTTCTCTTGTGCTCAGAAGAGTATGCATCTACATCTAAATACAGAATACAAACAGCTTTAGATATGATAGTGGGCAAAGCAGTGGTGTGTTACCATCAACAGAGAAAAAAACAGGAACACTCTTCACACTCTGTCCAAAAACCCAATCTGTCAAACTAATTTTAAATGATACCCCACTTCAAATGGAAGACCAACAAACATACCTTGGGGTAACTTTTGACAACAGAATGACGTGGAAGCAACATATAACATCAGCTGAAGTTAAGGCTAGGAGAAAATTGAACATCATGATTAAACTTGCAGGAACAAAATGGGGTGCAAATGAAAAAATCTTGAAATATGTCTACCAAGGAAATGTACGACCACACCTTGAATACGGATGTAGCGCTTGGATGACTGCAGCCAAGTCTCACCATCAGACTATAGACAAAGTTCGGAATCAGGCACTACGTATCATCACAGGTGCTATGAAATCAACACCAATAAAAGTATGGAGGATATAACAAACATGCCATCATTAGGTAAGAGAAGGGAGTGGAAAGTCATGATACAGGCCACCAAATATCAGTGTTCATAAGACCACCCAATGAATACCAGACTGAAACAACTCTCATCAGGCAGACTCAAAAGATCCAGCTTAACATTAGAGACAAGAGCATTACAAAGAAAACACCAGGAAGCTCTACCTAAATATATAGAACTCATAGTTATCACAATGAATAACACTCCGTGTGAAGAAAAACTTGGAAATGTCACCATCCAGACCTCAGTCCCGCTCATTACCACCAAAGATGAACAGACTAGTTATGTAAATAAACACTGACAATGCGTATGCTTGATGAACAGTACCCTTCAGACACCTGGGTAAGAGTATATACAGATGGGTCAGCCACAAATGCCACAATATATGGAGGGGCTGGTTAATACATTAAGTACCCCTATGGAGATCAATAATCAGAGGCAATACCAACAGGTCTACATTGTTCAAACTATAAAACTGACAAAGAAGCCATTACTCATGCTGCACACTCCATCAAAAACAAAATCGATGATACATCTCAAGTAGTATTCCTGACTGATGCCCTTTCTGTTCTACAAGCTTTGAAGAACGACAAGCTGCCACAACTCCAACAAGCTTTATACAGCATCAAAAGTCTTACAACAGTAATTCAGTTTGGGTAATGAAGAAGCCGATAGAATAGCAAAGTATGGTGATGAACAACAACAGGAGAAAAAGTCTGCTTTACAGAGATGAAGACTAGCATAAAATCTCTCTTCAACACACCACAGCAACAAGATAGTTACCATCAGCTAACAAGATCTGACCAAACCACCATATTTAGACTGAGGACAGGACACAACAGACTCAACCAACATCTCTAAAAAGTCATGAAAGTTGTTCCATCTCCAATGTGTCCTTGTGGAGAAGCCGAGTAGGATACAGCACACCTCCTACTGTCATGCAAGATCAATCAGGCTTTGAGAGATACGATATGGCACTCAAATACACCACTCGAAGAGAAGCTATACGGACCAGTGGATGTCCTTTCGAAAACCACCAGAGGAGACTGGTATTCAAGTGTAAAGGAGAACGATAAGATGAAGAATCAGTAGCATGATGGTCGTAGTATGAACTTAGTCGGGTTGTAAGATCAGCGTTAAGCGTACGGCATAGGCGTTCTAAAATCGTACCATGGTCTTGAACAGCGTGGTATTAGCGTAGTATAAGCGTGTTATAGTCGTAGTGGAAGCGTGTTTGGGTCGCGGTAAGAACGTGATGGTCGTAGTGAGGTCGTAATAAAGTCGCCGACTACAATCGCGCTGTCGCTACGATGGTACAGCGACCTTTGTGATCTTACCACGACCATGCTGCGCTCTCACTGCGCCTCTACTACGACCTGATTAGTCCACGACCGCACAACGATTGTTTTGAACATGTTCAAAGTTGGCCACGATCATCACGATCATGAAGACCTCACGACGACCGTACTACGACCTTACTACGATCGTCAAAATTTTCATTTTTTTCACAGATCTAAGTGCGATCATGGCCTAGTGGGACTGTAGTATTAAATAGACATATGTTTCTAGATTTAGGGTGATTTGAAAGTGTACATTTGTAATTGTGTGGTGTGTTTGTTTGTATAACTGCGTTATATTATTGTCTCATTAACATGAACTCTAATAGAGTTTACTGATATTTAAAGCAATTTTCTAAAATATCACCAAATATACTTGAACTGTTGCCTTACGAAAGGAAGATGGATATCTATACACATTTATAGACAATATCATTGTTGAGTTAAAACAAATTCACAAAAGAGATATGTAGAAATTCAGAAATAAAGACTTGCGAAGTACATTGTACCTCCACGTTACACAACAATATGTAAATACTATATGTCTAGATAACTAAGGAATATGAACAATTAAGACTACAATAGATAAATCGCATTTCATAACCTACGTATTATATGTAGAATTGTAAATATGTTTGATCTTATTGGTAGATACAATAAAAAGGTGTGAAATTAAAACACAAAATATACGAAAGCGTATAGGCGCAAACACATTTTGTTTTCTTATTTTTTCTTGTGTTTGCATCATAACGGAAGGGTTTGAGTTTTAATGCAAACATAGGAATACATACATAAAAGTTTGAGGCGCTGGTACGCTTCCGTATAGTCAAATAACAAATTCGAATTATGTTTTTACAAAACTATTTTGACCGACTTTTGCTATTTTCTTCAAGGTTGAATTTACAGAAGTAAACAAAAACTATAATTGATGCCTGCTAATCAATCCTGTGACATTAACGATTACTTTCAAAACATTTTGTTCAATTACCTTTATTTTAGTGATTAACAAGTATGGACACAGACGCAAATTGTCAGTGGGGTTAAAGGTCGTTACATATGTATTGAAAGCTAGACTGGAAATGTGTATTAACAAATTGAGTTGATGTGTACATGTCTTCATTCAAATGCATTGACTGATAAAAAAAGGAGGCTTCAACTTCCACCCCTCTCTATGAATTAGTTGTTTGAGTGTTTGAATATGGAGTTTGTTAATAAATAGCTGCACTGTAAGCGCATGATATGTCTTGATTCCTTTTAAGCTTGCTTAAAGGTTGAACTATTTTGTTTTGTACAATTATTAGTCTATTTGTTTTCTCATTTCATTTGTTTTATATTTGTCATTTTAAGGTCTTTTATAGCTGACTGTGCTGTATGAGCTTTTGTCATTGTTGAAGGCTATTTGGGGACCTGTAGTTGTTAATCTTGTTTTAAATTTTGGAATGCAGCTGAAGTCAACAAACAGACATAGACAATTCACCCAAGTTTTATAAAATGATGTGGAAGTGTTTATGTGAATAATTGAGATGGGAAATGAGGAAAGTGTCAAAGTGACAACAACCCAACCATAGAGTAGACAACAGCTGAAGGCCTCCAATGGGTTTTCAATGTAGCCAGAAACTCCTGCAATTATAGGTGTCCAAAAACTATAAAATCCCTTCTTTTTTTTAGCATATATAAAAATTCATAACACAGAAATGTATAATCTGAAATTTATTACAATCAAAAGGGACCTTAGGTCAATAGTGTAAACAATTCACCAAAGTTTAATTAAAGGTGATGGATGCATTTTTGTGTTATTGTTCAAAATTGGAAAATTCTCTCTTTTTTAAGGATAAAATCTCTCTTCATAACATGGAAATGAAAATTCTAAAATTTATAAAATCGATGTGGAGCTAATGTCAATAGATATAAACATTTCAACAAAGTTTCTTGAAAGTAGGGGGAAGTGTTTTCTAGTTATTGTCTGAAGTGTGGATGATGGACTGATAGACAACAGTATACTATAATATGTTGTGTGTGAGACATTGGTATACTAAAATGGTTTTGAATGAATAATGATTAGAAACTGTTTAATGCAGTTATTGAGGGAACGACAGTGAAGAAATTGCTGAGATCAATGCGTTTGAATCCTAAGAATTCAATTTTTGTTGAAATGAAACAAAGTTCAATTTTTGACCCTTTGGATCTTAATGTAGACCAATTTGAAAACGGGACAATCCTGTGCAATTGAATATTTCTGGCTATTGGCAATACTGTGCAATTGAAAATTTCTTGCTATTGCGCAATATTGTGCAATTAGATATTTCTTGCTATTGTGCAATACTGTGCAATTAAATATCTTGCTATTGCACAATACTGTGCAATTGGAGATTTCTTGCTAGTGTGCAATACTGTGCAATTGAACATTTCTTGCTATTGAACAATACTGCGCATTGCAGAATACTGCGCAATTGAAAATTTCTTGCTATTGCACAATACTTAGTATAATAATTTTTGACCCCGATTTGGACCAACTTGAAAACTGGGCCCATAATCAAAAATCTAAGTACATGTTCAGACTCACCATATCAAAGAACCCCAAGAATTCAATTTTTATTAAAATCAAGCTTATTTTAATTTTGGACCCTTTGGACTTTAATGTAGACCAATTAGAAAACAGGACCTAAAATTAAGAATTTGGACATGGTTAGATTTGGCACATCAAAGAAGCACAATACCGTAATTCATTTTTTTGATGAAATCAAACAAAGTTTAATTTTGGCCCCTTATTCCTTGGGACCAAAACTCCAAAATTAATCCAAACCTTCCTTTTGTGGTCATAAACCTTTATAGATTTCTATTAACTTATACTAAAGTTATTGTTCAAAAACCAAGAAAAATGCTTATTTGGGGCCTGTTTTTGACCCCTAAATCCTACACTGTTGGAACTAAAATTACCAAAATCTATCCCAACCCTCCTTATGTGGCCATAGACCTTATGTTAAAATATCGTAGATTTCTGTTTACTAATACTTAAGTTATCTTGTGTCTAAATTTCATATATTTCTATTTTACTTTTACTGAAGTTAGAGTGCGAAAACCGAATGTCTTTGGATGAAGACGATGATGCCAACGTGATACCAATGTACAACCAAAAAGTTTTCAATTTTTGCGGTTGTATAAAAATGATCTCAAATCAAATTTTTAATGGAGTTTGCAACAGTAATTATTCAACTACTCATTTCAATACATCATAAAGTATTAAAGTGTAAATGTCATACAGTCATGGTGATGATGCCTCCGCTAGCATATAACATTATAAAGGTACATAAATCAAGAACTGTAAAAGTGAAGTTGCTAAAAATTGAACTTAAACCGAGTTTAGAGGTACCGGTAATACATGTAAGCATTGTATACACATTTCACTAAATTTAGTTGAGACAAACTTGAGAAATTTTTCCATTTGTGAAAGGGGATAACCCTAGAATGATAATCAAAGTGCTTGTAATCACTGAATGGCTATTAAAGACTGCTTAAATTTATCAGTTGGTAGTAAAGTGAATTTTGCATTGTATATTGTATATATAGCATTATTTTAAGTCGATTCAACTACTATTCTGGACAGAGAAAGATAACTCCAATTTTCAAAGAAGATTTCATAAAGCAATGGTTTTAGGTAATATTAATTCAACAACCATTCTGGACAAAGAAAGATAACTCCAATTTATTGTCTTGAATCTACAAAAATGTTTGTTTTTGGCCCTAAATTCCTCGACTGTTTGCCCAATAACCCACAAAATTATATAAAAATTTCAAATATGTACAATGAAATATAGTTTTAGAAATTGATAAGCCTAGATAGGCCTTATATTTTTTTCCCCACATAGTTGAAGGACCATATACACTCAGGACAGAGTCATAAGTAGGCAGTAGTCTACAGATGTATTAAAACAACCTAGCATCATATTGCTAGTACAAATATAGTGGGAGTAGCATTCTCGGGTAAATTTGTTCTTTTTTTTAATATAAATATGTTTGGTTCAAATCAAAATAGAATGCTTTTATCTCCCTAATACTTACATTGTAAATAGAGGTGGTACTACTTTGAGAAATCCTTGTACATGAGAGTTTTCTGTCAAATCTTTATTTCACAAAGAATGAATTGCATAACAATGAACTGAGCTCAAAGCAAAGTACTTTAATAATACACTTAGACAAAGAGCTAAATCCAGTGATATACTTTGTACTACAGGTCCTTCATTAACATCCATTGACCAAAACCATATCTCAACAACATTCCATACTACATGGTTGGATTCGGAAGTCCTGAAAAAGACATGATTTTTTTTAACATATTTTAAGTATATATACACAGGTTAAAACTTTCTTGTTGTATAATCATTCCGTATCTAGCAACTATCAATTTACTTAATGCACATATTGATATATGTTGAGTGTACCTCTGTTGGAAATAAGAACACACAAACCTCCACCTAGTTTTAGTCAATGGACAAAACATTCAAAACTATAAAATATTATAGATCTAAGACTTGTCAGTGTCTATTTACCATTGCCACTGAATCAGTGATATATGTATTGTACACATAATTATATACATGCAAGACTAAAATTATAAAGTACATACATGTTTGTATATAAGACTAAAACTGACATTCAGTCTTTACAACATCTTCATTCCCAGAGTCATTTTCAAATCTGACTTCATGGTAAAATAAGATTCCATATCTACAACCAATTAAAAGGAAAAATCCTTCTGATAGACAAGCATTTAAATCCAATTTCTGAAATGGAAGCTAGGTCACCTTGGAACTTAGAACTAAAAAAAATCGAACAATATATCTGATATATTTCAAATGCATGTACATGAAATAATATAAATCTCTAAAATTCACCAATCCATATTGTTCCCTTTTTCATCTTCTGTTAGATACTGTATATCCAGTGGCGGATCCAGAAATTTTCTTAAGTGGGGGCCCACTGACTGACTGACCTAAGAGGGGGCTCGTCATGATTCAGTAATTCCCTATATAAGCAACCGAATTTTTTCTCAAAAAGCAGGACCCCCCCCCCCCCCTAAATCTGCCTCTGATATCAACCTCTAGATGTCTTTCAATTACATTCAGTTTAGTGTGGGTTGATCTTTGATTGTTGTACATGTTACAACCAGATTCCCGGCAGGGGGCAACTTTGTAAGACCGCAGAGGTTCAAGCTTAGATTTTGAAATAAGGGGAAAATGTAACCTTTTCAATTTATAAAACAGGCTCAACATCATTTCTATACATATATAAACATATTCTAAATTGTGGACACACCTTCATTAAATATTCTACTTCAATTAGTGGAGGAGATCAAATTAAAAAGTTGCAATGGTTAAATACTCCAATCACAGTCTTTCCTGCTAAAATCTCATGTGTAGAATGTGATAGACGGTTTTTGGGTCTATATATTGTCCTTGTCAGATATTGAGGTTATTTTGACACAGCAAAATATAAAGAAAATGTAAACTATGATCTGGAAATTGACTTCGTTTTCACAAAATAAGCCCACTTAAACTGAACTTTAAATGCAAAAGACCTCTAAATGGCTAACAGATATTGCTATATAAAAGAATAGTCCATGATTATACATGTACATGATATTAAAGAATTCATGAAATTTACACTGATTCTGTCAGTTGAATGGACTAGAATGAGATAAGTTATAAACATGTACATGATAGACATAAAGGTTTTTTCCAACAGTTGTGGTGTAAATCAAATTAGTTGTATTTTATGGTTGTTATATTTATGTACATGTATGTAAATCATTGGCTCTTCAACCAATGATATTTTACAATATCGATTATTTGTTTATTTTTCTATTGTTGGTATTTTTCAGCATACTAAAAATGTTTTAACACAACACGAGCGCAAGCTTGATAGGGTGTCCTCACACAGGGTTTCCGCTGGCGGTCGCCATTTTCCCAATTTGCAAAAAAATTATACTTGTGGCGGTAAAAATTCGTCATTTGCTGAAGAATTTGGCGAAAGAAATATATAGAAAGATTTATTTTCCTCCTTGTTTATTTACTTTTTTCGAGTTTCTCTGACTTTAACTTATCAGACAATACTCGGAATTCACCTTGACCTCATTAAGATTTTGACAGAAAATCAATTATCAGCTATCGAATGGGGGGGGGGGGGGGGGGGGAATGCTTTCTGGCGTCACAATTTCAAATGACATAGGATAACATATGATCTGTCCATATACATGTATGAGGGTAGAAATGGGGGTATCTTATTGAAGTATTCTTGCCAAATGAAGATTAAACAGTAATTCTTAGACATGACCATAAAAGAGGGGGATAGGACCTTTATCGGGACTCCGGGATCGGGTGTTTTTAAGCTCGGGATTATCCCCCCTCATAAAATGTACACTTTTTTCCAGACGATTAAAAAATCAGCTGAATTTGACAAATCACACTATTTGTTTTCCAAAAATAACCGTAATTGGATGGGGGTTCTGTGTATTCACATTATATATAATAGACTACTGACACATAGATACGTAGTTGACTACGTATTGACGACAAACAATATTCCTACGACTTTTGCAATTTGGAAAATCTCAACTACTTGTCTTTAGAGATTTTCGGCGATTAAATATTTCATACATTTGTTCTTTGACATCTTAGTAATGTAAATGGACTATAAGTATGACTTTTGAGCAAATTTAAAGGGAAATGACAAATTAGCGTTCAAGGGGAGCAAATGCTTTTTAAATTGGTAAGCGGGTTTTAATATATAGAGGGAAAGTGGAGTCATCTTTTTAGACTTTAGTTACATGTAAATATAACTTATGTAGACTTACCTTCTAATTCTATAGGCTATCAAAAAAAAAAAAAAAAAAACTCGGAACTATTTCTACAATTCACTTGGACTACTGATATGCAAACCTAAAAACAAAAACAAAAATATCATAAAATAGTGATTGAAAGAGTCATAACACTTTGAAAGGATAATTCAGACACGTGTTACACGGGGAGCATGTTTGTTTACAAATAATAATGTCACGTGATCGCGCACTGACCTCGCATGCTGCATCGCCCTTACAATTCACTAATACATGTACATAACCATTTTCATGCAAACATGCAACGTGAATGTGATTGGTTATCAAATTATACAAAAATAATGCATGAACCGTTGAAGAAGAAATTATTTCATCAAACAGATTGGATTTTTCATTTCGACACGAATAGGTCGAGTTGACATTCCTGTCATCGGACATAGTATTGAGATAAATGGGACAAAACGGACCGTCAAACAGGTCTAGAGAAGCACATCAGTAGAACCTTAACATAAATAAGTAATATTTACCAAAATTTCTCTAATTGATAACCTATCGAACTGAAATTTCACAAAAATACCGGTAAATAATTTTGTTCATTGTGATGCTGGTTAAATAAATATTCTTACTCCTATTGCTTCATGTAAAAAAAATGTATAGAATTGAATTCGACTACAGTTCAGCATAAAAAAACGTGAATATGTAAAAGCCAGGTAATATGTTAATTATAAAGTGTGTATAAATTTCCGTAAACGAAGTTACCCGTATACTTCACCAAGAATTACATTTGAGCGCAAAGTTCTGTATATGTGTGATTTGGTTGGTTTATGTAACATTAATTTAGACTGGGATCCTGGCTAATCTTGACCTTACGACGCGCAGCTAGATTGGGCCGGATCCCAGGCTAATGTAACATCGTAGAACTCAGGATAACGGAATTTTTTGCGTTGCTATTAGATCATTGAGGCCATCTATTTTTATTGCGGGTTCCACATATTTAAATCGGAATTATAGAAAAAATGGAATGTTGTGAGCAGAATCAAAACAGAAATGATGAAAACTGCAACATTTCCAGCAAAATATAAATAGGATGGAGGATCTGTGTATTCACATTATTTGTAAAACTCTCCTTATTCATGTGAAGCGTGTGCTTTACATCGAGGCTTATTCTTTACATCGAGGCTTATTATGCTAATCATCGACGCCACAGTACTTCAACCAATCAGACAATGTTTATTTGGGGCATTCGATCGATTTTAACTCAGATTTTGGAATATTTCAATCGAAATTATAGAAAAATGGAATGTTGTTAGTACATATAAAATAGAAAATGATGAATACTTTTAGCTAAAGATAATTTGGATGGGAGTTCTGTGTATTCTCATTATTTGCACAACTCTCCTTACTGATGCCATATTTTGGAATTTCCGTGACCTAAATGGTTCGCGAAAATTAATATTTTTATATATAGTATAGTAACAAACATTTAAACTGTATAGACTTTGAATTCATCTGAGGGACATTTGAATGCTAAACATAGGCTTTCAAATGGTATGTTGACTGTTATTCAAACGTAGATAAAGTTTATGGTATGTTGAATTTTACAACTAATACAATAATGAGTTCAGGAAAAGAGTCGGTACATACCGTGGGGACTCTAAAACTTATAATGTGAAAAGAGAAAGTGACAACACCGCGACATAAAACAAAAAATATTCAACGAAAAGACAAGCAAGTCCAAAGGCACTAATAACATAGGAAAGTAAAGATTGAATAGCATGAACTGTACTAAAAACCGGAATTTATCATAATTTTACTATATCCAACTAATTCGATTAAAAATATCTTTGAAAGTATTCAAGTAACTGCAGTAACCCTTAGAAAATGATAATCATTTAACCTTAAAATGGGCACCTTTGTATTTAAATCTACTTAATGAGAACAAAGGTTTTTTTTTTGGTTTTTTTTTATTAATTTCATGTCCAAGTATTACATGTACAAGTAATGTAAATTCTGTTTTGAATTACTATAAGCCAATTGATCATTTCCTTAGTTCAAGTTCACCAATAACGATTGTTGATATATGAGTCAGCTACTTGTTTTAAACTTAATATCTTATATCCCTTTTACGGTCTAGTTTTCACCCGAAATGGTGACTATGGAATTGAAATATGGTCACAAAGGTCTTCTTCCTACAGGCGTTAACCCTTTCCAAGGTGGGGCGTCCGTTCAACTGTGCGGGATGAAAAAGTTTGCAACCACGTCTGGTTGAATGGGTACGTTAAATCCGATGGCTTGTGTAAAGAGATTATGCACTTTAAACACTAAGAACCCTTGCAACAACTCTTTGAGGGGTCGTAGGTGGTCTGTTGCAAGACATTATTTCTGTCCCATCCAATGTACCCTTATTTTTCATTGGCGGTCCTATCTGCCCAGACGTTTATGCCACATGGCCTACCTATTTCATTTGTTGGTAATTTGTTCTAAATAAATCTGTAATATTTGTTAACATGCCTGCACCAAAATATTCTGATTTACGTCATATCGTTTTTGAAAAACAAATTTCGCTGTTTCAAGGTCCCAATTAGTTGTTTTAAAAACAACATTAGAATCAAAACTGCATTTCAATTTAGACATTGGCTGAATAATAAGATTTTCTATTGATTGATATTGGATTTTAAATCTTCTTAATTTAGAAACCTGTTTACACAAACTCCACTGCCCTGAAACTCCGGCATCAACATGTCATTTGTTTCGTGCTTGTCATCAATGATTGTTTTTAAAGTTACGATCTTGCAAAATTTATACTCAGAAAACGGTTTATTATATCCGAAAACATTTTTGAATTCGGAGCCCGTATTTGACCGTTGTTAAACTGTCTCTCATATACAATTGAGAATGGAAATGAGGAATGTGTCAAAGAGACAACAACCCGACCATAGAACAAACAACAGCATGTATACCACTAATTTTTAGAGAATGTTAGGATATGACTATTACAACAGGAGACGTAAACAGCAATCGCGTGACTGTGTACCACAATATACCCCGAAGAATGGAGATTAAACAAAAATAAATAACAACAAAATTACGAAAAGTATTAAACTTAAATGAAGGTCTAAGAACAACAATCTTAAGTAGCTTGATTTGCTATATGATATAAAAACTAAACTGACGAAAAAAGGTCATTTATTCAAAATCATAAAATGCAAAAAATACATTTTGC
Source organism: Mytilus edulis (assembly GCA_019925275.1). NCBI lineage: Eukaryota > Metazoa > Mollusca > Bivalvia > Mytilida > Mytilidae > Mytilus > Mytilus edulis. The sequence goes on along the minus strand of CM034352.1, from coordinate 20,294,022 downwards.
AAATAAAACATTTGACATAAAAGTTCATATTTAATATGAAATAATAATACATAATTAATACGAAATTACATCAACTAATATCATATCAATTGAATAAATGGCAAAGAATATCAAAGGTGGGGAGACAAATCTGCCACCAATCCACTCTTAGGTTGAAAGAGTGGATCCGAAATCCACTCTAAGGCTGAAAGAGTGGATCCCCTAAACAAAAATAAATAACAACAAAATTACGAAAAGTATTAAACTTAAATGAAGGTCTAAGAACAACAAGCTTAAGTCAATGTCAAAACGTTTGCACCTATAAAAAGAGCATCCACCTAATTAACACACATGTTGGAAAGTCGTCTTTATTCACAGAAACTTCTTATATGAAGACTTGAAGATATAAAAGTACACAACACTCGTTGTAACAGACTTTATATATTTAGATTATAAATTGAATTGTTATGATCAATACAGTCATAACATACATGTAAGAAATTAAATGACCTCACAAGAACTGCTAAATATGGATTTTTGTTTATATAAAAGTGCACCCTGTTTCATAACTTAGATTTTACTGTGTATTATCAGTTGTTTTTAATCATTGATGTCTCTATTAATTTCAGTTTATTTGTTCGGAGTGTTTGATGCATTGCTTTTCAATTATAAAAGCTATCAACCAAGAGACCGGTAAAGCCAATCTTTATTGATGACAACTGTATAAATGACCTTGAAGTATCGTTTTTTTTTTTTTTTTTTTTTTACATTAAAACAAAAATGAATGCATTTTTCGAAATAACAGACGGGGCTTATCTTTTTGAAATTATAAATATTGATATTTGAATTACTTTGACCACTGCATGCGACTAATATAACATATTCTGATACTTGTCTTCAATTTATTAATCTCTTTAAGATGGCAAGGTTTTAGTCATTGTAACACCACTCGGATATCATAAAATTGAGAATGGAAATGGGGAATGTGCCAAAGAGACAACAACCCGACCATAGAAAAAACAACAGCAGAAGGTCACCAAAAGGTCTTCAATTTAGCAAGAAATTCCCGCACCCGGAGGCGTCCTTCAGCTGGCCATGCTCATGATGTTCCTAAAATAGGCATCATATGAACTGCTATTAATCAATTTTCAAAATGCTTGTTACATTTACCTACAAAATTTAATATTTCTATTTCAATTATACTTTTTGTAAAATACATAGTGTTACATTATTTAATCAATTAACGTACTACAACTGTATCTTCATATAGTGAATAAGGATCGGCACCCGCTTCTGGACCACCGGAGATTTTGATGGGGTTCGTGTTGCTGAATGTTTAGTTTTCTATGTACTGTTTTTGCGAGCGTCTTTGTCATTTCGTCGTCTGTTGTTATTCATTCCGAAATTGAGTTGTCAGTTTCTCTCGAGTTTTGAATGTTTTATCAAAATCTTCCGCATCTTTTTATTTCTATCAACTTTTCTGTTATATTATTATATTGTTTTGGGTTTACAAGTACGAGTAAATGATAGCATCACATTTCTGTTCGATATATCATTGAATAGTTAACATGTTCTTATGTAAAACCATATTTAGATAATACATTGCATTGATACGATCATAATTGATCTAACATACATGTACTAAACTGCCTTAGAAGAAATGCTAAATCAATTATGGAATTGATTTATTTTTCTTCATAAAAGTGCACACTGTTTCATAACTTAGGTTTTAACGTGTATTATCGTGTTCTTATAAATCAATGAGGTCTCTACTAATTTCAGTTAATTTGGTCAAATGTGTTTGATGCATTGCTTTTTAATGATAAAAACTCTCAACCAAGAAACAAGTAAAGCCAATCTGTATTGATGACTGTATCAAATGTCAGTACAATATTATATAATCCTTGAAATTTGAAACTGCCCTTTAAAGAAATCGTTTTATCTGGATCTGTAACCTTTCAAACAGATACAAATATGACATGTGTTCGATACATATATTAATCTAATATCATATAAACATGTATGCAAAGTTATCTAACATGTATCTCGTTGTGGCCCGGTGGTTGTATAAATGTCTGTATTGTTTTTGCACGCTTCAGTGTGATTGTCACATTGTAACTGTTTGATTTTTTTGCATGATTTATTTTATTGTTATCATAATTATACTTAGACTAAATAACATATGATTTTTAATGTATGATAATAGCATTAAATTAACTTAAATTCCATATTTTTCGATTTGGTGCTTAGCGGACTGATATGAAAAGTTTATCACATGCTTCGATTGTTATCACATGCCTTTCCGTAACGTTATTGCATGGCATTCCGGTGATACTCGGCATTTTCCGGAAAATACACCTTAATGCTACGTTTTCATTGAAAAACATTACAAAGTAGTACACAAAATAATTATTTAGATTTTGGAAAGTATATTGTGTAAAATAATTTAAAAAAAAAGACAAATTTTTAAAAAAATGCATTTTTAAAAGCTTCAAACATAATTTAGAAAGTTACTTTAAAAAAGTTGACCTTTTCAAACAGTGTTCATTGTGTATATTTTTGTTGATCCGTCCATATTAAAATCTGTTGAGGCATATGATAGAAAGATTTCATATCGAATGTACTAAATTTGGGGTCCGACGTCCGTGAACTTTTCACTCTTTGAACTTCTATTTTGGGAACCACTTTAAATGATCAATATATGAATATGTCGTTTTTCTCCATTGTTGAAGCATATGATAAAAAGATCATAACTTGTCATTTTTCATATCGTATGTATTATCAGCCCTCGGTCAATATCAGCCCTCGAGCCATGCGGCTCTTGGACTGATTTCGAACCTAGGGCTGATAATACATGCGATATGAAAAATGCCATGTAATAATCTGATAATATCACATCATTGCTTTTTTCTTCAACTTACAATCTGTTTGTTAATTATAACCCGATGTCAGGGGCCTTTTAAATTTGCAGTCGTAAGAGTTTTTGCTCCGTGTTGAAAGCCTTACTGTGACTTTGGGATGATTCGATGAATAACAGCAATAAAAAGCGATGCTTCTTTTGCTTTTACTGTACATAAACTTATTTTGTGTCATCTACATGTATTGATTCCCCATATCTTTTCTTTTTTTTTTAACATTGTTATTGCTGATTTAGTTTTTGAGATATAAGCCAAAAACTGCATTTGACCCCTATGTTCTATTTTTAGCAATGGCGACCATGTTTGTTGATAGATCAAAACTTCGGATACAATTTATAAACTAAATACCCTAAGGAACATTCAGTTAAAGTTTGGAAGTATTTGGCCTAGTAGTTTCAGAGGAGAAGATTCTTGAAAAACTGCATTTTACCCTGTGTTCTATTTTTAGCCATGACGGCCATGTTATTTGACGAAATAGAAAATAAAACACAAACTTTATTTTATACACCCTACTGATCATTCTGTTGAAGTTTGGTTGAATTTGGTTGAGTAGTTTTAGAGAAGAAGATTTGTTAAAGTTAGCAAATTTGATGAACGAATTGTAAAAAATTGTCATTAAAGGACAATAACCCCTTAAGGGGTCAATTGACAATTTTGGTCATATTAACTTATTTGTAGATCTTACTTTGCTGATTATTTTTGCTGTTTACAGTTTATCTTTATCTATAATAATATTCAAGATAATGACCAAAAACTGCAAAATTTCCTTAAAATTACCAATTAAGTGGCAGCAACCCAACAATTGGTTATTTTGAATACCTCTATTATAGACCTGTTTTTAAACAAAAAATGCAATATTAATATTCTTTAAAATGATATTATTTTCATAATTTGTGTACTGTTTCGTAGGGGACTTTTGTCCCCAACGAAACTTCTTCTAAACACACATATTTTTTGCAATTTTAAATGTTTCCTATAGATATTCAAGTTTGTTTACTTTATATACTAGGAACATCTATCTTTTTTTTTGAATTGGAGAACCATTTTTATCGTTAAAGATTAGACAGTACTTCACATATGAAGGTACAACTCATGTTACGTAGTGGACATTTTGATGCGTTACGTAGTGGACAAAACCGTTTCGTAGTTGACATCAACCCTATTATATGTTAATAAAAACATAATAAAAATTACATGAAACTAACCCTTGTTATTTGTTTTCACGAATATAATTGAAAAAAGATTTTAAAAAAGACTGCATGTTAGTGGTAGTGTCAACTACGAAACGTTTTCCTCCCATACTTGTTTCGTAGGGGACCGTTTCGTAGGGGACATATTCGCATATTTTATTTTTCCCCCAACAATCCCTATATTGCAATAGTAACAAGACTGATTGTATTTATCAAAGCATTTATTAAGCTGTACACTGATATTTTTTTCATAATTTTAAAACCAGATACTGAAAGAGATTTGACCCGTGTCGTAGTGGACATTACCAAAAATACGGTATCACTCTGGTCCATTTGATGTGCTCAATTTTTCTTACCAACAATTTAATTGCCCTTATAAAAGCATCACTTCTTTTGTAAGACCCTAATGTTTATATATCTTGCAAACAAAAATTACATTGATTTCATAAAACTGTTTATTGGTAGTGGACATTTTGTAAGGGACACACATCTTCTCAAATTAAAAATCCTATATTGAAAGCTGTTTATTAAAATATGTTGGCTCTGAACATACTTTTGAATTATTAAAGAACTTAATATGTAAAGTAAAAATAACATTTATTTCTTCATTTTTTAACGATATTTTAGAGTATGAATGTTGAACAGGCGGTCTAGGGACATGCCATTTTGGTTGTTTTTGGACCATTCAGGAGTCAATATCTTATCAATCCCTCTAAAAATAAACTGTTTCTTTGCTAATGTTAAATCTAATTCAATGTACTGACTGCACAAAATATTACTTGCAAAGATCAAACATATTTTTTTTTAAAGTGGCTGGGACAGGAAAATACGTTTTTATTGAAAAACGCCCATATATGGATGACATATTGACTTTTGCCCACATGCGAATTCATACATGTATTAAAATGTTTAATAATATTAAACATCCTACAAAAAAAAATATAAGCTGTATTTTAACAATACACAGAAGTCTTCCGTATGAAATTGTATTTCCTTTAAGTTTATTTAGCAACAAACATACAACAAACACACAGAGAACCTGTACAAAATATTCTTTATAAAACAAATATAATTTATCCTTGTGTTGGGTAAGATTTAATGAATCTTGAAATATAGTTTTTAAAAATCATCAAGAAAATATATCAATAAGTTAATTTTCAGAATAAAAAAAAATGCTTTTTTCTAAAATTACCGCCACCAGAAGAGCACCAACATAGAAGAGAAGGTGTATAAATACCTGATACTTTGAGATCTATATGACAAAAAGGGTAAAAAAAAAAATGTGGTTTGTTATCAATGTAAAACAATAATTCACCTGAGACCAACATAATATTGATATAAGCAACTGTAATTCATAGTAAAACGCGCACCGTTTAGTAAACAACAAATGGTCCAAATATGTTACAAAATGTACCACAACTGAAAAAAAACATCGATGAGTTGCTGTATATGGTGTCATCCTGGTTTGCCCACTTTTAATTACATGTATATGTGAACATAGAGGGAATTGTTGTTTTAACAATTATAGTTTATTTTTGAATTATAGTCATATATTTTTTTACCTTATATTTTACCTGTAAAATTAAAAAAGAATATTATATTCTGCTATTAAATCAAGGAAAATGTGCAAAAAATTTCTATATTTTATATATATTTGGCAGGATAATGTATTTTATTAATAAAAATAGGGAAAATGTGCACTAAAATGAATAAATATTTCAATTTAACAACAAATATTTTTAATTATTGGTACATTCTGAAAAAAGGTGAAAAGTAAAATAATGAAACTAAAGATTAAAGAGAATAAATCTCATTTGAATATCTTTTAATTTACTCAACTTATTTTTTTTAAATTTCAATACAATACACTGTTTCAAAATTTAGTAAAATATAAAATTATCCAATTAAATTTAACAACTAGAATATAAATGCAACTGTTCAGTAGCCATTGATCAACAACACCAGTTACAGCTTCAACCAGAAACACTATCTATTGACTACGAGACAGCAACCAACAACGCAACACAGACAGTATGTCCAGTGGTAACCGTGAAAGGCTGTTTCTTCCACTTCACCCAGTGTATATGGCGAAAGGCACAGAAATATGGACTACAGTCCTATTATAAAGAAAATGAAGACATTACTTAACTGATACGACGAGCCGCAGTACTACTGGTACCTCTTGTTCCAACCCAACTTGTTGACGATGTTTGGCTAAACACTTTAGAATACATTAGAGAAACTGAAAACATACCCGCTACAAGTTCATTTACAGATTACGTGACAGAGTTTTTGGGTTGAAAACTACCGCTTTCTATGGAACCACTATTACACAGAAGGACCCCGCACCATGCACAAATCACCTGGAAGGATGGCACAACAAACATAAGAAGCGACTCAAACACGCCCACCCAAACATCTACGAGATCATTGAGCTTCTGAAGAAGACAAAAGCACTAACAGAATGCAACATTATCCAGTATGCAGCAGGAGGAACACGCCCACCTTAAAGACGACCATACAGAGTAATCAGACACCAGACTCATATACAGATACCAACAAGGACCCATCAACGTGGTAGATTACTCTGACGCAACATCCCATCTTCTCCAATTGAACTGAACAATGAAGTGAATTATTGTTAATTGTGACTTTGCAAATATATTAAATGTTTTGTTACTTTTGATGTATATATAAAAGATAGTATTTCTCATCATTTTACATGTAGTGCCCTTATTACTTTTCTGTGCTTTATTGATTTCCTTATGCAATGCATTGATAAAATTAATTAATTTATCAAATTACTGAGAAAAAATATTTGATTTTTTTTTATTATTTTGCTATACAATAAAACAACCTAAATATTTGGAAAACACTTACAAACTATTTACCTAAGTTAGAACAGACTAAACAATTGTATGCTCATTAAACCTTTTGTCTTTTTTGTTTTCATAACTAATAGATAATTGGTAGAAATAAAAGTGGGCAAACCAGGAGTAAACCCTGTATATAAAGAAGATAATCGCCTTTCAATTTGTGGTGTCCAAAGTGCACTTCTATATATATAATAATGGTATTAATACAAGTCAATATGTTTATTTTGTTTTCTTTTGGTCATCGTGGTCTGTTATTCTACATATGGTTTATATATACAATTCCCTAGGCATCTTCTACGTTCTTTAAACTACTATTTCTGGTGTTATTGCTTTATGAATCAAAAGCAGATAGGCGGCCAACAAAAGGATAGTTTTCACACAAATGGGAGTGCAAGTAAGCTGCAGGAAAATAGTTTACAAAAGATTGTCGCGCAGCTGTCACTTTTACACTTTTACAGAAATGATTTAGAGATTTTGTTCGACTTAGTTAAAAGTATATACGTTTATCTGCATCGACAGAAATGAAAACTGCGTTTAGGTCAATGGGAAAACAATTGAACGAATCATAATCTCAAAGAAACCAAATAAGATTAGCATACGGTCTTTACAATCATAGACATATGTCGATAGAATATGACAAGCTCTATGAAATACAATAACAAGATTATATTAACACCAATATGTTTGACTGACTTTTTTATCAGTATTTTTCTACTTAAGAAACTCGTACATCTACAAATACAAGCTTTTAAAAAAAGATCGTCTAAATGTGTAAATAATTATCTTTTTGTTTATATATATATTTTGATATCTAGAAACTTATTGTTCAAATTGGTTTTCGATCAATTTAAAGGAGGTTAATCATGACAAATTTCAGACTTTCGCCATTGGAAAAACAAAAACAAAAATATTATAATTTGACATTCAATTTAAATAGAAACAAAATTTCTTGGAATAACTATAGATTCGGACTTAAACTTTTAAGTTATATTAAACTAGTTTCTTGAAATTTTAATGATATCGAAATTATTGAACCAAATCATGCAAATATATCAAACTAAGTCTTGCATGTACTTTTTTATATATACATTTTTTCTCATCTATAATCAATTCTCTACAAATAATAACATTAGATGTATGTTTTGTTATAATACGTTATTCTGATTGGCTACACTCCAATCTCGCGTTATTCCTTAAGCAATTTCATTACACAATAAAATTTATCATTAAAGATTACAAGAGGTCCCACAATAAAGTGCACAAGTAAATTAAATAAAAACTTGATAAAAAATGTGTTTTCATGATCCAAGCTAAAACATGTAATTATAAGTATCGAATGCTTCTTTTTGTAACTTCATAGGGTTGTAAACGCGTTGACCGTGCGCACATTTTTAGAATGAAGCGCTTCCGCGCTTCCTACAAAATGAACTTCGGTGAACTCTTTTACACCCCAATAAATTTACAAAAAAAGGCATTTAATTCTTAGATAATATTTCATTAAGTGGTTGTTGAATGCAAGCTAATTACATTTCGGGTTTGCAGAAATTTTTCGGAACGTGACATTTTTAACAGTGACGTATTAAACTGAGTTGTAGTGTTATATCTTCAATATTTAATTTATATAAAAATTAACAGGAAACAGCCGTACTCCCGACAGTCAGAACTACTAGGAATGGTTTTAAATCGTTGCGCTATAACGCTGCACAAATCAAGAACTAACTGCCTAATAACTATCGATTGGAAACATACTTTAACCAATTAAAAAAATGGCACAAACTTGGGATCCCAATAACAGCCAGCGCATGCCAGTGCAGTGCATGCATAGTGTTTTATGCCTGTGTTTTTTGTTTTACTGTTTAATTCGTTCAGCTTTTTCTACTTGCTACTATCTAAAGGGCTCATCAGTCTAACGTATGTTAAGCTGCTCTCGATATTTATATAGTTGCTCCAAACTCCACTCGTCCTTTTTGTATTTTTCCAGCCTGGCTGCTCCTATATTTTGCTATGCAATACAATATAAAAAAGAAGATGCGGTATGATTTCCAATGAGATAATTGTATATAACTCTCCACAAGAGACCAAAGACAGATTAATGAACAGCGTTATTGGTCACCGTGCGGCATTCAACAATGAGCAAAGCCAATACCGCATAGTCAGTTATATAAGGCCCCCTGCAATCACAAATGTAAAACAATTCAAACGAGAAAACTAACGGTCTAATGAATTTAAAAAAATAAATGAACGAAATACAAACATGTAACACAGAAGCAAACGACAACCGCTGAATTACGGGCTCCTGACTTGGGACAGACATATTCATACATAATGTGAGGGTTAAACGTGCATTTTATGTAAATATAAAGATTGTGTCGTTTGTTAAAAGAGAGGTAATCCAAATGGCTTATCATCGTCAATTGGCAAATAATTTATATGAAGAGATATAATCATGATAATGTTAAAGATGCTTTAGTTATCTTAATGTACTTTTCGTTTATTGAATACTTTTAATTCTGTGTTTTAATTTAATCGGCTACATGCATTTAACAAAATAAAAATTAAATGTTTCTTAATATTTGCATACATGTATATATATATATACATTTAAATGTATGTATATATCTGTAATATACGTATTTATATTTAAAATGAATAGACTAGATAATTTGTTATTTAAATCCAGTTTGTGACATTAACAAAATATTGTAAAATTTTAAAATATTTGTTTTAAACTTCCATACTAATCTCTTTATTTGCTTTATTAAGTCAGTGCATGGTAGATTTTAAAATAATAATATACGTTCGTGTGCAATATTTCTTAATATAATATTATATTATTTAAGCAAGTTGGATATTTTTTTTTATAAAGTCCCGTAGGTGCATTTTTAACCTCTTGTGGAGAGTTACATGTATCTCATTGGCAATCATACCACATCTTCTTTTTTTGTTCATTATCTGACAGCTAACTCATCTTTACAGTGAGAAGTTGTATGCCTTGAAATAAACATATATTTATCTGTATTCAGAAAAATAGAAAATAACAGGGCTGGCACTATATGTCTTTAAGTTTGTTTTCACCACGTGCACCGTTACACAATTCAGTCAAGATATATGGTTCTAGCTTTTTATTCACTTTTGAAATAGGTGTTTCGAGTAATTTGCATAAAACGCATTCAATTTGTCAAGTCAATACAGAATAGAGTTTACAATACTGTATTGTTTTTGCTCACTGCGAAATGTCGTGGACTGTATTGTTGAAATTGGCCGATAAGTTCCGTGCTTTATTCTGTTTAATATCTGCTCAAGTTATGCTTGTTACACACATTGTATGCTCTCTTCATGATATCTAGACAATTAAGATGACAGAAAAAAAAACATAAGAAAGATGAATTGAGCGTTATAAACGTATTTTATCTAACTATAATAGGTGACCGTCCACTTTGTGACCTTTACTCGATTTTGATATCTATTGTTTGCATATAAATGAAAGACCATAGCGAATGTTGACTAATAAAAATATAATCCTATAATTGACTTATGGTTTTCTATCACAAACACAAGTACAGGTCAACATTAGAAAGTCGATTATTGCGTCTATTACATATATTTAATTTTCATATGATAATATGAAATGGGCATGCAGTCTCAAGTAATAAACAAAGCAAACAAAATGGAAGGAATGTCAACGAAACAAAGACAAAAACACTACGTCCTGTGTCGACCGATAGCGGTTATCGGTCACCGGAAATCATAACCGAGAGAAATACTTCTAACAAAAGTGTGTCACAAGAGAAAACCAGACACACCAATGTGCATTTATTTGATAATGGAAATATACGATGTGATAAAGGATATAAAAGCTTTGAACAACACAATAAAGACAGCAATGACATAGGACACCAAGCACACATGTTTTCCTATCAAAACTGCTTTAATGGTAACGTTAACAGAAATAATGAAAATGTGTTTATTTTGGATAGCATTGACACAGAACTAGAACTCAAATCTAATTTTGATGACGATGACATGAAACAAGATTCTCTCAGAAATATTTTTATGCCTGGTGCTGTATTCAACTATGACCGACTAATCAATATCGGAAAAGCAGACGACCTAGTCGCCAGAATTGCAGAAGAAAAACAGAAACCTCTTAAACAACGAAGACGTCCTAAAACAGCAGTGTCGACGGATATAGAGATTGACTTAGAGGAGGGAACAGAAAAACTGAAAAGAAAACCATCATCTGCTAACAAAACAAAGTACGAGGATAACACAAGGAATCCGAAAAACAGACCTCGTGCAGCTGTAGGTCAAAGGCGAAAAACTGTTAGTGATATATCGTACGAATGTATCAATAGTGACAGTAACGAAAGACAACCCAACAAAGAGAGAAATAGGAAGCCAACAAAAACCAGTCCGATTAGTTTTCTTGATGCATTAAACATGTTTATTGAGCAAGGTACTTTAAATGAAACCGGTGATACGGCTCATGCCTATAAAGTTGATATAACTGTAGATCTAAATAGTGACACTTTAAAAATCATCATACCTGGATCGTATTTGTGCAATGAAAAATAAAGAGTTGGCGTTGAACAGGTTCTGTATTAATTATGTGTGACAGTCTATTACAAATACAGTCACCCTGTTTTTAAATGTCAAACTTAAAAATGATCTCATGATCATGTATTTTGTTTGCATTTCATCGTTTATAGTATCAAATTCTGTTAAGCTTTGAGTACAAAATAATAATAATGAAAACGAAAAATTATTATATTTAATAAATATGTACATTTCTTTTCACTTACACTTAAAAAAATATGTTCAAAATTAAATATTTATCATTAATCGATTGGTGGATTGCTTACACCCAGTGGCCATTATTTCATGCATATTCAAGACTAGAAAAAAAGTTACAGTTTAAAAAAACTATGATATAAGTTCTTACATAAACACTTATTTTTATAGGATTGTAACTAAAGAAAAGCACAAGAATAACAAACAATAGACAGAAAATAATAAAAACATGTAGCATCAAACAAAAAAGTTAAAACATATTACAATTCATTTTTGGCATCATGCCTCCTTTATAAAGTAATCATTTCAAATAACTTGATTATATAGATTATAATTAAATGAATCATTTATTTGCCGTCCCTCTTTCAAACGAACATGGTTGCGTATTTATACATCCCGTACAATGTATGACCATACAAATAAACGCCACTAAACCTTACAAATAATGTCAGCACTCTGATTGTCTACAGTAACAGTTATTTAATCACTAAACGTAATAAATAGGTTACTTTGCAGAGTAGGATCTGTTTACCCTACCAGGGCACATGCAATCACCCCATGGTTTCTTTTTCTATGTTATGTTTTGTGTACTTTTGTTTGTCTATTTTTCTTTTTTAGCCATGGCGTTGTAAGTTTATTTTCGACTTATAATAAGTTTGAATGTTACTCTGGTATCCTTCGCCTCTCTTTTATAAAGTGCATTGTAATATAGAACAGACTAAACGTATATATAACAATACCAACAAAAGCATGATGTTCTTATCAGAAAATGATAACAAGGTTTTTGGTAAAACTTTTATTTTATATTCTGTATTTGTGTGGCCCAATTTAAGTCAGGAGCCGTAAATCAGTGGTTGCCGTTGGTCGGTGAAATCAAATTTAGTTCTGTTTATTTTTTTTACATGAATTATGCGGTTGTTTTTCTCGTTTGAATGATGTACAAGTACGTTACATATCATAAACATGCAATTTTTATTGATCGTTTATAGCTTTTATCGATTTATTTAAAAGAATCGTGAAAAGGGAAATTAAATCTCATTACATGAACTTCGTTCATCTTTTGCAAAGACAAATTGGAAACACCAAGACAATTCTCTAAATGTAAAATGCGAATTTTAATTTATGTTGCAGAAGGACTACGAAATAGATCATTTAAAGTCGTCACTTCGGTAAGGTGCATTAACCAATTATATTAAAAGACTTGATACAAGTCCACGGAATGTTTTACTTCGCAATTTGTCCTGCTATTCATGTTATAACTGAAAGTAATTCCTGTACTGCATATACTAGCGAAGCCGGAACTTTCCGTCAATATTAACTTGTGCATGAAATTGAGGAAATTGAAAGACAAATCCAAAACAGCGACGAAAACCGTTTCATTGAATTAATAAAACCCGGGATTATATTAGCCGTTTTTACGGACAATTCAGGAGTAGATTACTATATTGTAAAATGTATATCAGAATTTAAACAATTTAAGCAAGCAACTTTAGAAGACTTGGAAAATAATTCTCAAGCCAAGATTCAAGAAATTGAAGGGGTGTATTTCGACAAATTATGTGCCAAGAAAAATACAATTCTATTCAAATTAATCAAGGTTTAAAATGTTTCGATTTACTTGCAGAGTGTCAGATATATTTGTATTGGGGTTGAAATTAAGAATATAGAAATTTTACAATAACAGATGATATGCACCATGACAGTTAAACATCCTATGATAAAAGTTTTGCACATTATTTATGGAAACCGTATACATGTACTTCCGTCCAATTTTTCCTTCCTACATTACTTGCGACAGTAAGCATTGCATTTTTAGGTGAAATAACTTAAAAGGTAAACATTATTAGATCGATTTCCACAACTTGAGGTAATTTATGATAAAATTAATGATATAACAAAAAGAACAGAACCAGAATCAACCAACAACATATAAAAAAAAAACGAATAAAACTTGCAAAAATTAATAAAAGTCAAAAACCCTCTTTGACGCCGCTTTTTTAGTGTAACGTCGTGTTGTAGGAACATCGTGCACAACGTTAGTCCTTTACATGTTACTTTACGGTAAGGGTTTTGCTCATTATTGTAGGCCGTACGATGATCTGAAGTGGCTAACACCTACATCATTTTGTCTCTGGTTAACAGATGTCGCATTGGTAATCATACCACATCTGTTTTTTTATATTAACTTACTAGTTCTTTTGTGTATAGAAACAACTACAAATGTATAGGTGTTGAACTTCGTTAAAGTGAAAAAATCTCTTTAAATAGTTTCATGATATTCAACGAAAACCTTACACAAGAATATTTACAATTTGTAAACCTTTTACCAAATATCATCAGCATTTGACACTTCTAACATTAGTAGTTATTTTCCACAGCCACTTGTCTCAGAATTTTTTCCCCCCTATATACCTTATTAAGGTATATTGGGGGAAAAAATTCTGATAAGGTATATAGGTGAAAACAAATTCTGAGACAAGTGCCTCTGTTATTTTCACACACTTTGACTGGTTTATGATATAACTATTGTTAGAAAAAGCAGTGATCCAATACTGATTAGAGTTATCTTTCTTCACCTGAAAAACAAATGATGAAACCACATGAAATCCACAGGCACTTTTCTCAGAATTCCCCCCCCCCCCCCCCCCCCCCCCCAATATACCTTAATATTACAGGCACTTGTCTCAGAATTTTTTTCCCCAATATACCTTAATATTATTTAATATTATATCAAGGTATATTGGGGGGGAAATTCTGAGACAAGTGCCTGTGTGAAATCCGACGAAATACATTTTCTTTAAAACTGTCCAGAGATCTCAACATCTGTCTTATTTAAATTCTAAATTCAAAATGTTTTCAAGATTATCTGATGAAATGAAATTTATTTGGATTCTTTTATCTGAAGATTTGTTTGTAACTTCAAACTTATCTAATGTGTTGCACTCCCTTTTTGAAGAAAGAAAGAAAATCATAGAAAATATCATTGTTGTTTGAAAAAAAAATAGAAGAAGAAACAAATATATATATTAATAAAGATAAAAAAAAATATACATATATATGTAATAAAATCGACCAGGAGTTGTCTCCCATGGACCTAGAACTATAAATAATTATATAATTTCTCCAGGTCACAGTGGCACCCAAAATAACTATGTTTTGTTAATAACTGGGATTATGATCAGGGGCCTGGTTTTCGAAAATATCATAAGATATGTCATAAGATATATCTTTAATAGGACATATTTTATGATCATCTTATGACTATCATATGATATGTCATAGGATGTAAATCAAAGCTGTCTTAAGAGAGTCATAGCTATGATGCTCTTATGACTGTCATAAGCATGATAAGTGAACATTTTTTTCTATTATTTTAAATAATGATTAAAAAGTGATAAATATAAAAATGGAAATGGAAAGTATGAACATAATAATTATTACCATTCTTAATATTTACGAATATTTTATTTTTTTCATTATAATGAACATGAAATTTTATACAAAAAGGAATTGAAATATGAGTTGATAATTTGTTTAAATTCAGTTTGTAATATATACTTAATCTTGAACTTCGCTTTCGTGTATTATCATACATGCATTGTTATTTAACTGTGCATACTTTTTAGATTCGGTACCCGCTTAACGAAATACCCGTGCACATACGTTGATATACATTGTAGTATTATTAAATATACTAGGAACGAAATAATATGTATATTTATTATACAAAACCGTGAAATTTTAATTCACGTAGTTGAGAAAAATAAAATCTTTACTATTTAGCTTACTGAGAAACACAACAAATATTTTTTATTGCAGTAAACATGAAATTATACATGAAAAGTAATTAAAATTTTAGTTGACAATCATAAGACCATCATAAGTGATGTCGCGAATGGTCTTTAGTTTACGACAAAAGTTATGACAAATCGTAACTTGGGACACTTTCGAAAACATATCTTACGACTATGACATGTCCTAAGACCGTCATAAGACATGTCTTAGTCATAAGATACCTTCGAAAACCAGGCCCCAGGTTACTAAATGTGAATGTGTATTCATGTTTTTTTACAGTTTAAATGTACTTTAATCATTCTAATCATTCTAATCATTGTTTGTGCTTTATTTTGTAATTCATTTGATTGTATAGCTCAAATTTTGGGCACCTTGATTGATTAATAAAACTATCTATCTATCCGACATACATTTGTAACTTTATTTGAGGCTCCAATGGAAACGTTTATGAAGATAAAGAGAATCTTAAAAAAAAATGAAATATACAAACTAAATAATAGATTGCAAATAGCTAGGGGTGCAAATAAAAACTACTAATAGACAGCTCTCTCAAAGCCAAAAACCCATATTCGTAAAATATAAGGTCATACGTTACAAGCACAATTAAAAAAAGGTTCATTAAAGTTCTGATATATTGATTGATTTTTGGTTGATTAACGCCCATTTGCAAATATTTCATACATGTTAATCACGAAACTGATCATACCAGTGGTCTCGTTAATCCAAAATAGAAGAGCGTCGCGCCGTAAGTGCCCTAGCCGCGCCCTTCAATCATGACGCTTTTAAAAAAACACTTGCACCGTTTTTTTATGTGTCATACTTCGGGTATGTAATAGTTACAATAAAGTGTGTGTAATAATTTGTTATTAAATCCTTACAAAAGGTGGAGTAAAGATACCACAGGGACAAGAAAACTCATAAATGTAAACAAAAATGACAAACCACAGCATACAAAACACATATAATTATGGAAAACTTTATACTGAGCAACACGATCCCTACCAAAAAAAAAACCTTATGTGCGCCGGAAGAGTACGATGATTCTACTCTACATGTGGCACTCGTCGTATTGCTGGTGTACGTACAAAACTTGCGAAAGTTTAATTCGGTAGATCACATTTGGAGAAAATGAGGACGGGATTGTGGTTCCGACGAGTACAACATATCCATCGTCAGCTGTAAAACAGATACTCCAAAATGTTCAACTACTAGTAAGTCGTGATGATGTCCGTACTAATTGTTGAAGGGATGATTTAAACATTACTAGGCTAATTTGAACGCTTGGTTTGATAGCTACTTGGTGAATCAAGGAAATCATAATAGGAAATTCAAGCTCTAAAATATCGTATGAACTTAGAAACACATACACCATATACAGGCGTTTCTAGGATATTGCTACATTGAAATGGAAGTTTTTTTTTATATCTGATATCAAAACCAACCGACTAGTGCTTTGCGATGACTTTATTTTAATAATAGCTTTCACGACATAACTGAATATATACAAGATATTCTATAGGTATTATTTGTTGCGCTATATCTCTATAAGCCAACACTGATCGTCATACTGTGAGAAGAATCAGTCGTAACTAGTATTTAGACTGTGTACATGTCCCAATGTAATAATTTTATCAGGGATTGTTACTGTATTCAAATAAAATGATGATTTTATATAATTTTGGTCATTCAAGTTGAAATGTCTGTAATTTGTGTAATACAGGATTAGTAATGTAGTTTTAAGCTTATCAATTGTGGTATAAAAAGTAGTTTCAAATGTTGTGACCTTATCAGAATGTCTCTCTTTTTGTAAACTTGAATTAACGTTAAGTTGTTTGTTTCATCGAGTTACCGGTTTTCAAACTAATCACTTTCTCAATTATCTTTTAAATCTCTGGCTTTTGAATTTGATCCAAGTTAAAAGAAACATCCTTGAAAACAATCTATTACAATTCAAATGGAACAAGACAACAGTTCTGTAATTGCTCTGGAAAATCAATTCCTCACAAAATTATCTCTTTACGGAATAATATTTTCTTTGATTGCTTCCCGTTTGTAAATCGCACCGGGAAACTCAGTTAACGAATATGTATTACTTTTGTTATCGCTTATTACAACTTTTGCTTTCTCAGTATTGTCAAAGGAATACACAACGCAAAACCAACCAATTTCGAGGCAATTGTTGACATCCTACGGAAATAGAAAAAAATATTTGCTAAATTATTGTTTAGATTGAATAATAGTAATTTGAAGAGAAATAGTTTTATGACTGTGGTACAATGTATAGACTGTATGAACCGACCGCAGTTATGATGGTTATCAGCTTTCCGTGAAATAATATTACAAAGATTCTTGCATTACGTCTTTGATTTACACCTTTGCTTATGAAATATTAAGAAGTTTTTACAAAGAAGAAAAACTCAAATCAGTTAAAAATATCTCTTTTTTTTAATATAATTGTATTTGTAATATATACGTGATATATGCATAATTTTGATAAATTATGATATAAAATCTATTTGATGGATACTTAGTCTAGACGTCTTTTGAATATATTTGCGTTGTTAAGTTGCTATTTCATTGGAGTGCTCTCGTTTGCAGAAATTATGATAAAGAGACAGATACAATGCCTTATTAAAGTTACATTTAGACAATACTTTTGCGAATTTAGTTCAGCCACTAGATAAATTGACCGATTACACTCACTGCTTGGTGATATACTATTAGCACTGATTCAACAAAAAAGCAACAATGGGTTTTCTCAGTCTTTAATATTCTATGCTGTGGTTTGTGTACCGTTGTTTGTCTTTAATATTCTATGTTGTGGTTTGTGTACCGTTGTTTGTCTTTAATATTCTATGTTGTGGTTTGTGTACCGTTGTTTGTCTTTAATATTCTATGTTGTGGTTTGTGTACCGTTGTTTGTCTTTAATATTCTATGTTGTGGTTTGTGTACCGTTGTTTGTCTTTAATATTCTATGTTGTGGTTTGTGTACCATTGTTTGTCTTTAATATTCTATGCCGTGGTCTGTGTACCGTTGTTTGTCTTTAATATACTATGTTATGGTTTGTGTACCGTTGTTTGTCTTTAATATTCTATGCTGTGGTTTGTGTACCGTTGTTTGTCTTAAATATTCTATGTTGTGGTCTGTGTACCGTTGTTTGTCTTTAATATTCTATGTTGTGGTTTGTGTACCGTTGTTTGTCTTTAATATTCTATGCTGTGGTTTGTGTACCGTTGTTTGTCTTTAATATTCTATGCTGTGGTTTGTGTACATTTGTTTGTCCTTAATATTCTATGTTGTGGTTTGTGTACCGTTGTTTGTCTTTAATATTCTATGTTGTGGTTTGTGTACCGTTGTTTGTCTTTAATATTCTATGTTGTGGTTTGTGTACCGTTGTTTGTCTTTAATATTCTATGTTGTGGTTTGTGTACTGTTGTTTGTCTTTAATATTATATGCTGTGGTTTGTGTACCGTTGTTTGTCTTTTAATATTCTATGCTGTGGTTTGTGTACCGTTGTTTGTCTTTAATATTTTATGTTGTGGTTTGTGTACCGTTGTTTGTCTTTAATATTCTATGTTGTGGTTTGTGTACCGTTGTTTGTCTTTAATATTATATGCTGTGGTTTGTGTACTGTTGTTTGTCTTTAATATTATATGCTGTGGTTTGTGTACCGTTGTTTGTCTTTAATATTCTATGTTGTGGTTTGTGTACCGTTGTTTGGTCTTTAATATTCTATGCTGTGGTTTGTGTACCGTTGTTTGTCTTTAATATTCTATGTTGTGGTTTGTGTACCGTTGTTTGTCTTTAATATTCTATGCTGTGGTTTGTGTACCGTTGTTTGTCTTTAATATTCTATGCTGTGGTTTGTGTACCGTTGTTTGTCTTTAATATTCTATGCTGTGGTTTGTGTACCGTTGTTTGTCTTTAATATTCCATGTTGTGGTTTGTGTACCGTTGTTTGTCTTTAATATTCTATGTTGTGGTTTGTGTACCGTTGTTTGTCTTTTAATATTCTATGTTGTGGTTTGTGTACCGTTGTTTGTCTTTAATATTCTATGCTGTGGTTTGTGTACCGTTGTTTGTCTTTAATATTCTATGTTGTGGTTTGTGTACCGTTGTTTGTCTTTTATATTCTATGCTGTGGTTTGTGTACCTTTGTTTGTTTTTAATATTCTATGCTGTGGTTTGTGTACCTTTGTTTGTTTTTAATATTCTATGCTGTGGTTTGTGTACCGTTGTTTGTCTTTTAATATTCTATGTTGTGGTTTGTGTACCGTTGTTTGTCTTTAATATTCTATGCTGTGGTTTGTGTACCGTTGTTTGTCTTTAATATTCTATGCTGTGGTTTGTGTACCTTTGTTTGTTTTTAATATTCTATGTTGTGGTTTGTGTACCGTTGTTTGTCTTTAATATTCTATGTTGTGGTTTGTGTACCGTTGTTTGTCTTTAATATTTTATGCTGTGGTTTGTGTACCGTTGTTTGTCTTTAATATTTTATGTTGTGGTTTGTGTACCGTTGTTTGTCTTTAATATTCTATGCTGTGGTTTGTGTACCGTTGTTTGTCTTTAATATTTTATGTTGTGGTTTGTGTACCGTTGTTTGTCTTTAATATTATATGCTGTGGTTTGTGTACCGTTGTTTGTCTTTTAATATTCTATGCTGTGGTTTGTGTACCGTTGTTTGTCTTTAATATTCTATGTTGTGGTTTGTGTACCGTTGTTTGTCTTTTAATATTCTATGTTGTGGTTTGTGTACCGTTGTTTGTCTTTTAATATTCTATGTTGTGGTTTGTGTACCGTTGTTTGTCTTTTAATATTTTTCTTCATGTTATTTGTTTTGCCATGGCGTTGTCAACTAATGATTTTGAGTTTAACTTTGGTATGTTTCGCCATTCTTTTACTAATGATATTCTAACTGTATGGTCGTTGCATGGCTTTTTTGTTTAGATGTTTTAAATTAGCCTGAGATATTCTTGCAGTAGCTGACAAAGTTATATAAAACTCAAGCCTATTTATAAACGCTCTCAAGATTTGAAAAGCTGAATCATCTTAATTTAAACAAAAAAGAATCAAATGTTACGGTTTTAAAAAATGATGCTGTTATTTCTTCATGTTTCTTAACAATCATGTTGCTGTCACAGTGCTGGTATTTTACAGAAAAGTTAAATGCATTTCACTAATAACTACATCGTCCCTTTGATTGCAATTTAATCAGGCTTTAGAGAAATAAAATGATCTATGGAATCTAATAAAAACTATTATGTGCAAGTTAAAATGTTAATAAATCAATCAAACAAGGAATGAACACGTCATTGATGTCACATCCCTTTGTCTAATCGGCAATCAAAACTAGCGTGATTACCAATGATAAGGAAGAAACAACATTGTAATACTCTTAAGTCGGACTCCTAGTTTTAGTTTATATAACATTCTCATCAAACCCTTGTAAGGAAGAAACAACATTGTAATACCCTTAAGCCTGACTACTAGTTTTAGTTTATATAACATTCTCACGAAACTATAGTATTTCACTTAAATAAACCTTTATTACACATAGACATTTATCAACAACTCAGTAGTCAGTGCTTCGATACTAAAATTCCATTGTTAAAAACGCTTTAAGTTTGGAAATTATTAAGAAACTTAGTTTCCAGCACCCTCAGTCAAAATCACGTTAGAGTGATTTCTGAGTTACTTTTATGTCCCTTTTAGTTGTACAGCAATTATCGTGCGTCGGTACTTTAACATATCTGGTTTTTTAAAATCGTTCATGCTGAATATAAATGCAGAGAAGTGCCTTGGACATATGATTTATAATACATTTTTTTACCTTTTAAAATTATTTTTGCAATCTTATTAAAATACAGGGTTATTATGTATTAAGCTACTTAGGTTAAGATTTGTTCCGAACGGACGGGTTTTTCTACATGTCCAACGATAAAATAGAACAACTATTTGATATATCAACTGAAGTAGCTTGATGCATACGAGTCATGATCCTGTGTACACGTTAGCAGATTCAGCTAATTAACATTCTGTGAAAGAAATCAGGTGGGATTCTTGAGTTTTGTCGTAAAGAAATTAACTTTCAAGAAAGAGGTTGACATTGTATAAGTTGACGCTATAATGATAAGAGCAGAAGACAAAACGGAACGTTGTATGTTCTCTTTTAGCATTGCTATATTATAGTTCGTTTCTTTGTGTGTTGCATTTTAGTGCTGTGTTTCTGTTCTGTCATTGTTCTCCACTTGTATTTGATGTGTTTCCTCAGTTTTAATTTGTTATCAGGCTTTGTTTTTTTTTCTCAATCGATTCTTATTCATCTGCATTTTATATACTTCATGTTTCTATTATAATGCAGTACTATTTTACCATTGGAAACAATGAAGCAATAGGAAAATCGTAATTATATTTGAAAATTGCAATACAACAAGATCTTTCACGTAATATTGTATGTAGTTAACAAACAACAGTCAGTCAGCCAGTATTCATATTGTTGATCTTCAAATGTTTACAACAGTTAATGCATCAATTTAATTCAGAATATACTGTAGATGCAATATAAAAAAAGGAAATTTTAAATAATCGAAGATTGGTTCGGTTTTTAATTTAAAATTCTTTGTACACCATACTGATGGATAATGTCTGATATGTATTTGATTGTATCACTATATCAGAGATTCAGAGATGACTAAAACTATATAGTGTGTTCAGTACGTCGTTGCTACCATCTCACCGCCCTTGCATATATTCATAGAGTGTTAAGTTGTGTCATATTTCACCTGTCTTGGACAACAAGACGGATACCACCAGTTTAGCTAGACCCTCTTTGACTATGTCCCGATCAAGATCTCATGTTTTAATAACTGGTTTCTTGTTGATGAATCCCGTGATTTATGGACAGTTATATCCTTTTGTCGTTTGGTATTCGCAACAATGTGTAATCTATAATTAATTTTTATTCTCATTTCTTTCATAAACATACAATGAACTTGAATGTAGTGTTTGCGTAGAGATAGATAATTCTCATATTGGTAATCTAGCTATCACTCATACATTTTTAATTTCCAAAAGAAAAGATTCATTAATAGCGTAAGTAATAACTGACTCAATATCGATTTAGATTCTCATCAATCACTCAAGCGAAGCATCAACAGGTCATGTTGTCATATTACTGAAATAAATTGCCAATAAACAATGACATATTTATGATAAATATTGGCATTACTGTATGAATGGTAAAAAAACACATCATTGTGCATATGCTTGCGTATACTCCATAGTTATAAATTGTCCACCATCTGGATCAAAAGCACATAGTTTATTAGTTTATTTATTTTCTATAGATGTTAAATTTGTTGTTGTAATTCTTTTTCCCCCTCATGTATGTAAAAGTGAAGACAATTAATCACATCTTTCATCGATATGTTAAAGCAACTTTATGCACAGGATTTATCTAAACTGTTTGATTTAGAAGATAAACCGGCATAATTAGAAATACAATTCATAACATTACTACTATAGTCATTATATATATCAATATTCTTGTAATTGTAAGACATACACCAAATACCTTACCAACTTAATCCAAATGTTATATTCAATTTTTTGAAACTTACCTTTGACGTAACTTTTTTTGACGTTGATTCATTCGTGTGACGCACAGTTAATAGTCTTATTTTGCCTAATTTGTGTACTGTCATGAATTAGATTAAAGTGTTCGTTGTTATTCTGTTGTTTACATGCGTAACTATAATATTACATTATTTATTTAGGTATTTCCCAGTCCTCAGTGTTATTGCATTTATTTGTGCTGTTCCTATCACGTAAAGTTGTTATTTTAGCGACATTTTCAACATTGCTATATAGGCGGGAAGTTTGGCTAGCTATACAACCAGATTCAAACTAGAATTTTCCAAAACAGTAGTATGGCAGGTGTTATGTAATATTCCGTTTGAATGTTGGTGTTTGTTTTTGTAGCTATTCCGGGTTTTTGTTGTTTCGTGTTTTTTTTTCTTTTTATAGTTGATGTGTTTCCCTCAGTTGTGGTTTGTGACCCGGATTTGTTTCAGGTTAACCGAGTTATGACTATTGATTAGCGGTATACTGCAAATGCCTTCATTTTAATATCAAGTAGAACTGAAATGCTTCAATGCATCTATAATGGGGGGGGGGGGATCAGATGAAACAAATGTTATCCATATTCATAGTGCTCAATCTATGGTGTGATAAGGGCGTTGAACTATTTAAAATTTGGTATACTTCTCATAAACATGTTTAACCCCGCCGCAATTTTGCACCTGTCCCAAGTCAGGAGCCTCTGGCCTTTGTAAGTCTTGTGTGATTTTTAATTTTAGTTTCTTGTGTATAATTCGGAGTTTAGTATGACGTCCATTATCACTGTGCTAGTATACGTTTTTTTAAGGGGCCAGCTGAAGGACGCCTCCGGGTGCGGGAGTTTCTCGCTACATTGAAAACCCGTAGGTGGCCTTCGGCTGTTGTCTGCTCTATGGTCGGATTGTTGTCACTTTGACACATTCCCAATTTCCTTTCTCAATTTTATTATATCTTAGATAATTTCAGATTTTTTAAGGCCTATTTGAAAGCGGAAAAAGACGGAAGTGAAACAAACGGAATCGAATGAATTCCTAACAAACAACTCCAACTGTTTCAACAGGTTAATCTTATTGAAGAATTACTTGTCTTTGCATTTAACACTTCACATTATAAAGTTCGCGTAAAGCCAGCAACTTAACACAACTGGTAATAATGTAATACTTTCATTAGGCATGTGGGATATGTAACCATGATAACAGATTAACAAATGCGTTATGGAGGTAGGTATTTAACACAATGTAACGAAAAATCGATTAATGATGGCGAAAGGACCGCATAATATCGCACATCAGTGTCCCCATTGCATCTTCGAGTCCTACATGTATATATACACAGCATATGCAGGTGCTGTTGGAAATGTTTTGCTCGACTAATTCAAATAAACCTTCAAGCATTATCCTTATTGACTCTTGATGCACTCTTAATGTATGCTCAATATTTGCTGTAAATATATATAACCCCTCACTACTGGAATTCAATTCGATATATTTAGATGATATTCGCGACAATTGTTTTTGACTGTGTTATTAAAATTAATGAATTTAGCCTTCATTCTGGTGTCAATTTTCTGACATAACTTGTACAGTTTTGTGAACTTATTTATAGTTATGTCCTCATTCGTTGTTTTCATTGATGTTGTCCTTTGATCTCGACTTACGAGTTTTGTATTTCTCTTTTGGAACTACTACTTTTATCCCTTCCAATATCTGTCCACTACAATACAATCTGTTCTTTCGTCGTGAATAACTAATAATGAAGTATTTAAAACATCATCTCATTGTGTTTCGTAATAAATGAAACATTATATTAAGTAATAGATGTATGTATTCATTTGCAATTCTTTCATCTCATTGTATATAATTAAGTCTTTTTTTCAAATTTGAGGTGGAGGATCCTATAATTCTGCTACGGCCAATATCAGAGTTCAGCATCTTGTAAATATAAGTTTTGTCAAGTTCTGTTGACATGTTGGTATTTAGTTTCTTCTCATTTTAGTTGTTTATTTTTCTGTACGAAATTTTATTATATATTGCTGTACTTTTCGTTATGTCAGTCACTTACTGGTAAAAAGTATTACCAGACTGCAAGGAGCGCATCTTATGTCTGCAACTATGCATGTCAATTTAAATTTATTGTCACAAAACTAAGATAAGAATCATGTTTAGTTTAACACAGATGATTTATATTATTTATTCATAATGATGTGGTACTGAACTGCTGCCTGCATATTAGCTAGATTTACCCGTTCAAATTTGTGATAGTACTACGCTTCAGTTTTATTAATTGTTTGTCATTATCGGTCTAGACAATGTTAAGTCATATTAAAAATCGGTACAAGGTCATATTTATCCACAGTGACCCCTTTGGTAAACACGGAACTGTCATTAAAAGAAATGATTAATGTTACATGTAGTTTTCCTCATAATTAACAGAGTTGAGGATGAATTGTCCAACTGTTTCTCCCTGTGGTGGAGTATGGATTGCCAAAAAATAAAGATTCCGTGTGAATCAGAATTATTCCTATTAGCCTCTTTCAAATTTTGTTTTAAACCATTTCTTCCGTAAGTATTTTTACCGTTTCATTTTTAACAGCGACGTTAATTCTTGGGAACCTATAAAGACAAAAGCAGACAGTATTCAAATTAGATTAATCTGCAATTTGTCATAATTAAATACCAAATATCAAATAAATATCTTCAAGCATGAAAAAAAAAAGTGTGGAAAACTGATTTGCCAGACTGACTAATTGACATACAGACAGACAAATAGAGTGCAAACCTAAAGTCACCTTCGACTTCACTTGTAGAGTACTTTGAACCCTTACATTTGCATATTTTTTTATCAGAACAGGGTTTTAATTCATTTTCACTCATTTATATTTCAGGAGAACATCAGCAGCCAGCAAAGAAGAGCCACAAGAAGTGTCCTTTTGATACTTGTTCAAGGATTTTCTCAAACACAAAAGCATTGGATGATTATATGCTTCTGGAGATTGTGGATTTGATGGGCCAAATCATCAGTCATTAAATGAAAAGGCGAAAAAAGTGTACGCTACCAAAATTCAGGGTTTATTTCCACACAAAAACAGTATATATCAATCAGGAGAGTAGATCAACAATTGCAAATGCAGTGACTCTGGATTTAGGATGGGCTTTAAAAGAATCAAAGGCTCCAACCAAATTCAATGAAAATCAAAAGAAATATATGGTTGATAAATTAATATCGGTAAAACATCAGGGAAAAAAGTTGACCCTTTCATTGCTGCAGAAGAAATATGATTACATGGAAACTTCAGCCGACAAAAAATGTTATCTTGTCAACAAATCAGTTCCAATTTTTCCAGATTATGTCAGCAGAAAAGAAAGTCAACGTTAGAAGATGTTGAAGCTGCTGAGGAAGAGGACATAAAGGACCAACTAAAGCATAAAGTAAAAAACATATTGAATTCACTCTAGATTTTATAGTAAAAACTGTCACATTTTTCATTATTATAGGTGCTACAGCTACTAAACCACTCAACGTTCCCTCTTACACGGAACGAACACGGAACGAACACGCGAATGGAATGAAATGAGAACGAACGAGTTAAATCAGTCAGAATCGTGTATCTCCACTCATTTCGTTTATTAAAGTCAACTCGTGTTTTTCCGCTCAAAGACGTGTGTGAACGAAACGAACGAAACGATCAATATATTCCATGTAAACAAACACTGTTTCGTTCAGAAACGATACTATTTCACCTGATTGGTTGTTTGGCGATTATGCTAGTTTTCAAATTTCCAGATGAAACGAATAAATATACCAAAGTTAATCGGTATATTGTACTACTCATTGTTTATTTATGAATAGAATTCATTACATTACTTCGATATTGCATTTAAAATAAAAATGATGGCTCTGAAATGAATAGATAAATATGAAAATAAAATAAAATATTTAAATTATGAAAGGCAAACAAGATCAATTTAAATATCAAAATACCTTCTCTTCTTAAAAAAATAGGATGGAAACATTCTTTATTTTATTATTCATATTTATTATTAAAGTTGTTATTTTTTTCTACTTATTTACATATAAGTTAGTGAGATGTACATCGTAAAAGACGTGAAAAATTTAAGGAGTATCTCGGAAACATACTTTAGTGGCAGTCGCTATCCCTGGTTAAAATAAATAGAATATATTATATTATGCTTTCAAAACATGTGTGTGTGTGTCAATCTTTTTCGTTATCCACGTCAAACGATTTGCATAGTTTTCTTTATTAAAGAAATGAACGACCCTATTCGTGTTTGTAAATTATTTTAGAACTAACGCCCATTAAGTTTTTCCAAAAAATAGATAAAAAATATTCTTATTTCGTTTCACGGAGGGAAAACATTTTTTTCGATGACTTTAGTGTAATCATTTCCCGTTTTTTACATTAGCGTATGATCCGTATATTTAGTCTTTTTCAAAATAACCTAGTACTTCCAAAGTCAGTCAATTTATCTGTAAGTGCACGCATAGTCCGCTATCATATGCATGTACAGTGTATTTGTTTTTATTTTTTATTCAAGTGCAAACACTAGCTAGTAATGATTGGTTGTTCGTTTCTTGAAGTCCAGTGGCACATATATCATGAATGTTCAGGACGAATTACGCTCACAAATATACTTACATAATGTAGCAAGAATATTAAGTGAAGAAAATAATCATTTATTATATTGTGTTTTCTGTTTACCTAAATGACTCAAAACAATTAAACGGTTGATTTAATTAGAAAATATATCTAACGCACATAAAAAAGACGTTTATAAAATACAGAAAATTAACTAGAAATAAGAGAAGAGAATCATTCTAAAAGTTATTGAAAAAGAAATAAAACTGCCTTGAATATCTAAAAAAAAATTAGATATAATTATATATGCAAATATTGGAAATGTCTTGAAATGTAGAATAAAGACCAAATATATTAAAAACAATATATTCTTAAGAAATATTTAAAACATGTTTGTTTTTATGTTAAATGTGAGTAAGTGACCATTGGCTTGGAAATAGAAATATGTTAAAATAAACTTTTTGAACTTTTACATTTATAATATCACTCTTTATTTTTGCCTTTTCTTTGCGTTCTTCGAAGATTGCAAATACAAAGCTTTCATCGGAATCTCGCTAATTGATAACAGTTTCCAGAATAACTTCATACATGTAACACCTTTTTATTACTCGTCCATATAATTTACATGTTGATTTTTAGCATCCGTTTATCACACCTTCACTCTTTGAAGTTTCACATCTGGGTTGAAAAATAACAAGTCGTTATCTATTTCACAATTAGGAACTTTTCTGTTGTTTGAACAGTCAAAACAAAATCGTGATAATGTAACAGTTTAATCACGTTTATCATCATTATGATTTACGATTTAGTTTAGTAATAAATCAGAAAATTGCTAATTGTTGTACACTTGTTTCAGATAGATTTAATCGTTGGCAAAATTGTTATAGCAAACTTATTAATTGCCTAAATTTTAATATGTTTATTTATAATTTTCGGATTAAGCTTGATGTCCAAGGTCACTGAACTAGTACATATTTTTGTTTATAGGCAAACTTAAGCACGTCTCCGGTGAGGGATTTTTTCTATGTGTTGAAGACCCATTGGTGGCTTTCGGCTGTTTTCGACTCTTTAGTCGGGTTGTTGTCTCTTTGAGACATTCCTCATTTCCAATCTCAATTTTACGTCATGTTAAGTTGGAAATCCAGGATAATTTAAGGATAGTCTTATTAAATACAAGTATCTATGATGAAATTAGGAAATATTCATGGGCGGACCCAGCATTTTTTTTAAAAGTGGGTTCCAACTCAGGATAAATTGAAGTTCCAATCATATTACCACATTCAAAGGCATTGATAGTAAAAAAAAAGTTGGTCCTAACCCCGTAACCCCTACTGAATAAAAATTGATTGACACAGTTATACTTACGACACACAGGTACTTATTCAAAATTGATATTAAAACATATAACTTCGAAAAAATACTTATAATAGCAACAAATTAGCATATATTCTTTTTATTTTATAATGTATGATAGCTTTGTGAATTGATTTTTAGCTTATTTTGTTACGTTTTCTTAACGTACAATGGCAAGTATTTCACTTATATTTCGGACGAAAAAGTAGTTATAACGAAAAAATACAATACTAAAATGTGTTCATCAAAATAGAATAAGAATTTTGACAGCTACTGAACAATAAAGAAATATTTTAAGGGCATACATTTTGAGAGAATAATATTCGCCTACGATAAAAAAAAAAAAAAATATTTTACTGTAACGTAGTATATACATAAGGACAAAATACATTGAAAGATGGTACACTCCTACATCCTTATATTCTTGCATTACTATACAATGGTGTAACGTTTAAAGGATTAAATTAAAAGCAGGAGGTATCGTTTTTTTTTTTTGTTTTTTTTTTTGGCATAAGCAAATATTGCAGTGTGTTTCGTTTTGCTCCTCTGGGTGAAATTATAATATTTGCACGCCCTCACCTTGATCTAGATCTGAAATTAGTTGTTATGTTAAAATAAACAATAATTTACCTTAAGCGATGTATTATTGTTGACCATTCGAGATTCTTTTTTTTCAACCCGTCTTCAGCTGAATTTGTGATTGTAATATTACTATGCAGGACGCAAGGGATTTCAAATCGAAAATAAATGCAAAAAAAATGTGAAGTTTTGTGTCTTTCAAAACACGAACAAAATACAGAATTAAATGCAGGATAAAGACAATAACTGTTTAGTGTCATTAAATGTTAAGCTGTATTTGTACTCGGCTCGAAACAGGAGTAAGTGAACTATTTTTTGTCTTTTATCTATTTCTTTATTATCCATGGCGATGTTAGTTTATTTTCGATTTATGAGTTTGAATGTCCCTCTGATATCTGCCATCTTTTGCCCCTTGCCCCTCTTTTTAAGCGCAATATTTCCACGATGAATAAATTGGGGTTCTAATGATGTACTGGTGTGTTGTTGTTTTTTGTTTGGTTTTTTTTTTCGGGGGGGGTGGGGGGGGGGGAGGGTACATGTATATATATTATATGCAGTATAGTGATTACTAAAAAGCTGTATGTTTAGTAAAACGGCGAAGACGAAATCATGTACTTTTTAAGTAAGTTACTCACGTGCTTGCGATAAATTAACAAAGGTTAAGGCAATTTTATTCTTAAAATGATCCTAGTAAGATCAGTTTCACATTTAACGGCGCATATCTTATCTAAAAATCCGAGCTATTAAATCACGCGATAATTCCCGAAAGTTCACTAAATTGTTGAGGATTACGATTGATAAGCAGTGACCATGCAGACATGGACACACACTCTCCCGATTAAGTGTTTAAGTTCACATGGACAAGCAATATGAGAATCATTTAAATAAAAGAAATAAAAATTATATTGACAAGACAACGTTATTAACAATGACACATTAAACAGTTTTAAAACGGACTACGGCTGTGTTTTAGGTTGCAGTAATTTATTTACGATCTCAAATGCTCCTGGCCTTAATTGTACCATTACAGCTAATTTCCTCATGCTTGTAGAGTAAAACTTCAGTTGGCTTGCTTGCTTTGTTTGTATTAACGTTAGTTCGAGCACTATTATAAAGATCGACTTCTGCAAACAATATAGACAGGCATTATTAAAACAAGTATATGTTATATTAAAATTTGATTGAAAGTTATCCCAATTCCAATTGTCAATATACAAACAAAGCAATCAAACTTACCAAAGTCTTACCCTGCATGAATAAAGAAATTAGCTGTAATTGTCACGAAGAAGTACTTGTATTCACGCTAAGTTTTGTCAACTTTACGGGAAGAATAAATCAGATTCTCAATTCGTTTACATAATATAATACTATTAAGTCATAAATTAAGAAGTCAATTAACACCTCAGGCATGTGGAATACTCAGCGTTTTACTTTTTACTTGTACAATCTTACTATCCATGCAGATGCAAATTTATACCCTTTTCTACTTACAGTTACTGTAACTAGGCGACCATTTGATTAGTTAATAGATAATGAACTATGAATAATGGATGTACTTCAGCGTGGTTCAATTCTTGTACACAACTATTTCCTGCATTTTGTGTTGTCGATAATTCCCTTTCATCAATTAGGCCTTGGACCGACTTATTTATTAGTTCCTACTAGTATATTATATTATAATTAAAAGTTCGGTTATTTTATACTAAACCTACCTGAAGGCACGGAATCCCTTCGCATATAAGAAAAAAATATTTAAGAAAAACTGCGAATTGATACAGGAACAGAACTGAAATTAAATGTATCTCTGATGTTTAGGCTGTTTTTTCTTTTTAACAAAATATTTCTGTTTTCGCGAAAAATGAAAATTATTGACACTCATCGATGTAGCGCAGTAAGCAAAAGAAAGCAATCGACAGATTGATGCTTTCTTTAACCATTTCATTCATAAACACAACTGTTATAAAGTCTTTACAGCAACATGATTACTTATTTCCTTGTTTGAATTGTTTTGTTTCGGAACTTTCTTAGAGCTTACTATTCGGTATGGATTTTCTATAGGTTACTTATGGTTCCTTTCATCTGTCATCTACTCTGGTTAATAGTTGTCTAGTTTGCAATCATACCAAATATTTTTTTTATTTAAAATTTATGTTTTTCTCTGTATAAACGACCAAGCTATTCATTCTGAGTATATAAAATTAACGAATATTAATTATATGTCACTTGGATGTACCCTAGTAATTATCGCGGGATTGAAACTCAAACGTGCATAGGATTTTGAGACGGTGACCTTTAATAATTCACATCTATACAAACTGGACCCCTGTTGTGTTCACCTCGAAGTGCAAAGCTACATGTATAGATGGAACGGCGTACCAGTTTAACATCTATAAGTCATTTTGTCTCTGGTGGATATTTGTTTCTTGCGAAACATAGCTTTTTATTCGTTTTCTCGTCCTTTATACGCTATAACTATTTGTTATCATAAGTTCCGAACACTGACCAGTCGATAAAATGCAACTGTACTATTTGTCTAAGGTTTTACACGAATTTACGACGAAGCATATTGTATAATATTCATTGAATATTCTTTTCTTAGTATAATTGAGATTTTTTTTATCCCGGTTTAATGTTAATATTTCTTATAAAATGTGATATATATGAATTAACGAAAATTCATAACTCTAACTACATTTTTGGGACTTTGCACTTTACACTAAATATGACTTTTTGTCCTTACTGACACTAAAGTACAATTTTGTAGATGATTTGTTGTAAAATTTCACATTACTTTAAGTCATGAGTACAATTGATTAGGAAAGGAAAATTCTATGTCGTGCATAAACGGAATAGAACACGGAAAAAATATATTCTTTATACAACATGTATATATCTGGACAAATTTCTTTGTTTCAAAAGAGTTTTGATTCAATATTTGAAGGTACTTTTTTATTGCAAATTTTAAGACAAAGCTGAAATATCTACACTATATTATTTATGGTTTTCTAAAATGCTCTCATCGGCAACGTTTAAGGCTGAATATTAATTTCTAGTTAATGGAAATTTGTAAAAAGATCACAAGTTTTTAGAAATATCATCATAATCTATAATTTTACCCCCCCCCCCCCCCCCCCCCCCCCCAAAAAGCCATTGATGATGATGATGGAAGTTTTCAAAGACTTTGACTGGCTATACAGCCCTTAGATATATATAGGAAGATGTGGTGTGAGTGCCAATGAGACAACTCTCCATCCAAATAACAATTTAAAAAAAGTAAACCTTTATAGGTCAAAGTACGGCCTTCAACACGGAGCCTTGGTTCACACCGAACAACAAGCTATAAAGGGCCTCAAAATTACTAGTGTCAAACTTACATACATGTTTCTATAAGTATGCTATGCTTATTCAAATTAATTTTAAACGTCAAAGTACGTGACTGTTTTTATTAACGGTTTCACTAACTGAAAAAGCAACTGTCAATGAATAAATCGACAACTTGTAATGGTTTTGTGGTTGGTTTTTTTTGCACAACACATATATAAAAATAGAAGACAGTGTGGTATGATTGCAATGCGATAACTCTCCACAAGAGATCAAATGACACAGAAATTTTAACAAATTTATATATATAAAGGTCATCGTACGGTCTTCGACTGTGAGAAAAGCCCATACCGCATTTTCAGCTCCCTGTGATTATTTTCTTGTGATTTTTATTCTTGTGGCTTTATTTTCGGTTACTTTATTTTTTAGGGACTTTGTGACCTTTTTCCCGGGACTTTTTTCCTGTGACTTTTTTTTCATTTATCATTCTCTTAATAGGTATCACGTTGTAAACTAACTACACTGTTATTGTCAGATTAGCTGAAAGCGAAAACATTTCAAATAAAGGAAATAAAAATACTGAATTATATTTCTGAACAAATTTTAAACATAAAAAAAAATCAAGATCAATGTAAATATATAAATATCTTTATTAGTCTCATTTGCTAAAAATAACAAAAATAAAAGTTCCATTTAATGATTGGCAGTAGAATAAGTATCTGTTAAACAACTAAGCTAAGTGTGAAATGTCTGGCAGTTTTCAAAAGATGTCCTGCAGAGTACGCCCGCTGGTTATTTGGATTGATTAAAATATGTATGAAATCCTCGAAATCGTTGTCACCACTTTAATTATTACACATCTGTTGCAATAAAATGTCTGTTTAGCTTTACAGAAATATGTTATTGTCAATAGTCCACTAAACTACATGTAAAACACAAGGCTGCATATACATGTTTCATATGCATGATATTTCATTGTATTTATGATATGCAAATAAAAAAAATATTTTCCTATAATACTTAGATTACAGTAGCTGTATTAAAAAAAAATATAAATCTAGCTTGTTAAATCAAATTAAATGAAACACAGACTTACTGAAATATTGTCCCTATGTTTTAAGCAATCGTAGATACATTTTATTCAGCATTTACTTTTAATCATTTAAAATAGAAAGAAGACTATTTACAAACTACCGTACTACAATTTTCTACATTCGTTTTATTGTAAATTAGTTATATGTAGATATTTGCAACTCGGTATATCCAGTAAGCCATGTGTAGAGTACACTTTAAACATCCTTTTTACAAAAAATAAATAATGAACCTGTGAATACATTTAATCTCAGCATGAAAGTAAAATATAATATTTCCATGTCTCAACAAGTTTTTAATGACTATACTGCGAACAAAAAAGTTTTAACAAAATTTCACATCATTTAATTAAAAAAGACAGTCTATTCAGACCTGAGCCAGTGACCATCATGTGGTGATTGTCGTTTTTTTTTTTTTAATAAAGAAAAATACATGTGATGATGTGATTATAAAATACGAAATTTATCTGTGAAACGAACCCAATTACCTTTCGTTTTAGAATGATATAATCGTTCACACACGCTGTAAACGTTCTAAAACGAAATGATTAGCTTCACAATTTACCGAACAACACGCTTGTTATCATGCTATGTCGTGTATAAACGGAATGGAACACGGAATGGAATGAACGAAATGAATGGAATGAATGACACGTAAACGGAATGTACGAAACACGCAAACGGAACGAATGAAAAACGGAGCGAAAACGGAAAAACGGGAAACTTGAGTGGTTCAGTAGCTGTATACTATATAAACTGATTGTTACCATGTTAACCATTTTTATTCTATATGAATCTAATATGATATAATTAGTAAAGAAATATCTTCAATAGTCATCTATTTCTAATACCTGAATTAATTCATGTGAATGGGGAAAGTGAAATCAGTAAGTAGATGGCTACAGTAGAGTATCCAATTGATTTTAAGTTTTCTATGGTAGCCCATTTACATTTCCGAGTTTAAGAAAAAAAATTGATCAAAATAAGTAAAACAATAGGTCAGATATAAAATATCTTTCGGATATTACAATTCTAAGTATTTTCAGTACTTTAAGCATTTTTTTAAAACATATCTCAATTTGTATATTTTGAAATGATGTCATGGTAACCAGATGAATTTTTAAATGTTAAAGAATGTTTTGTAGGAGATAACTTGTCATAAAGGTATTTTCATGCAATGATTTGTTTGTATAGGTATCTATTTACTCTCTAAATATAGGTTACTTGGTTCTGAAATGCAATTTATAATGGTTTATAAGGATTTTGATGGTTGCCCTTGGTGATTTCAGAATTTTTCTAAAACCAAAACCAAAACAGGGTTGCTATGATTTTTCATTATTTATGTATAGTTGCATATAGAACTCCAATGATAAGTATATCTTTGATCGTCAACTGACTTAAACTAGTGTGTAAATGTTGGATCATCATGACCTGAGTACAAATACGTAGGTTGCTAGGTTCTTTTTTTATTTTATAATGGTTGTTGCTAAGCAGTACTGACCTCACTTTGAACTGTGTATGGGACCTAGATTGCAGTTATAATTCATTGTAATACAAGCAAAGAGTTTTTAAGATTTCATATGCATGGCATATAAATAAGATTACTACCATTTACAAGTGCTGATAAAAGTTCAATAAACAAACTAAAGTTCAACTGTCTGTTTCATCCACAACTTTGACCTTGGACTCAAATTTTGGAAGTTCATTGCTTAACTTTAACAACTTTATATTCTTTAACTTTCAGTAATATTTTTTTTTATTAGATACGTTAGTAAAACAGAGAAAAAAAAATCAAATTTAAAAAAAAAAAAAAAAAAAAAAAATTGTTGCCATAGCAACCGTCCCAGCATCCATGAGGTCAAGATGAAGTAAATTAAAGTTTTGTTATTGTTCATCTTTTGTTACTAAAAATCTATAACTATCTGTAACATTTTGTCAAGATATTTAAATTAAAAGGATAAAATTTCCATAATCATAACGAAAATGTATACTTTTTGGTACCCATAGCAACCGTCCTAAAACCCAATTTCCCGAACACTTTGATCTATATTGTTAATAAGCAATAGTGATAGTTCATATTCATTACCTCAATTCAGGTGGGTGCGGATGCGAAAGTGTGTCTCTGGTCGAACGAAAATGCATAAAAATTGCCTCCTCGCTAACAAAGAAAAGATACACCTACGCCATTGGTTGTATCTAACTTAAGGTGAAATTATTTGGGGGATATATCATTGTTATTAAGTTAGGCAAGGATCATTTTTATGGAGAATATAAACAAATATCATCAATTAAAATCTTAATTTGGATTGGAATTGCTACAAAGTTGTTGTTTTTTTCACTGCCTAACTACCTAAAATTTACAGGACAACCCACGGACCTGGTTGCCATGGCAACCATTGCCTAGAAACACTTTGATACACATTTTTCTTCCTTTTTTAGATGATACATGGTTTGGGTAAGTTTCATACAAATCGGTGTACATGCATGCCATTACAGAGAATCGCTCTTAAATGGCCGCTGGCATGTATTATCAGCTGAGGTGGCAGGTACCAGTTTTGGTGTACCAGAACATGTGTCCCACGCAGAAATTTTGTTATAGTTAAGTATTGAGGTATATAATTGCATCATGTGGACTGAAAAAATAAATGAATGTAAATTCTAGGCTATTGTACTACACAAGTAAGTAGTTGCATACACAGGTTGGGGATTTCCTTCACATATTGGTCCAATCAGATGTCAAAATTGTGGTCTCCTCACTTGACGGCATCCAATCAAAGTGGGGGAAAAATTCAGTTTTATGTAAACAAAAATATCTTGAGATTTTGATGGTAAGGATAGGTTCGGACAAGGCTCTAATTCACTGAATATCCTTTCTCTCTTGAATTTTGGCTAAAATTCTTGTCGGCTTTTAGCAGGATTTTGCAGATGAGGATTAGATTGGTATCAGAGCATCACATTTTTTCCTTATTTGCAATGCATTTATAAATTTTATAATCTCCATGCTGGACAGACACCCAAATTTAAAGGTTTTCTATATATTTACATAAGCACGCACACATCTTAGTTCCTTGAAACCATAAATTTTATTTGTATATAAGCTTGAATGAATTTTCAAGAAAATAAAATCATAAATCCATGAAATTCTAAAGATTTATTGTAAAATAACTGGTTTCTGCCACCTGAGTAGTAACTTCTTCGCTACTGATCTGATTTGAAATAAACAAATCTCAAATTTCCAGCTGACAAATTAAGAGATTATTTAATAAATATTAATGAGCCATGATTTTGTTAAAAAATGCCTATTTTCTCTCTTAAAAAAAGTATCTATACCTAATAGATAAATATTCAGTGTCTAAATATAATACAGGACGATCTTGAGTTATAGATTCTTGGTATTGAATATTAGTATTTTCTTATTATACGGTTATTTCTCCGTTGTTTGTCTGCACGCTATCAATTTTCATTTGTGCGTATGACTTTCGACTTGACTCGATAATTATGCATCCCACCATCGGGTGTGATATGGTTATAATTATAATCAACTGTTAATAAAACTATTATCTTTTAAATAATTAGGATTTTCAACCCGATGAATAGATGAGTAAAGTTTTATCTGGAAAAACTTTAGAAATTAGTGATCCTTAATGCCCTTTAACTTCGAAATTTTAATTATTTTATTCGAGTATAATTCAAGAGGGGGAATCTACGTCATCACGCAGGGTGTCGGCGATTGAAATTGGACCACCATCTTGTCGCTTCAAGGTAAGAATTTTACTTATTATGCCAGTTATATGAGGGTTATGATTATACAAAATAGTCCACCAAAGACTATATATAAAGTAGGAAAATAAATGAGCCATCGATCAATATTATTGGTTATCTCAATTTTGCAAACACTTCGATACCAGTTTTAGGAATTAGGTCAAACCTGCAGGATATCGGCAAAAATTTTCATAACAACATCTTCATTATCAAGAACCGCCTACTTTATCAACAAATGAACATGTCCAAATTCTTTATTGTACTCGGGAAAATACTTGTTACTCACAAATATCCGTCATTATGGTCGAAAAACGTCTTATTTTTAAAAAATGGAAAAAGGATGTTGGCAACACATCGAATATCGAAGGATGTCGGGGACACACTAATAAACAATTAATGTAATTGTCGTTTGATTTTATCAACCGTTATGAGAATACGATAAAAAAAAAAACAGGATTAGTGTTCCTTGCTTGTGTAGCAGAGTGATTTTTCATGCTTCATAAACTAAGTAATTTGCACTTTTGAAATCATTGATTTATATTAAAAATCTACTTATCAAATTCTTATTGAGTCTTTAGTTTAATTTTTTCACTCTTGCAAAGTATTTTTACTAAAGGATATTTATCCTTTATGACTTGATTTAGTATATAATTTACGTTTTGAGTAATGTTACTCATACATATTCATGGGGGTTGAAACTGAACTCTTGTTTTGATTGGTTCTTAGTTATTGGCGGTTAAGTTGAGTTTTCCTTTGTGCACCTTGGGTAGAATTTACCTGGACACTGGTCAGTGAAAGACGTCCATTATTGACTCAGATTATATGATATCAGAAACCCTTATTGACAAATT
The DNA here is from genome assembly GCA_019925275.1 of Mytilus edulis. Lineage (NCBI taxonomy): Eukaryota > Metazoa > Mollusca > Bivalvia > Mytilida > Mytilidae > Mytilus > Mytilus edulis. The sequence continues at coordinate 20,255,299 of CM034352.1, read as the reverse complement.
GTATATTTACTATATTCAGCTTTATAGTTTTCCAGACATGACTAGTAAGTTGCACTTCCTTCTTTATTAACATTTTGACACGAATTAAAAGATTTGGTCAACTTTCCTATTTTCGAATAAATACTCTTCAGATTGCATGTTTATAACATCTGAATGAAAAATTTGAATGAGCGTATTTTTGTTAAAGAAGCTAGGTCATATTTGTATAAAGTAATGTAATATTTGCCGCTGATCATAGCGTTATTATGTAATGTTTAGAGATAACGTAATAACAGTATTTTACGAATACTGCATGTAGAAAAATGGCGGCATGTATGATAAGTTACAGTATATTGTGAAAAGAATATTCGAGTTGCATATTGTGTAATGCTATTTTTATATGGACGAATTGAGTACAATTGTCATGTGATTAGTATTTTATATAATTACGAAGAGTCCGTTCTTATTATTGTATTTTAGTTTTAAGACTCTGATGTAGATTATTTACTTTGTGCCAAGTTCCTTATTTACTGGAGAACTCGCTCCACAAGTGGTAAGCGCATAATCTGTAGTTTTTGTATTATTTTATACTATAGAAATGATAGTTAATCATGGATTATTTCCATTGGCGATTTACACGTTTTTAGCAAATCAGTGGTAGAATTTATATGTCGGTATTCAGACATAGTAAATACTTTTTGAAGGTTGTAATATTTATTAAGTTTAATTGTAAACTTTCATGTACTTGTGAGAAGTAATTTTAAGATACATTTAACATTTGGTTGAATGTAAACGCAATGAAACTGGTTACCGTTATATTTAAATGTCGGTTACAGAAACCGGTTTGTTAAAGTTCATGTGACATGTGATGTTCATTTCACTACACGATTGAATGAATGAACATTCCATAGTAAATGTGTATCTACTGTTTATAGTAACACTATTATATTAGGAATCGTTTGACCTGTATTAAAATTGTCTGTGATATAAAAGGTGTATAATATATTCTATATGTTACATGAACTATCATTAATGTTTATAATTTTGTTATTTTAGAGTTTTTATTCTCTGGTAATAAAGTATCCGAACCTTAGAAAGTCTTCTAGTTATTAATTACTTATACCGGAAGAGACCCCTTTCACATTTGGCGCCCACGTAGGGTTGAAGTCAGTCTTGACTTGTTGCATAAGTCATTTGTTAGTCATTCTTCTTGATGGCAGTTTAAGTATTTGCATTTAGTGATTGATTGTTATTACTTGACTTTGTATACTGTACATTTACATTTGCAATTGATACAGAAGGGGAGGTTATTTGAACTTGATTTTTGTTTGGAAATATTTTATTTGACTTGAATATTATTAGTGACTCTTAGTCATTAATATTTTTGAAAGTTTTTGGCATATACAGCGTGTACTTTGTATTATATCGGAGTACCAACCTGATACCCAGCAACAGTATGGTTCATCACGTAGACGACGTAGACGACACAGGAACCGCAGACAAAGACCCTACTGGGACAACGACTACTACCAACCAGTACAACCTGCATATCCACCTGCCACGACTTCAACATTTCAACCCTGAGAACCTATTATCTGTTACCGATGTGGTCAAGCCGGTCATTTTGCCTTTACATGCGTCAGATTAGACCATTCCAGACAAGCATACAGCTACCAGCAGATCAACATGGAAGACAGAGCCTTTGCTTACTAACAACAACCACGCAAAGATACAACCGGCTTCATAGGCAGCACCAACGAAGTAACTGTCAAGATCAATGGTATGAAAATAACAGCCTTACTGGATACTGGTTCAACAGTCAGCACAGTGAGTGAAGCCTTCTACAGAGAGTATCTTGCTGAACAACCCATAGAGACATTGAACAGAATCCTCAACATTGAGTGTGCTGATGGTCAGAGTATGCCGTATCTTGGATACATTCCAGCAGACTTAGAGTTGCCAGGTACATCATCAGATAGACAACAGCCATGCTTACTACTAGTGTAATGATTTTATAGGGATAGTGTATGCAATATATTACCTATAATATCACAATCCTAGGCTTGAGTCAATTGCTGTCTTTTAGGCCGCTCGTCAACTGGGGACGTCCGATCAGGATAACAACTATTATATGACTGCCCAATAATCCATGGGGAATCCCGGAATTCCTTTGTATGACGTCGTAGTGTAAATGGATAACGATAAAGCCAAGTGTTCCGAATAAACTGCTGGTATACTGAATACCATATTCTTAACATTCCTCCCTCTTTCCTAGAAATGAATCCTTTCGGTAGAATAAAGTTATAGGTATTCCTTTTACTTGACACTAAATGGTACAAACGGTTTGAAGTTTGATGCAGGAAAATAAATCCTTAATTTGGAATACAGTTAATTGTCTGTAAATCGAATACATGTAGCCATAACGTTGGAATGTCACAAAATGATCACAATAAACTATGTACAATAACTATGTACAAAATGAGTACTATATACAAAATATCCGCCATGACTTAAATGATGCTGTAGACATCTGTAGCGTTCTTGGTCGTAATATTGGCTATTTCTTCTACGCTACACAAAAAAATGTTTGCCAATTTTTCACAGATATCCTTTATCATCAACGGTGAGCCAAAATCCTCAAACTCAGAATGTAAATACGGGGCATCTCCAATACAATATCCTTCAATTTCATGTTACATACTAGAGACCTATATTTTGGATATTTTTGGTCATTTAGGATGAAAGGTGAAATGCCAAATTTGCAGTTTGGAAATGACGTTTTCCATTTCCGATACATCATTTCATCTCCGTTAAAACAGTGCCTGTGTAATTTAAAGTGTTTCGGCAGCAACCGAACAAGTGTATTTAAACATATCTCATCAGTACGTTCATCTCCTCTGCAATGAATAACCAATGGTAAATCTCTTTTAACTGCAATTACAATTTGTTTTTCAAAAAACTTGATCTGTTTTTCTACATCCCATTTCCTCCCACTATTATCTAAACCACACTCACCGACAGCAACCACTCGATTCGCTTTTAACAGCCATTCCAAATCCGAAATCCATTCATTTAGTTTTGATGTGTTTTCCATCTCCACAATTCGTGGGTGAATGCCGAAAGTTAATTTAATCCTGTTATCCTGCCTAATTTTGGATCTTAAATCACTAGACGGCCAGTTTCTGGGATAACAGTAATTGCTAATAAGATGGGAAATTTGATAATCTTTGTTGCTCCAAGTCCAAAAAAAATGAGGTAATGAAATGGTGCCTATTTTTTTTGATAGCATATCCAAATGAAAATGAGAGTCCGTAAGGTGTAGAGTCTCCTTTACCTCCAAAACTGGTCTTAAAGATTCAATTTTTTCAACGGAAATAATGTTCTCGCCCATTTCTTTTTGTTGTATCAATGAAGCTAATATTCGCCAATGTAACAAGAACGGTATACTGTATGGGGGTTGAACTATGATATTTTTACTTCCAAATTCAAATACGTATTCATTCGTGGCATTAAATATGGATACCAGTTTTAAATCTTTTCCCTGAAAAATGGGCTCTGAATGCTTGGGATAAACACAGATTTTGTCAGCTAAATTGCAGAGATCTTGTAGAGTATCACATTCGAGTTCTTTAGAAACAACATCCAACAAACCATTCATTAAGTTAACCCAGCGTTCATATTTGTCTTCCGTGAACTTTATACTTGTATTCTTAATGTCAGATTGATGGCATTCTGCAATATGAGCATCTAAAACACTATTCTGAGCAAATTGTATTTTACACTGCCAGCAAGCAGTTTGGGCGGCAACATACCACGGTAGATGCGTTCTTAAGACATGTCTGCTGACATTAGTGAAAATTCCCGCACACGTCGGACACTTTCTTCCCTTATTGTATCTCTTTGTACTCGCACGAATATACATTACATCATTTTTTGGTAGTTCATCCTCAAAAGGTCCATAGTCCGGCTCAAATTCATCATCTTCATGCATACTGCAGGAATAAGTAAAATATTGAGATGAGACATACACAATAAATATAGAAAAGTTTCTTTATAAGCAAAAATTATTAGCAAAAATTATAAGCAAAAATTATAAGCAAAAATTGCGCACACATTAATACATGTAGTAAAGCTTAAAAATATGTTACACTTTGGCTAAAAATTTCTTTTCTAAGTAACAATAACTATATTACAATATTATACATAAATAATGATTATCTGCAACAAAATCATTAATCTTCTACATAGTCTGATAAGTAGGCAGGTTTTTTCCTGTGCCTCCGCCTACTTAACATATCAGATTCAACAGCAGATGCATCCATTTCATGGACATGAAGATCCCCATTGATATTCTTCTCACAAATGTCGGTTAGAGCTTTATTCTCTGAAGAAGTCGAATTACTGACTGTGTGAGACACCAGAGGATCTGGCGCACCCACAATAGCAGCATCACCAATAAAATGAGACATCAGAGGATCTGACGAACTCATGACATTAGTGTTTTCTTTAAAAATATCTGGCAATCCAATTGGGCATTCGTAAATCTCGTTGGTTTCTTCATCCATCGTTTGATCCATTAATTGATTCCTCATCCTTTTAATCCAGATTGGAAGTTCTCTGTCTTCGCAAAGTTTAATTCTGTCATGATGAATCCAAGATTCTGTTTTCCTATCCTTTATCGTGTATAATACAGGTGAACGCCAAGCTGTTATCAAATACGGTCCTTTCCACGGAGATTTCAATTTGGCAGACTGCCCCACCTTTGTAGCTTGATTGAGTTTGTAAACGACATCTCCGACATTATACACATTCTGGTTATATTTCAAATCGTATATGCCTTTTTGTCGTTCCTGTGAAGCCTTCAAATTATCCCTGGCAATGTCATGCACCCTGTTTAAATTCTCCACTAGATCTTTAATATTAGTGGAACTTCTTTTCTGTCAGCATTCCAGTTTGAAGTGCCTAAAATTACATCAATTGGTTGAAAAACCTCTCTTCCCAGCATCATCATGTTAGCAGAGAATCCTGTTTGTGAGTTACGTGTTGCTCTGACGGCTCCAACTAGTTGTTGTAAAAATAAATCTTAGTTGTGTTGTTTACTTTTGATGAAACATCTTATTGTCTGTAGTATTGTTCTGTTATACCGTTCCACTTGTCCATTAGATGACGGATGATATGGTGTGGTTCTAGTCTTGGCTATTTGTAGTAGTTCACAGAGCTGTCTTACTAGATTTCCATCCATGTTTTTTCCTTGGTCTGTGTGGAGCTCAATCGGACAGCCAAATCTAGAAAAGAAATGATCCACTAGGGTTCTTGCCACAACTTCAGCTGTCTGTGTTGCAATTGGGAAGCATTCTAACCACTTTGTATACTGATCAATTACCATAAGCAAATATTTACTTTCTGTTTTTGTAACAGGAAGAGGCCCTAAGATGTCCATGTGCACTCGTTCCATGGGGAAACCAGCATGGTATTGCCCTAGCTTCGATCTGGCAGTTCGTGTTGATTTTTTGTTAAGATTACATGTAGTGCATGATTTCACATACAGTTTGCAGGATTGCGTCATGTTAAACCAAACAGCTATTTGTTTCAGTTTTTCTAATATTTTATATTGTCCCATGTGACCAGACGAGACAACATCATGACATCCATGTAGAAGTTCCTTTTGCATCTGTTTTGGTGCCATGAAAAGGAGTCTTGGCGAAATAGGATCTTCCCATTTGTAAAGTAAAATATTGTCTTTTATCTGTACTTGCTGTCGTAATGACCAAAAATGTCGGACTACTTCACTACCCAGTTTGAGTTCTGCTTTAGTTGGCTCATATTTATCCTCGATCCATCTCTTTAAAGTTTTTAAATCAGAATCTTTCATTTGTTCTTCATGCAGTTCTACTGGAGAGTATGACGGAGTCCAATTGGTATTATATGAACCGTCGTCAACAAGTCTTCTTATGGTTAAGGGGACGACAAAATCCACTTCTTCCTCAAATGTTTGTCACTGTTGCCGTGCCCTTGTGCAAAACTTACAACCTCCACAAGGTAACTCTTCTAAATTGACATTTGGTCTGTAGTTACGGCATGCTTCAATGTCATCTGGTATTCTTGACAATCCATCTGCGTTAATGTGTTTCTTTCCAGCTCTGTGTTGTATAATCATGTTATACTGAGACAATTCTTCTATCCATCTTGCCAGTTGTCCTTCAATATTTTTAAAGTTTAGTAACCAGGTTAAACTGTTGTGGTCCGTTCTTATCACAAAAGTCCGACCTAATAGATAGTGACGAAATTGTCTAGTAAAACATATAATGGCCAATAATTCCTTTCTAGTTGTACAATAATTCCGCTGAGCCGGTGTTAAGACTTTACTTGCGAAGCTTACTGTTCTTTCCATTCCATCTTGTATCTGACTTAATTCTGCCCCGATAGATTTTTGTGAAGCATCTGTATCCAGAATAAATAGGTCATCAGGTGCTGGATAACTTAATATCACTGAATTTATCAAAGCTTCTTTAAGATTTTGAAAAGACTGTGTTTGTTCTTCATTCCATGCAAATTCTGCCTTTGGACCAGTAAGTCGATGTAAAGGTTCCGCAATTTCGGCAAATTGTTCTATGTGATCACGATGGTAGTTAATAAACCCTATAAAGGATTCTACTTCTTTTCTGTTCTTTGGTGTTGGCCATTTCTTTACAGATCCTATACTGTCAGGATTCACTGCAACTCCATCGGCGCTGACTATTTTCCCCAAAAACTTCACTTGTGTTTGCAGCAGCTGACATTTGCTCGGTTTTAACTTTAAGTTATACTTCTGGAACCTCGAAAACACTTCACTTAAACTACAGATGTGGTCATCAAAATCTTTGCCTAAAACAATTACATCGTCAAGGTATGCTAGACATTCTTTCCAGGCAAGGCCTTGAAGAACAAGCTGAATTACTCTGCTGAATGTTGCAGGACTATTACATAGACCAAATGGAAGTTTTGTATACTGAAATAGGCCGTATTTAGTAACAAACGCTGTCTTGTGTCTGTCTTTTTCGTCTAAGTTCACCTGATAATATCCTGAGGCCATATCAAGCGTCGACATGAAAACGGTTCCTTTCAAGGTGTCTAAACATGTGTCTATGTTCGAAATCGGGAACGCGTCTTTTATAGTGACGTCATTTAACTTCCTGAAGTCTATGCAGTACCTGAGCTTCCCGTCTTTCTTCCTTACTAAGACTGATGGCGATGCCCATTCCGAAGTAGATGGTTCTATAATTCCTTTATCTAACAATTGCTGTAAGTGTTCTTCTTCTTCTTTCTCAAATCCCAGGGGTGTTCTTCGCATTTTCTGTTTAATAGGATGGGAATTTCCAGTATCTATCTTATGTTGGATATCTCCATTGAAAAGTCCAATATCCAGGTCATCCTTAGCGAAAATATCTTGAAACTTCAGTAATAATGTGACTAGCTGCAATGACTGTTGGTTGTTCAAATTTACTAGTGATCGGTTGAATAGTTCTTTTAAATGTGTCGGTAGCTTCTCTCTTAGCTGGTTCAGGCCAAAGGACTGTTTTGGAGTAATATCTATTTTATTCAACTTAAAGCTATTTTCGTCTGTTTCCTCCATTACAGCATTAATCTCTAATCCTATACCCATCTGAAAATCCTTTTTCAGAGTTTTAAATTGCTCTGTTGGATTTCTTAGCATTACAGGAACTTGTTTTTTACCCATACAGAGCATATTTGGAACCAACAGGCCCTTCATGAAATTGGTTGGTTGAATTACAATATCATTCATCGGTTTTTCATCTAACTCAACAATGGCGACTTTACTGGAACCAGGTGGTATGACTGTCTTCTTTTTTATCTTTATTCTGTATATTTTCATTTGTTGGTCTTGTCTGTTTGAAGTCATAAAGGATGGAACTTTTTCACCTTTAAGTTTGATAGAATAGTCTGTTAAGTCAATAATTGCTTTTTGGCTCTCAAGAAAATCTATACCAAGAATGAGATTATCTGTTATTTCAGCTACAACCATATCCCATTTTACTGTGGAACTGCCTATGTCTAAGTTTACATTTTCTGCTATTCCTGCATTTATTTCTGAACAAGCTCCAGCACCTTTAAGTATGATGTTACCTTTGATTTTGGGTTTGTAAGTTAACTGGTCAAAAAATGTTTTACTTATAACCGAAATTGCGCTGCTGTGTCTATTACTCCGAAAGTTTTCTTACTGTTCACCCCTACAGGAATATATAATGTTTTGGCGTCTGAGTCTTGGATATTTGTCTTATATAGATTGACTTCAGTTTGTTTGTCTAAAGAGAGAGTTGGTGGCCTTCCAGTATCACCTGGATGGGTTGAAGGTCGGCCTACTTCTTCAACCCGTTGGAGTTTAAAGACTCCCTGTTTACATTTGGTGATGGTGACCTTGATCTGTTTCCATATCTTTGTGGCGATCTACTCTTTGGTTTTTCACATTGTGCAATAAAATGTCCTTCCTCACCACAGTTAAAGCATTTATTATCTCTAATAGGACTTCTCCCTGGACTGGATAATCTTTGTGGTTGTCCGAATCTATTGGTTGAATTACCCCTTTTCAAAATGTCCAGTATCTGTTTGATGCTTGTCTTTGTGTCCTGAACATCTTCTTCTGTCTTTTTAAGTCTTGACTCAAATCTGCTAATTACATCAGTATCACTGGCTCCTTTTCTGTACAAAGCTCTTACACTTGTAGATTCATGATCCCCATGTGAGTCATACACGTCTGTTTCTGTTTCGTGGAATGTCACCCTTTTAACCTCAGGCTTTTTATTTCCTAAAATAACTTTCTGATTGGTAACAGCACTCTTCACATACTTAAGCGCTTTGTCCAAACTATCAGGATCCTTATCCATTGCTGTTAAAGCTGCCTTTTTGTCCATGCATCCTTTTAGAAAAGCATCAGTGGCAACTATCTGAATAAAATCATCAGGTGTTCCTGGAAACCCATCAGTTGCAAGATCCTGTGTTCTCTCTGCATACTCATCAAGAGGTTCCTCTGGCAATTGACGAAGGTCTTGTAGTTGTCTCCTTATAACATGAGGTAAGTCTTTTCTTCCAAATCTGTCTTCCATCTTTTTACAAACAGCTTGATATCCTTCCTGGACTGACTTTGGCATTGTGGTAAAAAACTTAAGTGCTCTGTCTCTCAAGCATTCAATAAGCTTGTCCAGTCTGTCTTGATTCGTCCAGTTATATCTATTGGCAATATGATTGAATTGAACAAGGTACGGTCGCCAGTCACTCCTACCATCATATGTGCTCATCTTAGGTGGCAATGGACCATCTTGTCGTTTACTGCCCTGTCCTGTGTGTGTATTGGTTTTGGTTTTCCAACTAGGTTCATCTTTAGTTTCAGCTATTTTCATGCTAGGCTTCTCTTTTGGTAATGACCATTTTTCAATCATCTCCTGTAACTTCGTCTTATCATCTGTCTCCGTCTTCATAGTCATCTGAATTTTTTTATCTGTTCATCTCTTTCTTCTATAAATTGATTTAATTTCAGCTCTCTTTCGTTAACTTTGTCAATCAGTTCTTCCATTTCTTCCTTGTGTCTCTTGGCAAGTTTATCATACTGTTGTTCGTAATCGTGCTCTCTGTTTTACATCTTAACTGTGAAGTCCTGGTTTACAGCTGCAATCCTATGTTCATAATCTGCTTTCATTAGTGCTTTGTCTTTCTCTGCATTTGAAAAACTTGTTTTTAATTTTTCAATCATTTCTGCCATCTTCTTAATTTCTTTGGCATTTTCTTCTGCTTTCCCCGTAATATCTTCTTGGATCCCTTCTTGGATTTCTTCGGATGGTTCCAATATTATAACCCCAGTCTTCATCATTGGATCCCACATGGTATTAGGAATATCTGTCATAAGTTTTAGGTCTTCCAAAATAAGAGGGGAGCCTTTCTCTTCTCTTTTGTTAATAATCTTTTGTGCTCTTCTGTCACTTATTCCTGATATCTGTTTAAGTTGTTCCAATGAAGCTGTGTTTATATTGATAGGTTGCGACATAATGGCCAAAATCTAATAAACTTTTTATACAAAAAAAAATAATCTGTATATTACTACTTGTATAGGAATTGAACAATGTCGGGATGAAGACCAAAAGTAATATGTACGCATAGGCTATTACAATACAGACACAAGCACAAAACAATAAGCTTTTCTTTTTTTTTTAAACACAAGCACAAAAACACAACACCACAAACAATTTAAAAAAAAAAATCACAAACACTTTTACATACAGTCACAATTTCAGTAAATTTGGTATATTAATTTTATTCTGATTTGCCAATGAAAACACAAGTACAGCAAAAACAAAAATCAATCTGAAAACACCTATGACATCAGAGGATCTGACGCGCAAAGCTGTTTCAGAAATTAACTAATTTTAATAAACCTGTTTATATTATCATCTAAGTTAAAGGACATAAATATTTAAAACTTTATATGCATAAATGTAAATAAACATATAAGTGACACAATCAAATATGTTTATATTTGTCTTTCTTTTTAATATCAGATATACAAATTCTTAAACTCAGATTTTTTTTTTACTATTTAAACACAGGTATGAAATTGTAAACAATTACGTATGTATACACAATTCACAACAAAAAGTAGTACAGTACAAGTTTTATTATCAACACATTCTTTTATGAGTGAACACTTTTCAGACGGTAAAACCGACAAGACAATTAAACAAAATGAAAAAAAAAAATTTGATAACAACTATGACATTAGAAGATCTGACGCACACAGTTGTATCAATAATTTATGAAAAACAAAAGAAAAACATATAAATGATATCTGACATCAGAAGATCTGACGCTCAACAGAATATCAATGAATAAAAAAACAATGTGTTGATTTGTATTAATATAAATAAACAAAACCTGAAATAAACCAAATAGATAATCAAAAACTATCCACTAATTGTTTGTTTTATAAGGTTATTTTGTCTTATTCTCTAGGTGTATGCAAATCTGTGTATTTTTTAAATGTGTTACAAAAAGGGGGAGGGGAATTTTATCACACGGAAAGTCTGATATTCACAATATAAATATGAAACGAATATATCACTCGCGCAAATACCAATAGAACTGATAAATCAGCGCGCCATGAAATAATACAATCGCGGGAGAGAAGAAACAAAGATTTTTCTCTCGCGAAAACAAAGAAAAAAAATGAAATTCGGCGGGAATAAATGTCACCGATAAACCGCAGTGGAAATCAGTGGAATCGTGCCGACTTCTGACACCACTGTAATGATTTTATAGGGATAGTGTATGCAATATATTACCTATAATATCACAATCCTAGGCTTGAGTCAATTGCTGTCTTTTAGGCCGCTCGTCAACTGGGGACGTCCGATCAGGATAACAACTATTATATGACTGCCCAATAATCCATGGGGAATCCCGGAATTCCTTTGTATGACGTCGTAGTGTAAATGGATAACGATAAAGCCAAGTGTTCCGAATAAACTGCTGGTATACTGAATACCATATTCTTAACACTAGTAGTACCAGACAGCACTTACAACAACACTGTACCATTACTCCTTGGAACGAATGTCCTCAACACAGCTATGGATGATGTTAAAACCCGTTTTGGAAACAGATTTCTCCAAGATGCAGACTTGTTTACACCATGGTACATCACTTTCCGCTGCTTATCAGTACGAGAGAAAGAATTGCAGAAGAGAAGTAACAGACTGGCAATCATCAAATGCACAGAAGGCAAGACAGTACATATTCAACCCAACAAAGATAAAGTACTTCAAGGTTACATGGACCATGAGATACCATACCATCCTGTCTGTTGTTTGCTACAACCCACAAAAAGAGCTGCCATACCAACCGATTTAGACATTGCTCCGTCATTAGTCTCCTACAACTACAAAGATAATCGACTAGTTCCAGTACACATCAGCAACGTCACTACTAGAACTATCATTGTTTCACCAAACGCCATCTTGTGTGAAGTACAGCCAGTTGCAGTTACTGACATTGAAACACCTGATACCACCAACCATGATGTACTGTATGATGTGAGTCTACCAACAGATCTACTAGACGATGAACAACTAGAACAAGGAAAGAAACTACTTCGTCAGTTTTGAGATGTCTTCAGTACTTCAAACACAGATATTGGTCATACAGATAGAGTTCACCACAGAATAGACTTGAAGGACGAAAGGCCATTTAAACAACGACATCGACGCATCCCACCTGCAATGTTTGAAGAAGTTCGCACCCATCTTCAACAACTTCTGGCAGCTGGTATTATCCGTCGATCACATTCTCCATGGTCATCAAATGTAGTCCTGTGTAGAAAGAAAGATGGGAAGCTAAGAATGTGCATAGACTATAGGCAATTAAACAACCAGACTTTTCGGGACTCATACGCACTTCAAAGAAGCGACGAGATCTTAGACGCACTTGGTGGAAGCAGCTTTTATACTGTACTTGATATGAAGTCTGGATATCATCAGGTGGAGCTTGAAGAATCACATAAACAGAGAACAGCTTTCACAGTAGGACCGCTAGGATTCTATGAGTTCAATCGCCTTCCATTTGGACTTGTCAACAGCCCAGCAACATACCAGAGACTGATGGAAGATATCCTAGACGATCTTCATCTCAACATCTGTTTCATATACCTAGACGACCTCATCATATTTTCTGACAGCTATGAGGAACACCTAGAACGTCTCGAGAGAGTCCTACAGAGATTACGTGAAAGTGGATTGAAGTTATCACCCAAGAAATGCGCCTTCTTCCAAGAGAAAGTGAAATATATTGGCCACATAGTCTCCAAACATGGTATTGAGCCTGATCCAGCCAAGTTAAAGAAAGTGAAGAATTGGCCAAAACCAACATCACCAGAAGAGGTTAGTCAGTTTCTCGGCTTTGTTGGCTATTATAGAAAGTTTGTGAAAGATTTCAGCAAGATCGCCAGGCCGTTAACAGATTTAATGCCAGCACCACACAAGTTTAAGAGATGCAAGACAAACTACAAGCAACCATCAAATTGGATATGGGGTGAACAACAAGACAAAGCCTTTAACAACTTGAAGTCACAACTACAGAAGCCACTAGTACTTGGTTTTCCACGCTATAACCAACCCTTTGGGCTGCATACAGACGCTTTCATGCTAGGACTTGGTGCTGTACTCTACCAAGAACAAGACAACAAGAAAAGAGTCATAACTTATGCCAGTCGTAGACTTAGTAAAGCAGAACGGAACTACCCAGTACACAAGTTTGAGTTCCTTTGCATTGAAATGGGCTGTCACTGAGAAGTTTAAAGACCACATCTACATGAACAAGTTTACTGTGCTAACAGACAACAACCCGTTGACATACGTCCTTACAACGGCCAAGTTAGATGCTACTGGACATAGATGGATTGCAGCCTTATCAGCATATGACTTCAACATCGTCTATAGACCAGGTAAAGCCAACGCTGATGCTGATGGTTTGTCAAGGTTACCAGGACTGCTCGGAAAGACCAACACTTCCAGCATGTGTTCTGAATCCGTGAAAGCCATCTGTAACTTGCAGCACGTTCAGCCATACCTGCAATGTTTGAAAATGTACTGGTTATCACCGACCATTACACCCGATATGCCTTAGCTGTTCCAACTAGAAACCAAACTGCAAAGACAACAGCAGAAGCCTTATTCAACCACTTTGTTGTTCACTATGGTTTGCCAAAAAGAATCCACTCTGACCAAGGCGCTAACTTTGAGTCCAACATCATCAAAGAGTTATGTCACATCACTGGAATGGAGAAGTCGAGAACCACACCATATCATCCTATGGGGAATGGCATGACAGAAAGCTTTAACCGAACACTGCTCAGTATGCTTGGTACCCTTGAAGCAACACAAAAGAAGGATTGGAAGTCGCATATCGCTGGACTCGTTCATGCATACAATTGTACTCGACAGACAACAACTGGCTTTTCACCATACTACTTGATGTTTGGAAGACCACCAAGATTACCAGTGGACATTGCCTTTGGTTTAGACATAAACTGCAAGAAAGAACCAGCAACGAAGTATGTTGATGCCATGACACAGCGACTTAAGAAGGTTTACGAGTTAGCAACACGATCAGCAAGAACAGCACAAGAGAGACAGAAGTCAGGTTATGACAAGAAAGTTAGAGGAGCCATTATGCAACCCGGCGACAGAGTACTTGTCAGAAGAGTAGCCTTCGACGGTAAACACAAGATGGCAGATAAGTGGGAAGAAGACCCGTACCTATTTGTTTCACAGCCAAACAACGACATCCCAGTGTACGTGGTTCAGAGAGAAAATTGTGAGGGAAAGAAGAGAACACTACACCGAAACCTTCTACTCCCCATTGGATTTCTGCCGAGTGATGAAGAAAAGAGAAAAGATCCTGCACCTGTAGCCAGGCGTAAAGTGAGACAGACTACCGGGAAAGAACCGACAAAGTCTGAAAGCATTGAACAGATTGATGAGACGGAATCAGATGAAGAGTCGGAGCAGGATTACTATGTAATTGTGTCTGAGATGAGCCCACAGAGCAACAGTGACAATGATGCTACAAGTGTGGAAGTGGACCAGAAAACAGGTACTCTCAATGCTACTGGTGACGGCCATGTTAGTGTTGAGAGAGGACAGGGCTCTGGTTTTGGAGGGGACACTCCTCCTTTAGCTGAGACGAATGCTGGAGAACCAACCCCTGTAGTTGACGATGGTAATGGTACAGCGACGGGCCATGTGGATGAAGATGACACTTCATATATGGTAGATGGCAGTGCGCTGACTGACACGTCACTTGGACCGGCAGATGTACCCACAGAAGCTCAGATAGAACAACCAACACCAACACAACCACCACAGAGACAACGACAACGTCGTATATTGCCAACACCACCACGACATTCACCAGATTCACCAGTTACTCGACCCTAGAGAGAACGCAGACCACCAGCTTATCTCAAGGACTACGTCACCACGTCAAAACAGGCCACAACACAGCCGGACTGGTTGAGGAGAGTTAACTGGTTACTACATCAAGCAGAGAATGGTAGATTTAAAGGACAAGAGACAGAGCTTTCCAGAACCATTATGAAGATTATGGAGAGTGACCTTTAGTGTTTCATCATGTCGAGGACGCCATGCTTTCTGGAGAGGGGAAGACAGTTTTAATGACATGGAAGTTATTTTTTCAACAGAGGGGAGGATGTAGCAGAGTGATTTTTCATGCTTCATAAACTATGTAATTTGCACTTTTGAAATCATTGATTTATATTAAAATTCTACTTATCAAATTCTTATTGAGTCTTTAGTTTAATTATTTCACTCTTGCAAAGTATTTTTACTAAAGGATATTTATCCTTTATGACTTGATTTAGTATATAATTTACGTATTAAACCCTTATTGACAGATTGTATATTTACTATATTCAGCTTTATAGTTTTCCAGACATGACTAGTAAGTTGCACAAGTTTGACACGAATTAATAGATTTGGTCAACTTTCCTATTTTCGAGTAAATACTCTTCAGATTGCATGTTTATAACATCTGAATGAAAAATTTGAATGAGCGTATTTTTGTTAAGGAAGCTAGGTCATATTTGTATCAAGTAATGTAATATTTGCCGCTGATCATAGCGTAATTATGTAATGTTTAGAGATAACATAATAACAGTATTTTACGAATACTGCATGTAGAAAAATGGCGGCATGTATGATAAGTTACAGTATATTGTGAAAAGAATATTCGAGTTGCATATTGTGTAATGCTACTTTTATATGGACGAATTGAGTACAATTGTCATGTGATTAGTATTTTATATAATTACGAAGAGTCCGTTCTTATTATTGTATTTTGGTTTTCAGAACTCTGATGTAGATTATTTACTTTGTGCCAAGTTCCTTATTTACTGGAGAACTCGCTCCACAAGTGGTAAGCGCATAATCTGTAGTTTTTGTATTATTTTATACTATAGAAATGATAGTTAGTCATGGATTATTTCAATTGGCGATTTGCACGTTTTTAGCAAATCAGTGGTAGAATTTATATGTCGGTATTCAGACATAGTAAATACTTTTTGAAGGTTGTAATATTTATTAAGTTTAATTGTAAACTTTCATGTACTTGTGAGATGTAATTTTAAGATACATTTAATTCTATTTGGTTGAATGTAAACGCAATGAAACTGGTTACCGTTATATTTAAATGTCGGTTACAGAAACCGGTTTGTTAAAGTTCATGTGACATGTGATGTACATTTCACTACACGATTGAATGAATGAACATTCCATAGTAAATGTGTATCTACTGTTTATAGTAACACTATTATATTAGGAATCGTTTGACCTGTATTAAAATTGTCTGTGATATAAAAGGTGTATAATATATTCTATATGTTACATGAACTATCATTAATGTTTATAATTTTGTTATTTCAGAGTTTTTATTCTCTGGTAATAAAGTATCCGAACCTTAGAAAGTCTTCTAGTTATTAATTACTTATACCGGAAGAGACCCTTTCACATTTGCTTCTATTTCATGCACTCAATTTCAGGATTCACTTTTTGTAAATATTCGAGAAAAAAAATAGTTTTAGAAGGTGAAAATCTGATTTCGTTTCAGTTAAACCAGGGTTCCACAGGGGTCATTTATTGGACCAAGTCTTTTTGATACTATATATATATATATATATATGACATTTCATTTAGCCCTACATCTACCGGGTGTTTAATAAAGGCAACAGTAGTATACCGCTGTTCGAAATTCATAAATCGAAAAATAAAAATAAATCCGGGTTACAAACTAAAACTGAGGGAAACGCATCAAATATAAGAGGAAAACTACGACACAACAGAAATACAACATTGAAATGTAACAAACACTGAAACGAACTATTATATAACAATGACAATTTTCCTGAATTGGTACAGAACATTTTAAGAAAAAAATGGTGGATTGAACAATCGTATGCATGGTCCTGTTGGTCCTTTATCGTGACCTTTGCTCAAGTCTACTGGTGGTTTTGTTGAAATTTCTTCAGTAATTGACAATGGGTGAAACTTTATATTTTTGGCAGGCGTTTTTTTTTATATGACAAATGAGAATTTGCATGGTTTTAATTTGTTTATGAATGGCGGTTTAGTGGGCGATCTGGTCGGCTGGTCAACACCAGGTTATATTCGCGATCGTTTCCGCATGCACAAGTTTAAGTTTGATCTGCGTCTTGTCATGACCATTATAGTTTTATCTGAAAAAATAAGAAATTTGATCTAGTCACATGTTGAATAACATAATATTTTATGTGTTAAAAATAGTATATGATGTGTCCCCGACATCCTTCGATATTCGATGTGTTGCCGACATCCTTTTTCCATTTTTTAAAAATAAGACGTTTTTCGGCCATAATGACGGATATTTGTGAGTAACAAGTATTTTCCCGAGTACAATAAAGAATTTGGACATGTTCATTTGTTGATAAAGTAGACGGTTCTTGATAATCAAGATGTTGTTATGAAAATTTTTGCCGATATCCTGCATGTTTGACCTAATTCCTAAAACTGGTATCGAAGTGTTTGCAAAATTGAGATAACCAATAATATTGATCGATGGCTCATTTATTTTCCTACTTTATATAGTCTTTGGTGGACTATTTTGTATAATCATAACCCTCATATAACTGGCATAATAAGTAAAATTCTTACCTTGAAGCGACAAGATGGTGGTCCAATTTCAATCGCCAACACCCTGCGTGATGACGTAGATTCCCCCCCCCCCTTGTAATTGGTGAGTCTTTTGAAGATGAGGTCAGGCATACACATTTTTTTAATTCTTGGCATTCATGTTGTTTTTTTCGAAAAGAAAGGAAACGATAAACAAACAAAGACAAAACAAAGACAACACAAAAGACGAAAGGGAAATCGAAACACACACAAGTAACACAGAAGAAATCAAGACTAAACTATATTTAATGAAATAATATACCCCTTTCAGACTATGACAAGTCAAATTCTAAATCAAATTACACATTGACAAATCTTGACAAGAAAAGTCCTTTAATATAACGCACATTATGTGTAGTTACAAAAGGTAACACCATATAGTACTTGGATAGACATGAAAAATCACTTTTATAATGTATACAATGGGAGTTGATTAACCAGTCATATTCTTTTATAATGCTATACGTTATACGAATATGACATTATTGATTTTCAATTTATGAATAGATAATGGAAATGAAATAAACTGTTGATGTGTCGTTTTGTTGATTGATGAACGGCCTCATTTTATTCTACCAACACCACTTATTACTTCAGCTAAATAAATCCTTGCGTGTCTCTTCAAATTGCATCATCGAAATCAAGCTGAAGCTTTTGTGAGTAGACATACTGTGTTGTACTTTGATCATAATATGTTTGTACTAACAGGTAGTTTATTTTTACAGAAATGAATCGAACGTTATTCCAAATATACACGAGAATACTTGCAGGATGCCATTCAGCTTGCTTTGACTTGGTGTTAGGGTACTGTGAAGTCGTAATATAAACGCTTATGATGATTAAACAATGGTACATATAGAGACAAATCAAAATGACGAAGAAAGTGTTATTTCATGTTAGGTTTGTTCACACTCAAACTAGCAAGAAACATGTCGAAAAAAGCTACGAAAGATAAGGGTATACTCATAAGTCAAAAACAAACTGACCTTTATAAAAAAGAAAACGAAAAAAGATGAACAGTACAAACTACAAAGAAAATTAGAGAATGAGCAACACGAACTCCACCAAAAACCAGGGGTGATCTCGGATCCTGTTTTTTGGATTCGTAGAAGTTGCGAGGAAAAACTGTTGCAGTAGTTTCTTTAAGCCGAATTTCTGAGTTCATATGCCATTTTAAAAATAAAACCGAATCCTAATTTCCTGTCGATATGCGCATCTACATAGTATGTTCTTGTTATCAACAAAGTCGTTTCAGAGGAGTTTCAATGACAAGTACTGAACGGACATACAGACCGGTCAAAATTATTTAACCCTGCAGAACTATACTCCGTGGGTATGACAAAAAGCACAAATATTAAAACACTGAAAACTACAGCAAGAGCAACATTTACCCCTTTTAAAACTAAACAAAGGTTGGTGTCTGGTGCTTTGAAAGGGATTAGCAGACTCGATCCACATACGGCCGCGTCGTATTACTCACGGATGGCTGATGATGTCTCTTTCGGTAGGTCAGATTTGAGAAAAAAGAGAACGGGATCGTAAACATATGCGACGGCAACTGAGCAACAAATATTCCCTTATGGTCAACCAACTCATGATGGCATCCGTATAATTTGAGAAGAATAATGTAAATATTATGTTCAATATATGTTCACAGCCTATAAACCCATCCTGAAAGGGTATCTACGTCTTCTCTTTCACATTTAGCCCAGTGTCTAGCAAAATTCTGATCTGAATTCATCAGTATTTTAAAGTTTTATCAAATGTCTAATTTAAAAGCTCAAACACAAATCAAACGACTGGAAAATAATTGTCATATTCCCGAAACCCATTCCCAATAATAACGACACACATAGGAGTGCTTATAATTTACTCTGAATAAATAATAAGTGATGCGTCCAATGATATAACACTTCACTCAAAGGAACCATCAATAGACTCAAGAATAGTCAACTTACGAACATTTAGATACTATCAACTATGATTAAGCATGGGTCTAAGTTACCTTTTTTTCACCATCACTATAAACAAATGTTATACAATGTTCTAAAGTCACGACCAGAAGCACACACAGCTGCATACTTACCATACAACACACTAAATGTAGTTGGTAGATGTCCAAAATGAGAAACTGATACATTTGTTTAAAAGGGTGTTTTTCTCTCAAACAGGCAACGAGATACATAAACCAATTGATGATAAGCAATATGCTGATATCAAGATTTAAAAGTGAACCAGACCCTTATCTTATTAGTATCCATAGACTCACTTCTTTTCATTACACATTTACCACAGTAACCGCCTTATCTTATTAGTATTCATAGACTCACTTCTTTTCGTTACACATTTACCAAAGTAACCGCCTTATCTTATTAGTATGCATAGACTCACTTCTTTTCGTTACACATTTACCACAGTAATCGCCTTTACAAATATTAAACTCCATAGTATGATTTTCATAATAACTTTGGATGCACCTTTTTAAGAAATAATGATTAAGTTTATTGAAAACGTTGATATGAAAACCCTTTGAAGAAATGATTAGACAAAAGCAATCGTGGCCTAATCATCAGACCTAGTGTTATTGAATTTGAATTTATAACAAAACTTCATTGCCATTGAATAGTAATTTAATGTAATTTGTTATTGAGCAAATGTTAAATGTCATGTATTTGATAGTAATGAACTATTTTTGGCAAGTAGCTATCAACTATATTTCAATTACTTTCAATATCATTGGATTATTTGCAGGAAAGTTTTAAACATTTTATGTTGCTCTGATGCACTTACACATTTTAATTGTATTTTCCCTGCATACAAATATGCAGTAGGTACTTTGAATGTACATTTTTCTTTTTATTTGATAGAAAACATTTTTAAGACAGACAGCTAGATATCATAAACATACTATGTATACACAAGCCAGAGTCTGAGCTTGATTTGCTATATGAACTAAAAACTAAACTGACGAAAAAAGGTCATTTATTCAAAATCATAAAATGCAAAAAATACATTTTGCAAATAAAACATTTGACATAAAAGTTCATATTTAATATGAAATAATAATACATAATTAATACGAAATTACATCAACAAATATCATGTCAATTGAATAAATGAAAAAGAATAGCAAAGATGGGGAGAAAAATCTGCCCAATAAATAAACATATATACATATCTACTTCAAAAGATAACATTAAGGGCGGTATGTGGGTGGGAATTTTGAACAAATTGTTTGATAAGAATCACAAGTTAACACATCAAATGCTAATGATAAAAGGAAGTGACCACAATACACTAACACGTGAACTCGTACTGACCCGCAAGATCATTGACCAATAAGAAAGATGCATTGGTCATAAGTGAAATTTATCTGCACGTGAAAACATGTTATCTAATTTCAACAATTTATCGTTTAATTAAGTAGGACACTCTGACCCTTTTACCAGACTAGAGACATCATACATTTACAGTATTAATAGCTCACTCTTTTATTTAAGTCGGTTAGTAATAACCAATTAAAACAGATATATCTTCTCTGCTGTCTTAAATTATTTTATTCCGCTTAATTTTCAATTAGCAAATAAAATTGGTTTTAAGACAGACAGCTAGATATCATAAACATACTATGTATACACAAGCCAGAGTCTGAGCTTGATTTGCTATATGAACCAAAAACTAAACTGACGAAAAAAAGTCATTTATTCAAAATCATAAAATGCAAAAAATACATTTTGCAAATAAAACATTTGACATAAAAGTTCATATTTAATATGAAATAATAATACATAATTAATACGAAATTACAACAACTAATATCATGTCAATTGAATAAATGACAAAGAATAGCAAAGATGGGGCGAAAAATCTGCCACAAATCCACTCTTAGGCTGAAAGAGTGGATCTGAAATCCACTCTAAGGCTGAAAGAGCGTATCCCCCACCCGAGGACTCTGGCGACGTGAATACAATTATATATGACTTGAAACAAAATACATTCACATACATGTACACCAAACACATATCACTTTATTATGTAAAACGTTTCCACATTTAGCAGAAATATTAAAAGTTCATATTATCATATACGAAGAAATTACTGGTAAAAATGATTAAAGGTGTAAATCTTGTTCCGGCCAGTGAAAAGTCAAACAAAACTAAAGTACATTTTTACGAAGCCCTAGATCCTTCCTAAATACGAAGTTTTATATCTGACTATTTCTGTAAGGGATCATGAGCAAAGGATTCTCATACTACACTTGACATTTTTCAATCGAAAATGTATACATATGAAAAAGGTTATTATGTAAAAGAAATTATTTCTCATCATTTTTATACATTGCTCACTTTTATAGCCTGCAATATAATATTCATTTTATTTTAATTTGATGATAAATTTAAAATAGAACCTTTTCTATCGTCATTTGTTATTTGAAAATAACAAGACTACCGAATTCTTATAATATTCAAATCGGAAAGTCTCTCATCAAATGACAAAATTAAAAGCTCAAACACCAAAAACGAACTTTTAATTTTTCTATCTGCGAACAGCCTTTCCATTTTTGAGTTCGGCTTTTTTTTTTTAAAGATATTCATACATGTTTAACTTCATGTACATTGTTCGAAATTCACTGTTGAATTTAACATCACTATCAATACACTGCAACGTTACAATCTAAACTGTTCGGACCTACGGGAAAACATTAATTCGACTGAGATTGTTAAACTGGTTTACAACTTCTAATCAATCAGATAAAAAAAAAACATTTTTCTTAACATAACGTTTGTGATAAGATATCCAATTAACTGAAAGAAAACAAATAATTTCTGTGAAACGATAATCCTTTGATTACTTTCCTTTAGAGGAAAAAAATACCATAGAAAATCAAATAATTCTTTAAATGCGTTTATTTGATCAACTTGGTTGGTATCGTTATATTATTTTGAATAATGCCCAGTGTTTAAAGTCTTTGATGTCTTTAGAAGAAGAAAAACTTTTATAATGTCTTAAAATGAACAACTATTCAAAGGTCAAGAACAGTCACGTGATAAAACAAGTATACAAACAATACAAAATAACTACACGAAAAAGAATTAATCTTGTCAATATTAAGTTGATTTAATAATCAAAGTTGTTCTTCTTCAAATCTATTGTCATTATATGACTAGAAGTTTATCTAATAATTTTATGTATCACAGTGATTGCACCAAATCTGCAACTATTAATCCGAAGAGCGCATTACTCGTGATCATAGTTTGGCATGCCACAAAACCAGGTTCAACCCACCATTTTTTCCTTTAAAAATGCCCTGTACCAAGTCAGGAATATGGCCATTGTTATATTATAGTTCGTTTCTGTGTGTATTACATTATAACGTTGTGTCGTTTGTTTTCTCTTATTTTTGAGTGTAAATTCACATTGCGATAAGACGTGTCACGGTACTTGTGTATCCTAAATTCATGTATTTGGTTTTGATGTTATATATATATATGTTATATTTGTTATTCTCATGGGATTTTGTCTATGTGTGTTACATTTTAGTGTTATGTCGTTGTTCTCCTCTTATTAGTCCGAGATTACTCTGACGTCCAACGGCTGTTTTGCCAGACAAGCTGGGGCCGTGGGACGTCAGAGCTCGTCCCATATCAAAAAGTGGATATTTGCCCACCCAAAATAGATGCGCTGCTTCGTCGCTTCTGGTGCCGACTGACGGCCTTGGAATTGTATAAATCGGGCATCAATCTGTTCATTTTTCATTTATCTCTTCATTTATGTAAGTTTCACTTACCTGTCAACCTTTATTTTCTCATCATTAGACAGTTTTCACAGTGACCCATTGATTTCGGCATTTTGCCTTTCATTTTCAAAGATTGTCACATGACCACGAGAAAACAGTGATGATTTATGCAAATGACCATAATGTAACACCTCGTTCAAATTATCTAAATGTCCGAGAGCTTCCGATTGTAACGTGGTCGGAACTAAATGCTTCATACCGATCTCCTGTAAAGGAGGTGGAAAATATATAAATATTTGCATATTTTGAGTCTCGAGACCACGAACTCTCTCGTAACTTGACGTCCATTTGAAAGTGAAAGTCAAAATGCAGAAATCGATGGGTCACTGTGAAAACTGTCTAATGATGAGAAAATAAAGGTTGGCAGGTAAGTGAAACTTACATAAATGAAGAGATAAATGGAAAATGAACAGATTGATGCCCAATTTATATAATTCCAAGGCCGTCAGTCGGCACCAGAAGCGACGAAGCAGCGCATCTATTTTGGGTGGCAAATATCCACTTTTTGATATGGGACGAGCTCTGACGTCCCACGGCCAAGCTTGTCTGGCAAAACAGCCGTTGGACGTCAGAGTAATCTCGGACTATCCTCTTATATTTAATGCGTTTCCCTCGGTTTTACTTTGTTACCCCAATTTTGTTTTTTGTCCATGGATTTATGAGTTTGGAACAGCGGTATACTACTGTTGCCTTTTATTAATGATATTTTCAAGTTTTTTTATTTGAACTTAGTCTTTTTGATTAGTTGCTATGGGTTTTGGACAAGCTTTCAGTAATAGTTGGTACATTTAAAATTCAACTATGTTGATGAGATGTGAAACTTTACAAAGAAACAATTACATAACATATAATGTAAATGATCGCCAAGTATTCAACGATATTGGTAATCGTGCCGTTCGGAAAATGAATTATTCTGTGTTTTGCAAACACACGTTTTCTTTTGTGCATGCTTCAAAATAATCAAGCGCATTTTCTAGAACTGTTGCAAACAAATGTCTCCTAGGGGTATTGAAAAATGTATTCATTTGGAAACTTTGTCACGTAAATATGTAAATTATTATCTGAAATGAGTGCAGCCACTGGTACTTTACTACAAAACAAAATTAAAACAACTGTACTACCAGTGCGAATCATTCTTTATCCAATTCAGTAGATGCATTACTAACTCAATACAAATGACATTGTACGATATCAGATTGTAGGTGATTGGATCATAAAGGATAATTATATCAATCCATAAGAAAAGACATTAATACGTTATGTGTCAATTTATTTATAAAATAGCTAACTTTGATTATCTAAGTACAGGGATGCTTACTAATAGATATTCATGAAAGTCTTAAATCAATATAATGTTTTTTTGTTAACCATGTTAAATGTCGAAAACAAAAACAAAGCACATCAAGAAATTAATAAGCAAATCAAATCAAATATCTTAATATACATACATATATATTTTTACAATAATAATAGTAGATTTCTTGAGTTATGTATTCCGGATAGATAAATGATCGCAAGTTCAAGCCTCGGAAAAACTAATTTTTTTACATTTAAACAAACATATACTAAAAGCATCAACAACCACATGTAGAGGGTATACCAAACAACATGTTACTTTTTAAATAAGTTGATCTCTTTCCTTACGTTAAGTAGGTCGAGAAATAAACAGAAAATTTATGTTTATTAACTCAAAATCATTTCTTCTATATTTCAATAATCCAGATATGATAGTTTGATAAATGTGCAATATATAAATTGTACAGTAGTATAGACGTAACAGGAATATTGATTTAAACGAGAATTCTGTGACTTGGTACTAAACACTATCATGGGAGATCATATTTGAACTCAACAGATATCGTGCCGTTCATGGCATGCATATATTCGAACATTATTCATGTCATTTCAATTCAAATATGGTATTATCTTTTATAGTCCCTAGCGATTCAAACAGAATTTAAAAGCATTAAAAAGATCCAACACAACCATCGATCTCCAGGTTATCAAAGCTTTTGTATGTCCTTAAAATGAAACCTTCAAATTGTAAAAAAGAGATTGTAAAGGAAAATCTTCTTTCAATTGTAAGTTCTGCGAAGAAGAAAATTTGTTGTCAATTTATTTTTTGTTCGATATCGATACAGTGATACTTGATCTAAAACGTGAAATTTACGAGGAAAAGGTAAAAAATAATATATAGATCTGATGGTTTACATGATATTTTTTAAAACAAACACTGGGTCGATACAAAAGTTAAATGTCATAGTCGAATACCACTCATAAAACATGTCTATATATAAACCGAACACTATATGACATAAACGCATAATCGTAGTATTTTAATACGTTTTGTTTGTGGTCAAGCGGAGAAAGCAACACATACTATTGTTTTTTCATGCTTGTGCAATATGATAATATTAATGTTGAGTTTGACGACAACGTACATGTATATATTGTACTCCAATTGGGCCTCCATTTGTATTTCAGGATAAGTATGCCCCTCACGGATATAACTTCCAAATTTCGATTTTCAAAATGTTTAACACCCTTAAAAATATGATCAATTGAACGTACAGTGAGTCAACAGAAAAAAGTAAAATCCCAAAAATACTGACAATTACCAGGAGTTAGATGTGTATTATATTTAACACATATGTTACATTATTTTATCAACTTATTATATGCGTAATTATAATACGGCTTTTTTTTTACCGTGCAGTCGTTGTTCCGTTTTCTAGACAAAACAAAGTATGCTATATTATAAATGCACAGATAATAGCCATAATATATATATATATATATATAGCCCAAAGAATTGAACATATTGTAATATACAATCGGTACATTATGGTACTTTCCTGACATTATTTTCTCTATACATTGAATCATTAATGTTTCTTCAGATATAAATCCCATTTCGATATATATTTCCTTAAGCTAATTTCAATGTATTATCATGTAATTAAGGTTCGATAGTGATAATTGCCGGCTTTATCTCCAAAAACATACTAACTTCTGCTACATAACTCCAGTTTTTATTTTCTATCGGTTTATTAATGATTATTTTATTAAACTATTTTGCATAATGTTCTTTTCATTTTTCCCCCTCAAGTATAAGACCTTTGTCTACTAAATAGATGAAGCTGTTTTTGCTTTCCATAATTTATTATCGAACGCACCTGATTAGTTATTGCATATCAAGTGTTGTATATACAAGGTTCTTTTTTCATCTCTGTGTATTTCAGATATTTTGCACTTTGTATCATTATGATACTCTTTTACGTATTTAAATGCAAATTCATACGGTTATTTGGTGTTCATAGAATCCGCGATGGAATCCAATTTGAGCGTTAACCTATAAACTATGATAAACTCTACTTTCGAATAAAACTTACAAACCATATATTTTATATAATAAATATTAATTTTCAACTTAAACACGACATGGATATTTTGTTATGTTATTTTGTAAACATTAATTCTTTCAGCGTTAAGTTGATTTGCACACTCAGCAAATACTTCTTGAAGTGAATAGATTTCGAATATATAAATTTCCAGAAAGAAAAATTCAAACAAAATGTTTGATATTTACGTAAGGAATAGAAGAAATGTAAAACCTTGGATCTATTCAAAACTGAAGAATATGTTTTAATACAGAAGAAGAGTAAAATTAAAATTTTGTGTTTGTAATATAGGCAAAAATTAAAAAAAATAGCATTATGTTATGCTGGTATACAAAGATCGCCAAATATTGTTAATGAACTCAAGAAATTCAAGAGAGGAAAACAAGATCTACCTGAAACATTATATTCCTTTTTGTTCAAAAGTGTGGTTAACATTTTGAAAATAGTTCCAGTCAATCAATACTAGGTGCCACATAAAAAAAAAAAAAAAAAAATACTAGGGGTCATCTGGAACTTGCAGCAACGTTCGAATATTAGGTCGATGTTAAATACCGAAATTGAACTATAAGTTGAACAGCAATACATGTGTGATGTGTACAATGTCTTAAAAAAAACTCAAAATGAATTAAAATAAATAAAACAGAATATCATCTAACAATTTAGTAAAAACACAGATTTGGATAGAAAAAGATAAAAAAACAAAAAGTTAAAAGTTCGAATGACTTGAATGATATGTTTGTAAGTGATTGACCAGATCTAATGTACACACCAATAAATTCCTTAATCATTATAATTCTTAAAAAAAGGAAGATAATTTATTTCATTTTCGCACTTGTAAACTATATCACACATCAACTGTATTTTGTGTCGTTAAATTGACATTAATATATAGTTTGGTCGACGCAAACAAACTATACTATTTGATCAGTAATAAACTACAACAATATCTAGTTATTATTCAAATGAATGTGTTGTGTTTATTATTCAATTTAACGATGAAGGCCAAGATATGATATATTTTCAAAGTAAAGCCGGTTTATGTTATGCACGCAGCCATATTATTTACATTGGTTACAAAAAGAAGTTCTGTCAACGTCTTTTTACAAGAAAAATTAAAAAAAAAGTTAAGAGCCACTACCAGAGCCTTTTGATATTATTCATTTGTGTTAATTATTTGCTGAAATTATTTAAATTTCTCCCAAATTTAAACAATTTGGAAAGATGATATTCTTACACTTAATCAAAGATCGAAACAATTAAAATTTATCAACTTTTCAAATTTAGGAATTGTTCAGTGTTTTATATACACAGACATAATTTGACTAATGTATACCATTTTAAAAAAGATTAATCAGCGCATAGTTCTACAAATTCATAAACAAAGTAACAATAATCTAATTGTTATTTCACATGTAAACATCACAGTAAGGACATCGACATCACACTAAGTTTGCGACACCCTCTAGACCAGGCCATGTGGAGCAGGTTCTGCTTACCCTTCCGGAGCACCTGAGATCACCCTAGTTTTTGATAGGGTTTGTGTTGTTTATTCTTTAGTTTTCTATGTTGTGTTATGCGTACTATTGTTTGTCTGTTTGTCCTTTTCATTTTCATCCTCTCCTTAGTAGTTGAAAATCTCGATAAGACTCGGTTTGCAGTGTTTGTAGACCAAGTGTCTTTGTTGTAAATCAGAAGTGCAATCTCACAGATCGAAACGTGCAATATAAGATGAGTATACAATTGCCTGAATGACAAAACAAATCACTAAATAATATGAAAGGTAGAATTTCTCATATTGTAGTTAGAATTGTATCCTGCGGATTCTAAGTCTGTCATATTTAAATATCAACAGCTTATCATCTTTTGTACATTTGTTACGAGCAAATGGTGTTCAAATTGTTGAAGGACAAACACGGCCACTATTCTTCTAATCTTACTATATATATAACTAAGGCAGACGCTGTGATTGCTGCTATCATATCCACTTGTAGTAACCTTGTTTTAATCAATCACTATATTAAAAGAAACAGTAAACCATTAGAATCGGATAGTTACAGTAGTTTGTATTACTTTACGCTTATGTGTATACTGGATTTCCATGTACTTTAGCTTTTCTGTTCCTCTATGCACATATTTATCGTTACCGTAATGGTAGAAAGTGATTAAGCTGATAAGAAATGTATAAATAGTGTACATTATCTTTGAAAAATGCTTTTATGTCAATACTTCTCATTAATGTGCATCTGTTCATCAATAGAAACAGGTGAAGTTATTTAGATAAATGCACAGTTAATTAGATAAAAGCATTACGTATTTAGTTCAAAGATGTTTTGGTAATTAACTTACAGACAGTCCTATGAATGTTAGTGTAGTAAGACCACAGTGATCAACACGTTGAAAAATCAATTGACAAATTTTAGGAAAATGCTGCTATGAAAGTTAAGCGATCGCTGTAAAACTGCATATTGGCTAAAGAAGCTATCAACTTTTGAAATCAACGTAAGTTAACTAATTTAATCAATATATATATTTTAAATAGTTTATATATTTTTGTTAATACACACATCTGTTATTGCATGTTATATATTGTTTGAGATTAACTGTCACTTAAACTGGAGTTTTTTTTTCTCCTTGACTATCGGAGATTGAAAGATTTGAAGTCATTTTGTATGGACAACAATTTTTCCATGGTTAATGATAACAAAGCATGCTTTGTTTCACTTAAAAGTCTAGTAGAAAAAATGATTAAATAGTAATTATCTTAAATTCGCTTGTATGATCTGAATTAATTATAGAAACGACATTTAAGATTTGATATATATTGTTAAATTCTTTTTCGTCACTAACACCTTACAAAAAACCCAACTTCTTCACGAAAGACATGAAAGGGCTGCAGAAAAAAATCAGGGGTTGAATAGCCTTATTTGATAGACACTGATGTGTTGAAGGCAACTATATTTTTTTCTCGCTCAGATATCTTATGAAGTCGGTGTATGTGTGTCGTCCAGGAAACAAATTTAACCATCAACAGATGTTTGTGTATACAAATATTGGTCCTCGACATGAGATCTCATTTGAAATATAACCAAATCATCTTTTTCTATATGCATTTGTTTGGTTTCTGCACTGCATTACCCTTTCTTTAAATCACAATTGATAAGTAAGTTTTTAAAAAACAAAATTTAGTATATTTGAAGTATTCTTGAAACTACTCTTATTAACTTAAGATCAAATGCATGTGCATTGGCTATCTCTCTTATGTCTATCACGCTCTGATGAAATATGGTGAATAAGTATTCAGTGTAATTAAGAAGAGAAATGTATCTTTATTACGTAATCGTTTCGCAAAATTCATTCCCGCTTTTTTGTGTTGCAATACCAATACATATATCATAATCAATGATAATTCTACAATGTTTTGATAAACCATTTATGTATTTGATGATTTTACAAATATCTGAATTCTAGTTAATGCCTTTATAATGATGTGTCATAACAAATAACCCTCTACTATGAGTTGGAATGGCCCTCTGGTATCTTTTGTCCCTCCTTTGCCAATGCAGTAACTATTTGTTTCTATTTGTAAACATAACTTCTAGAGTCAAATTATCTATATAAGTATGTATGTTTAAGACGAAAACGTTACTAAGTTGCAACGTATTACCTTTTTTCGAAACCTATGAAGCAGTTTGTAAGAAGATGTTTCATCAATTCCGTAAGCATCTATAACAGTTCTGATTATTGTGTGTATGCTGATGTTCCGCTCTAGCTCGTTGATAAATTTCTCGCCCTATACATAAAAAATTGTACTAATAATTTTGGTCCAAATCGTAGAGAAACATATTATGCGGTTGACCTTTAGTCTACAATATATACGCACCTTCGATCGAAAAGATCAAGGATGTATAAAAACCGAAACAGTTAAAAAGCTTTATAACCAAAACATGACCAAATTTGTTTAGAAACAAATGGAGTAGTTTATATTTGTCAAAATCTGTTTTATTTCCGTTTTATGCAAGTTGCACTTGAAAAATACACATTTGTTTTATCGTGAAATAAATATTAAAACAGATTACATTATATTCATCCAGTTAATGTATAAGATTATCATAGATATTCTGTTTTTTCCAAAGTTTGAATCTATCTTAAAGCTGAAATGATTTTTAAGAACTGATATAGATACAGATCTTTAATGCAAGTAAGAAAAAAAATCCATTTAAATTTACTTTGAAATTCTCTTCACAAATTTCCCAAAATTTTTTTGTTAACTTGCGGCGAACAATGCCTGTTTGAAAATTGTCAAACAAGTTTTAATTTCCGTTTAAAGAGGACCCAAAATAAAATCAATAATCGGCGTAATTATACATTGTTTTTATAAAGTCGGTTATTTATTTATAGATAATTTTATACCTGTACAAGTGATTTCACTTTAGAAATTTAGTCTTATGCATGAGACAAAATGCATGATGCATTATTCCTTAAAACATGCTGTAAGTTAAAATCATACTTGAAGCTAATGGAATAAATGGATGACACTTCAAAACAATTTTAATACATTGGACTTATTTGTTTAAACCATGTTTGTCTCACAACGACCAATTAAGACAGCTACCACTCCCGACTTTAAAGAAATACATGACTCATTCAAAATTGCCCTTTGAAAGACAACTTTATGAAACAAATGATTTTATTTAATTAAAAGATCAACCTAACAGTTTGTTATTTAGCGTAGTCTATATAAAACAGAATTGTGTTGAGTCAATTAAGTGAGTTTTATGTCTGAAGGTATTATAACAGTCGAATTCTGGAAATGTTGGGTAGTTGCATTTGTAACCAACAGCAATAACGTAGTCGTTAATTATAAAAGGTATAAAGACAAATGAAGTACGATATTTTAATGGGTGTAAACAGACCAAGTTAGTATTCCCTAAAAGGACAAGACAATATAAATCTTAGACATGGTTTGAAGTTTGTATCATATTCTTATTAATGCAACCTACTGCCTGATTCCAGTAAAACTTAAAGTGCTTATTTTCAATACAATAAAAACAAATTCTACTTATATGACACCTTTTTATATTCATTATTTGTACAATGAGCGAATTATGGTAGTGTTGTACCGTTATCAGTCTGGACCATTGCAAAAATACAATTGCATGCCATAATTATTTCGGACCACGAGAAGTTCCTTATGTGTTATATATATATATATTGAAAACTGATAAGTGTGCCATTTCGTTCTATATGCAGGTAAAACAATATGTACCATATATAAGACTTTTCTGTTTGCCATTTCTTGACATACGACAAAACATGTATTGTATTCCATATACTTGACATTTCGTATCATACAATTTGCAAACTACATTTACGTCAAATTTACCAATATTCATCAACCGTATGTGTTTTCTTTTGTAATAGTTTAAACTGTTAGTTTAGATAAAGATTTAGGTGATAATAGTTTGTGAACGATTTATAATTTGACATGATATAAAGACGCATGTTTATTGTTACAACAACTATGTATTCCTAAGAATATATTTTGATTAATTTGTCGATGGATTGCTGTCTTGTTGATGTGTACCCACACATGATTTTATAGACAATTCATAATAAAATAAATATTGTATCATGTAAAATGGATTATAAAATATTACGAAAATGAGACCATTTTGGCCGGAACGATCGATTATGTCTAATCTCCATGTTTATGCTCTCATTTTATTCAAGATCAGTGTCTAATTGATGATTTACCTATACAAAGTATCCCTTTTATTCATGCTGAAAATATAGTTGGTCATAAATATCTGGTAAGATTTGCCATTCTTAAGATCACAGCTTCAACGAACGCTATTGAACGAGCTTTACATGTACATGTACATGAAAACCTACTAATGATGATTGAGAAGGTATCAAAATTGTCTGGCAAAAATGGATCGCATACCCTTTATTTTTGACATTTGGAAACATCTATCTTATGGTAATTCAGAGATCGTTGTCAATGAGATTAACACATTATTTCAATAATTCATGGTCTTGCTAACATTTTAATAATCTTTCACTTCCAATGAGCATAAAAAAATCTTTATATGAGTTGTTCATTATATATTTTTTATGTGAATAATATAAAATTATCATCTTTGAAATTGGATCAGTTCTATAGAAAATCAAAGGTTTATATATAGAGGGTGATTGCAATCAAACTACTCTATTAAATATCAAACAATTTAAAGCCATCTAAAAACATGTTCCCAAATTCCACTAAAATTAGAAATATTTAATTTGTGTTTATATTATATAGTTATTCAGCATTAAAATTTATATCAAAGCATTAGTAATACAGTTTGTATTTTTTATCGAACGAAGCGATATCAATGAAGTTGGACAATACGGTACGAAATTGCTATTTATGTAACACACTGGTATTTGTGGACGGTTGAAGATGGCAAATACAAATGTAGATAACACTCAAAACAAAATGGGGTACAAAATGGCAATGATAGGAAATAGTTTTGGTTCAATATGAGGTCCGTGTATTTAAGAATGTTATCTGTTTCTAAACTCCTCGGATAACGGAGCAAAGCATTTAAAACATGAACAAATGCTACCTTAAATCATGTATTCGTGTTGTTTTTGTTTTCTTCATTTCTTCTTCGTTTATCATGTTTATTTTCATAATAAGGTAGCACAATACAAAGATTTTATAACTCCAACTCCCAAGTTTTAAAAGGCTGTTTATTTCTTAATAATGCTTGAAAATTTATAAAAGTGGTATGTATGGATAGCTAACAGCTAAGTCTTTCAACGTAATCTAATGTTAGTATTATACTACCAATGTAACCAATTATAATGTTAAATGTGTCCAAAATATTTTTCACCAAATTTTCACTTTCAATTGAAATTAGCTTCTGTATAGGTATTCCTAGAGGGTTGATTTTTTATATGTTGTTCCTATGGCCATTATCTACAAAAGGGTGTCTCAGATTTAAAATAGAATGTACAGAACAAATTTTACACCTAATTGAACATTAACTTCTTTTATGTAGTTAGGATGCTTACACTAATTAGAGATTTATGAGAGAATGAAATACCATAGGGACAATTGTAGACACCCTTTTGAAGCCCATGATGTGTTGATTAAGATTTCGTTCAAATTTTCTGTATAGGTGAAGAGATGATAGAGCTAAATTCATTCAAGTGAACTGACCGAGATTTTGCCAATAATTACATATTAATTGATTACATAATAATTGCAAAATAACAATACTGCATCCATTTAAAAGATTAATCTTTTATCTATATATATATATATATATATATACCTCTCTTATTACTTTATATGCATTCATAAGAAAGTAACATCATTTTAAAGGTTAGTGATTGAAATTAAAAAAATCTTTGTATTGTTATCAAAAGTTCCAGGATTATAATTTTATACGCCAGACGCGCGTTTCGTCTACATAAGACTCATCAGTGACGCTCCGATCAAAATAGTTAAAAAAGCCAAATAAATACAAAGTTGAAGAGCATGGAGGACCCAAAATTCCAAGAAGTTGTGCCAAATACGGCTAAGGTAATCTACTCCTGGGGTAAGAAAATCCTTAGTTTTTCGAAAAATTCTAAGTTTTGTAAACAGAAAATTTATAAAAATGACCATATAATTGATATTCATGTCAACACCGAAGTGCTGAATACTGGGCTGGTGATACCCTCGGGGACGAAACGTCCACCAGCAGTGGCATCGACCCAGTGGTGTAAATAGTTTTCAAAAGTACCAGGATTATAATTGTATACGCCAGATGCGCGTTTCGTCTACATAAGACTCATCAGTGACGCTCAGATCAAAATAGTTAAAAAAGCCAAATAAATACAAAGTTGAAGAGCATTGAGGACCAAAAATTCCTCAATTCCACAAATTATTGTGCTACCTTAATTTTGAGTTTATTTTACTGTGTTTGGTACATCCCATGAAGTTTTATTTTTGACAACCAAGGCACGTGCTTGCATGTTTTGTCATTTCCTTTTTCATGAAACGTGTGCCTTTCTCATAATTTTATTGCATATGGTTTTAAAAGGCATATTTGATAATCATGTAAAATCCTTGTTTTTTTTCATAATTTCATAAACAAAAAAGGTGCAAAACGTTGAATGCAACAAGAGTCTAACATTTCCAATGGCTTATAACTCTTAAAAAATCACGAGAACCGTTGTTATTTAGTCGCGAGTTGATTATCGTTTACGAATCCACTACTTCTTATCAATTCTCTAGCTTAACCCATTTCTAGTAAAACGACTATCTGTTTCATGATCTGACAGTGAATCAACTGAATTTCATGAAAATAATGTCGTATTTTGTCTTTTTTATTGTCTAATAGCTGGAACTGACTAGATCCACACGGTTCACATTTATATTTAACTTAATATAAGTTCAATTTAACTTAAATGTGTAGTTATCTTCCCTTTTTATTACCAGTTTTTGTATTTGTAAATGATTATTTCATTCAATGTTGAATCATAACAAAAAAAATTTATTGATTAGATTTTAGTAATTATAATTCATTCAAAAAGACATATAACTAGTATATGGATTTTTTAAAATCTTTTTTGGAAAGTAAATTTTTTTTAATTACCAACATTTAGAAAGCTTATAATTTACATATATAGTATTTAGCAATCTAATGATCAAACCAGTGGCCCTTTAGATTGAATTTACAAAACACATTCAAATTTACTATAAACAATTTAAAACTAAATGAAGTGTACAATTCACAATAACACCACTTCACTAGACACCACTTGTTGATAGAATAGATACTATGATTGGTCATAATTGAAATATTATATATATATTTTGTTTAAACTGGTTCCCTCTCATTTTGTTTTGATTTTTTGTAACGTTATTGCATTTGTCATCCATCGTCAATCAGTTAATGAACTAGTATAGTATAATTTGTGGTACGCATCCTAAAATCCAGGCAGAATTGCTTTTGCTTCAAATGTACAATATATAATTATGTAAATTTTGCAATTTGTTATGTAAGCTGTTCATAGCCGTGATCGTCTAATCGTTGGCACCGAAAGAAAAAAACTGTGATATTAACAATGCCAAGTTCAAGCCTAGTACCCGGAATGATTTTTTTTTTGTAATGTTTTTTTCTCTACCAAAATATTGTTTTTAATCTTAGAGGTATCTATATTTCATTTTTACTCTAAAGTTGACGATTTTGTTTCTGGTTTCACCGTCAAAGAAGTAGTTTTACAGTCGTAGTAAATCACACTTTATTCACATACGAGTCAGTTAAATGTTGATGTATATTTGGACCATTTATAATCAAACAAAGATTAACTAAGTGATCACAGTATGATATCATTAAAATCATAAAACCAAAATATGATGAAAAGGGAAAGTCCTTGTACCTTAAAGTGATAATTGTAATGTGTACATGGATGTTTATTTTATCAAGGAATTGTACTAGTAAGTAATATCTACAATTCCTTGGTTTTATAGTGTATATATATTTCATTACATAACAAAAAGACAGAAATACAGTTTATTGACATGCATTGACAGATATACCCTATAAGAGTGATATTTAGATAAAAATTTATATCAGAACTCGTGGTCTAGTGGTATCATGCATAGACTACAGACTTAACTGTCTAAAAAACGCGCGAGTTCGAACCTGTATTAGTCACTCGTTTTTGAGAGGATAAAATCTCGTAAGTTAAAAGTTATGATATAAGTTATCTTAAGTTAACATGGTGGTCAGCGGATTCTTGAAAAATAATCCACCGTTAGAACAATAGACTGACGTCAGAGAAATGGGTTAATTATATACTATCAATTTACAAGAGTCGTTTAAAAAGCTTCATATTTTGAAAAAGACTAGCAAACATCCTTAATTAAAAGTCAATCCAATTACTGATTCGTGTGCAGATTCTAAAGAGTACTACAGCAGAAACAATATATATATATATAAAGCATAGTAAGGATATCTCATAATAATAGAATATCTTTATCTCTATGTTAAGTTAATAAGACACTCAATTTTTGTTATTTACTTGAAAACAAAATAATTTTAATTGATGTAAAGATTACTCAACGATGTGTTTACTACACAGGGCTTTTTATTGCAAATCAAAAATATAAAACATATGTTAAAGACATTGCTAATATTTGCATAACTTTTGTTGCTTTCATCTGTGTAATACTTTGATCACAATTTATATATCGATATATAATAAAATTTGTATACTACAAAGCGTCAGTCAATCACATAAATTTACTTTAATCAGTATTGTTTCGAATTTTGAAAGAAAGAGAACAAGTTCAATGTTTATAATTTTGCAACAAAAAACAAAACAAACAATGGGTATAGAAGCTCCGTATAGGCTCCGTTCACCAATGAAAACTGACCACAATGATAATGAAATAGTGTTATAATGATGAAAGTAACTTAAAACATCAATCAAATTATCAATCAATTATAATGATACAAGTACGTAAAATAGGACTTTATTCATAATGTGTTTTTTGTTGTTGTTAAGAAATTTAATTAAGCAGTTTATCTACCTAAATATTACTTTATCTTTTGGTACAAAGATATATGTTCGAACCGGGACCTTCAATTGATAGCTTTTTCAATAGAATAATTGTTTAAAGTGTTTTCAATATTGTTGTTAAGTGATAAAAAAAATATTACAATAAAAAAGATAATAAACAAATCACACAAGTATTGATAAAATCAAAAACAGATCTTATTAGTCTTTTTCTTATTACTATTGAGACCTATTTGTGCTGCTTCGGTAAACGGAAGTGAATTCTACCTAAGTCGTAACGAAAATAATAGCTTCCGTTTGATTTTATTTAGAGCTAAACGACATTTGGCGAAACCACTGATACAGAAGAACACTGCAAATCACTGATGAATTGATCACAGCAATGCAATGCTATTGACGTCAAGTGACATTGATTAGAGTCAAGTAACTTAAAACGAATTATCACATCTGAATGCCGCTTTGCTGATGTCTACGTTTAGAAAATTTAATGCTACAACTCATCCTCGAGAAAATGCAATTACATTTGAATCCATAAAAGCTTTTCACATTGCATAAATGTCTTGTGTGACATATGCTTCTTAACATGACAGATACGTACTTGAAAACTGATAAGCATTGCGTTAAATCAACAATAGCGATAATTTTTTTTTTAAATTTACAGACTATCGTCAAAACTGAATTAATATGACGTTGGCCTAGTCCTGTTGAAATGTTTATCTATAATAAATATATTAAATTATCCAATGGGACTATAATTTTATGAATGTTTTGCAAATTTAAAGTGCCAGTGTTTATTGGTATATTATTTATCAAGAAATTTAAAAGTTTATTTAGTATGAGACTATGACAATGACATAAAATAAATAAATAGAAACAACATTTGTTATCACAAAAACTGAAGTATAAATTTGTAAACTACTGAATCAGAACTGAAACCCTGATGAAAACGATGTAACCGTCGCTTACCAATAACGCATCAAATATTGAAAGCCACACTAAATTTAGAAGCAAAACATTTAAAAGGATACAGAAAAATAAGATACAAACGGTACGCATTGCTATGTATGGTATAAAATGCTTAATATATCAATAAAACAAATGTAACGACAGTATATATGCTATCGCCAGCGTGAACTATTCTGGCACAAGTATGATCGTATGGGACAAAAGAAATTAAAAACTGCACTTCCTGTTTATATATGCAGAGAAAGAGCTACTACTATTTGATTTCAGTGCAATAAATATCGAAAAATAAAGTCTACTTTCATCATAATGAATGTGATTTGACGATTCTGTCTTTTAGCAAAAAATGATTTGAAATCACAATGGATATGCTTGATATACTTGCATATGTCAGAATTTATAGACATACAACAAAAAGAAAACCAATCATCATGAAAAAAGTCTTATTGTTAAATAAAACGTCTCAATCTTAAACAGAAGCAGGTAAAATAAAGTTAAAATTTTGTAAAAGATGATCTTTTCTCTTACACCATATTCATTCTATGATTTTGTTTAAAAATGTTAATCAAAATATTAAAATTCTTACAACAAAAAATTGTGTATAGCTTATCTGTTATTTGTGTTTTATACAACATGACTTTGTGATGTTGTAACAAAATCAGTAGAGCTAAAACGTCTGGATTGCAGCTAAGCGATTGTTACACGAATCCACACAATGGTAACAATATGTGTAGATATCACAAAAGGCTACTGAGAAATAATTGTCAATGATAAAGGTCTTGATTGAACCAGTTGCTATGCGAATCTTCCTTCAAGCTGTTTATTACCTATTGCCGTTGGATATTCCAATTCGAGGTCACAACGTATGATGTTTGTACTCTTTTAAAACTATGTTTTCATTAAAATGAGGGAAAACATTTCATTTTAATATTTGATTAGCGCACTTTAACTAACTGGTTAAAAAGACAGTTTCATCAGCTTTGTCTTTGTATTTCTTTGATCACAAAGCAACCAGCATATAACAATACCTTTGGCATAACAATATTTCCTGGACACGACTTAATTTCAAAGAGTAAATTATTTTTTTGATCTTCTCTATTGCTTGGTCTTTTGAAATGATCAATAAGAAATCTATATTGACAAACGTTAGTAATTGCGGCTGACATAATTGAAAACGTAAATATATATTATTCAACATGTTTTCATTTATCTGTCTGATCTTGTTTTGAAAAGCAGATTTTTACGGAATGATGGTTAACAAGACGCAACACAAATTTAGGTATAATTCCAAAGTTCTAACTAAAATTTACAAGTACACATGATTGGGTTTTTGTTCTCGTCTACATGTATAAATTGACTAAAAACTTTTTATATGTCACGCTCTACCAAATAGTCTTTTTTTTAGTTTATTGTCTTTACTAGATAATTTTCTAGAAATTTCGAACAAGATCGGTTTTTATCGTATCAGCATTGTAACTTATATATCAGATTTTTATTTCTTTTCACTTTTCAAAGCCGTGATTTTTTTTTTAAAGATTTTGATTCTATAAAATTTACAATCGATGAGAGCTACCGTTTATTAAAAAGATTAATATTTCTATTCAAAACAGATGTATGTTCTCCTCTGTGATATGTTATTTTGTTGTTTGCAGAACATACATCATAATGCCATGAACAAGTAAACTTAGGAATAACATAATTTGATGGGACAATATAATAAATATTAATAAGCTAACTGAAAACACTAAAAGAAATAATAATTGTGGAACAATTCATGTCCTTTGTCAGATTGGGAAAATCGATTGGATACATCATAGTGCTTTATGATTCGAAAACTGAAATATGTACTATGTAATGTTGTTTTATTCGATATATTAATGCATTTTTAATGTGATTGTCTGAAAATTGATACCTGACGAAATAAAAATGGACAATATCTGCTGAGTTGTTAATAATTTCCAATCTATCAAATTGTCTTTTTGTTAACTGAATGTGAGTTTTGTACAATAAATGCAATACACACTGGAAGTAAGCCGTTAATCACCTACGAAGTATAAGTTTCAAATCTATCCTTTATTATAGAAACCGGTAACGGAGGATTTATGAATAGTACTTTTGTCTAGGGACTTATGAGCAGTACTTTTGTCTGGAACTTTAAATTTTTTATGTTAAAATTGACTCATTTACCCTTAAGTGACCTTCGTACACATAGTCAAAATTAGACATTCTACAAAAATTACAACAATGTATACGAGACATCTTATTAATTTTTAATAGCCTTGGCTCATATCTAAGATACATTTCAAGATCTGAAATGTGGATTGCTTGACAGTTCTTGCAATTTTGATAAGATTCAAGATGTGTGAGATTTTAGAACAAATGTTTGATTTAAACCCCATAAATAGAATCATTTGCAATTGACACAAATCACTTGTTGTCGTCTATAGCAATCTAATTTGGTAGCCTTAAAATACTACTGCCTTAGCGTTCTTATAGGCTTAAAATCTAACCATGTGTATAAGCGTTCATGAATACTGAATAAAGAAAGATTTAGTAAAATTGGTGGTATTCGTACATTGAATTAAATTAAAATGTGATTTTTGAAAGTAAATCACATATTTACAGAATTCTAAGAAAAATTAAAAACGGAAAAATCCTTTTCAAATCGCAAAATCAAAAGCTCAAACACATCAAACGGAAATATGTTTAAACAAATTACCGAAGGTATGGCATCAACGCAAATAAAGGAAGAGTATTAACTCGATACCTTACTCACGAAAATAATTTCAGAACCACAGGTTTAGTCAAAAACTACTAATGCAAACACTCGAACGGATGGTGTATATCATTGTCCATTCTCTTTAGCTGGAAACTATATCTATACATTAATAACATCTGTATAACACACTTTTTTAAATTTCGCAAGTATTACAGCCGGTTTAATACACTTCTTCTATTGATGTTAACAATAATTGGCAGACAACTGTGAATGTTGTTTATAGTCTGTTACTTGATCATATAGTGTTAGCACAGAAAAAGCAATGTGGCATATTTTAGATAACTGTTGATATTTTGTCCCTCTTATTTTTTTATGTGTTTCCTT
Organism: Mytilus edulis; assembly: GCA_019925275.1. Taxonomy (NCBI): domain Eukaryota; kingdom Metazoa; phylum Mollusca; class Bivalvia; order Mytilida; family Mytilidae; genus Mytilus; species Mytilus edulis. The sequence goes on along the minus strand of CM034352.1, from coordinate 20,213,734 downwards.
TGTTTTGATTGGTGAACCGGATTTGTTTTAGATAAATTGATTGATAAAATTGAAAATGGATATAGGGAATGTGTCTTAAAAACAAAGTTCCACCAAAGAGCAGAACAAAATATGAATATTGACCAACGTATACTACTATTGCCGCTCTGTATATACACCGGCAAAGTACACATGTGTATGAAGATTCTGTTTACCATGTTTCTTACGTTATGTTTCAGTTAGTGTTTGTTTCAACTGAACTAAGAACCTAAAACACAATAAAAGCATTCTCATTACACAATTTTCGTATCTGTTTAAAAAATCTAAATCTTTTATTAAAAGAAATAAATATCGACAAATGCTATTTATAAGTATTCAGTTTTGTTTTATTCTTTGACAACAACATGAACAAGTGTGCTGGGCATGGAAAGTAGAAAATATTTAGCGGAGAGGGCTCATCTTTATCAGATTACCAAATTATGTTCTGATTAGAACCAAATCAACTTTTCACCACAAATGACGACAGTTAATATCGATTGTCAATATAGAATATCTCTCATATATTCTATTATTGGTGTGAATCGCTGATTGATGTAGACAGCTTTTCATTGAGAAGTGACAAAGTACAAATGTATGAGCATTAGTATCGTGATAAATGGTGAAGTTCAAAAAGAGATTTTGATACTTCACATTATTTAAATTAGTTCTGATTGATTAAATGCAAATTGTCGATTTACTTTAAACCATTTATCGTATGAATATTTCTCACTTATGCATGCATTTTTGACATTAATCCGAATTTAAAACAAATGTCCTTTTAAACAATAAATTTTGCTTTCCTTTTAAAAATCAATACTTGTTGAGTAAAATATTTGTGAAATACATTTTTCAAGATTAAAAAAAGTTGTGGGCAGTTTTCTATTTATGTGTCCATTGATAGCTAAGTTTGTCCCGAAAAACTATCAGAGACTTTTACGGGAGTCTATACAATAGACTTTAACAAACAAAACTCAACAAAAGAATCACGTGAGCATATTCTATAAATAGCTGTAATAATGACCTCTTCACCAAGGTCAAATGCATATCTTAGAGCATTTTTTACTCTTTGAGTATGTTTGTTTTGTTCATGCATCGTTGACAATGTAATGGAATTTGATACGACTGTCAGAGTGAGAGTGAGAGGTTTAGCTAGCTATAAAACCAGGTTCAATCCACCATTTTCTGCATTAGAGAATGCCTGTACCAAGTCAGGAATATGACAGTTGTTATCCATTCGTTTGATGTTTTTGGACTTTTGATTTTGCCTTTTGATTTTGGATTTTCCTTTTTGAATTTTCCTCGGAGTTCAGTATTTTTGTGTTTTTACTTTTTTCAACTTATACATACACAGCTATCCACCATTCCTTCAAATTGATATATTTATATTTTTTCTTGTTAAATGAGAATCTAACAACATGCATAAAATTTAATCAGCACAAACCAGAATTGTAAACAATAATAACTATAAACAAATTGTTTAAGAACTATTATTTAACTTTTATATATGACACTATACAAATAGTAACATTACCACCATTTACTACTTAGGAAAATGCCTGTACCAAGTCTAGAATATGACAGGAATATGACAGTTGTTATATATTCGTTTGTTGATTTGAGCTTTTGATGATACCATTTTATTAGGGATTGTCCGTTATGTATTATCCTCAAAGCTTAATATTTTTGTGATGTAACTTTTGCATTGTAGTTTTTGGTGTTCGTCGTATCAAATTGTTTATCTGTTTCAATGCAAGAGTTATACAGTGACCTAGTTTATAACTTTGGCAATTTAACAGGTTTAACTCACTAAAATATATGTATTTTTTTCTAAATATTGATGACGTTTGCTTTAATATATTTATTGTTCCTAAGGGAGTCATTTTAAAAGATATGCACTCAAGAGTTTTTTTGTGGTGTTACTTTTTGCATTGTACTTTTAGCTTTTGTCTTGTTAAACATTGTATCTTTTTAAAGTGAAAAAGTTATACAGTTTCCTAATGTATAAACTCGGCAATGTAACAGGTTTATGACATTATCTCTCTAAAATATAATATGTATTTTTTTTCTAAATACTGATGACGTTTGCTTGAATATATTTATGTTCCTAAGGAACTATCAAGTGTATGGAGATTCATTTGTAGGCACACATTGTTTGCATCAGTAAATATGATATTCCTTGTTATGATGAAGTTTTATAAAGGATAAAAATACTTTAACATGCTTCAAATTTACTTTTACATTTACATGAGTGCCTATTAGACGTATAAAGTTTCAAATCTGGTTTCTCATGTATGAACAAGATGATGATGAGAATGTGTATGTTTGCTGTTAAACGCCACTTTCAGCAGTTCCAATTGTTTCGTGGGAGCCATTTGTAAGTGGTAGAAGCAGAAGATCCCAGATTTAACCACCAACATTCGGCAGGAAAACAAACAACTCCATTCAATTAAAATTACGCACCTGACCCGTTTTGTGAAGAGGTTAATATATGTCACTAAGACTAAAACGCCCTTTTATCTCACCAATTATAACTGAAAGCAAAACAATAATGATGTAGTAAAGCGGAAATGAAGGAGAAGATTTCCAAATTTCGAAAAATGTTATATAGTAGAACATTCTGCAAATTGTGGGCAAATTATTTATGGGTTTCTATCTGTATACATATAATATAAAAAAGAAGATGTGGTATGATTGCCAATGAGACAACTATCCACAAAAGACCAAAATAACACAGACATTAACAACTATAGGTCACCGTACGGCCTTTAACAATGAGCAAAGGCCATACCACATAGTGAGCTATAAAAGGCCCCGATAAGACAATGTAAAACAATTCAAACGAGAAAACTAACGGCCTTATTTATGTAAAAAAATGAACGAAAAACAAATATGTAACACATAAACAAACGACAACCACTGAATTACAGGCTCCTGACTTGGGACAGGCACATACATAAATAATGTGTCTGGGTTAAACATTTAGCGGGATCCCAACCCTCTCCCTAACCTGGGACAGTGGTATAACAGTACAACATAAGAACGAACTGTAAAAATCAGTTGAAAAAGGCTTAACTCATCAGATGGACAAAACTACAGTGGACGTGGCCCGGTAAAACCGTTTATCATTATTACTTGCATTGCAAACTATGATGATCTTAAGTAAAGATTAGAAATAATAACAACTTGTTGAACTTGTGTTTGAAACGAAACTAAGAACTTTCAAGACTAAAACAAATCCGTTTCCGTAAATTTAACATGTTCATACGTAAATAATATAACAATCCACAATATCAAATACGCATAATTGGTATACAAGAATTACAGAAGGTATAAAAACATTAAACGTATGTTCACTATTCATAGTTTTCACTTCTATAACAGAAATCATATTTTGTCACAAGTATATTGTTGAAAAATCAAAAAAGAGATACATATATTCGAACAACAAAGACCGATATATACCTTGGCATGTTGACGTATTCACTGGTTAAAATAGTCTTGAAAATTTTTTCTTTAAATATTTTTCATTTTTATCTTTAAAAATGTCCTGTACCAAGTCAGAAAAACGGACATTGTATATTATGGTTCGTTTCTGTGTGTGTAACATTTTAACGTTGTGTTTCCGTTGTGTCGTTAGTTTTCTCTTATATTTGAGTGTGAATTCATATTACTATAAGACGTGTCACGGTACTTTTCTATCCCAAATTCATGTATTTGGTTTTGATGTTATATTTGTTATTCTCATCGGACTGTGTCTAATGCTTAGTCTGTTTCCGTGTATGTTACATTTTAATGTTATGTCGTTGTTTTCCTCTTATATTTAATGTGTTTCCCTCAGTTTTAGTTTGTTACCCCAATTTTGTTTTTTTTGTCCATAGATTTACGAATTTTGAACAGCGGTATACTACTGTTGCCTTTATTTATATTTGTAATTTATTGTTTCAATTTTATAAATTTGTTTCAATATTATCAAAAGAAAGAAAGGATGATAAAAAAGAGACGAGTTGTAATCTGAAGTGTATTTGGAATTGGCAATTGATAGATTCCGTAAGCTTTGCTCCTATCTATTACTGTAAGTCAATGATCAAGATCAGTAATATAAAACGACACAGCTAACGCCACAATTCCAATTTATTCCGTCAAGAATTACTTTGCAGTGATATGAAATACATACCGATTATTTGTAATCGTATTTTTTCAATTTCTATCCGACTTTTTAGTCAATATATTATGGTTCAGCAGAACGTATATACTTAATTATAATTGACGTTCATTGTATCAATCGGAGTAAAATCACGCTTCAATAATATCATTGATTACAATTTGTAAGAAATAGAAATGCAGATTAATAAAATGTCTATGGTACACTAGGCATCAAGAAAGAAAATAAATGTAATTAATTCAGCAGACATACTGACAGTATCTTATTAGCCTGTGATACTCACTAAAGCTTAAAATGTTCATTACATGTTATTCTTTATTATTTAACCTTTTCAACACGTTTTGAACAACAATACGTAAAAAAAAAAAATTATATACAGAGATGTGGATGTTTGACATTTTGTTAACAATAAGTGTCATGATATATACGAACAAAACATGACAAATTGTAACTCATATGTTTGAAATTTATATACAGAATTGAATTTTAGCGGTTTTATTGTGAAAATACCTGTACTAGAACACAACTATAACAGTTGTTTTCAGTCGTTTCATTGGTTGATATTGGTAATCGTTTGGTTCGGTAAGGTTTCATCGACTTTCTATACATCCTTTTGAATTAGTCTGGGAATTCTGTATTTTTTTCAGCATCATTTTTGTTATTTTTAAAGAACATTTGAAAACAAATTCGTACGAAAGACATAAGTATCTCAATATTTATGTGGTTTTACCTTCCTAGTATTCTTTCCGGAAATATTTTCACATTTTGTAATTTAGCAGTCGATCTCGAATTGTTACAAAACAAATAAAAAAAATCATTTTCTGCGGAATATGAAATTTATACCGTTATTGTTATTTATTAACGAATCACATTTGCATGACTTGTTACCGTCACACGTAAGTCAAACTATTCGACTGCTTGATTTGCGAATCAACTTAATCAAAGTTGTAAAATGAAATGAAATTCAACTCAAATGACATTAGCTTCTGAGAAATTTTCAGTTTGATTTTTATTAACCTATAATGGTTTTATCAGTAAACACGATCTTTTGTCAGCTTTGAAGATCTAGTTGATTTTACACAGTGAGGACAGAAAAAAAAATGCGATATTTATAGAACTCTTAATTAGTGAGAATTGAACATCGCTTAATCACAAGATAAATATTATTAACTCTTTTCGTTCTAAGACTAGTATTTTCTAGTCACCGAATTTAAAAAATAAACACTTATTTTCTATTTTGTATTGGTCAATTTTATTCAACGTTAATAACATTGTTCGCATGTATTAGATGTATGGTATAATTCATAACTATGTCATTTTCTCTTTATTGTCCTATGAATGCTATCATAGTAGTTTTTAAGAGTAGTATAAATGGTAAAGGAAGAGGTTGGGGAATTGCTTAACCTCTCTTTTAACTAGATTATTCCGATCCAACAGGGTTTGATTTCGTATTGAATGAATCGATTTATTTTGGTTGTGATCTCATGTGCTCCGGAAGGGAAGGCAGATCATGTTCCACACTTTTAGGTTTTGGTTGAACGTGTACATGATGTACTTCTCAATTTGTGTTTTTTTTTTATGTAAAAATAAGATAATAAACAAAACAACTTCAAGGTAAGGTAAAGTTCCCTATCAAATGACAAAATCAGAAGCTCAGACTCTTCAAACAAATACAAAATTACTATCGTAAGCTTGACTTCGAACAGGCATTTCCATATGTAGAAAATAGTGAATTACACCTTGTTTTATAGGTAGCGAAACCTCCAATTGTATGACAGTCGTAAAACAATGTAAATGTTTTTTCTTCTTTAGGCTATCGTTTTGTCTGCTCTTTTCCAAATTATTGTTTTTGGTTACTCACATGGTTGTCAATTGCATTCTTCTTTTTTGCTATGGACCATATTACATCTTGATTGATGCAGTTAAATTAATTCTGTATTGTTTTCTCTCTTAAGGTGCCATCTTCAATATATGCCAGGACTTATTTTCTTCGAACACCGTCATCCGAATTTCGTAATAATACTTCAGATTTATTGACATTAGTCTTTTACTCTGGTCTTTTACGTAGAGATTACATATTTTCCTCCACTTGCAATGTTGGGTCCAATTATTGCACGATAGATCAAACAACTCAAGCGTTTTTTATGACAGAAAGTACTTATAGTTTGATTTGATTTATTCTCTAACAGACATACATACAGAAAAAAAAGTCAATGCTCTTAAAATGATAGATCTTGCATAATATGTATTTGTATTTCACAATCTTGCTAAAATGAGCTAGAATACATGTTCTATCTTGTTTATTAATCGAATATATATTTTGACATTTATGATGCATTGGTATAAAAATGTTATATCGTTTCTACGACTAGGAATTGATATTGATCTACATAAAACAAAATAACAGCTGGTTTATAGATGTTCGTTATCGTTCAAAATCGTCATTGCAAGCGTGTGCTTTATTACAACAAACAACATCCAGTAAGACAATGATGATTGGAGAAAAGTGTTTATTTCTTTAACGAATAACATAATTATTTATGAACACTCAAACAGTCTGGCTCGCCATGTTATGCTTTTTCCTGAATAAATCAATTTTACAGTCAAATTGTTCGTTACAAAATTTAACATTGTTAATCACACAATTGAACTGATTCAGCTAACATGCAGTGAGGATTTAAATGTACTAATTGAAAACACCAGGTATTTGTCAGATTATAAGATAAATTGTGTTATTGATTCGAAGTCTCTTTCAGGAATTCTGGTAGAGTAATGTTGTGTAAAGGGTTTGGAATATTATTACATTATTTTACTCAGGACATAAATCATTAAGGTAATACTTTTTTTAATATTTTCATTTGAAATTACTTGTTTTTTTTTATATTTCCTCGCAAAAGTTTGAACTTCAATCTTTAATGAGTTAATTTCTCGTAAAATAATAAACCAACCATTAACACGATATCAGTGGTTTAATCCATAGCTTACAAGAAACGTTATAGTTGAACTATACTGGCATTATTAAACATTACTTTCAAAACTTGATTTAATATTGTAAACAGTTTTATATGCTTTTGGAGAAGCCCTGATTTTAACAAAAGTTGCATATTATTTTGTTACAATTTTTTAATTTTCCTGTCGAGGTTGAACATCGATTTGCCTGTTAGTAATTTGCATGTCTTTTCAACAACTTTATACTTCTTTCATTGTGATTCAAACGTAGAAGGTTGAATGTGTTTTGTTATGACTAAAATATATAATTTCAATTTGTATACAAACAATCGTTATTAAAGCAAATAATACCTAGATATGTTTGAAGAAGAAACCGTTCTAAAAACATAAAACACTTGCTTCTGCATGCGATATACATGTTTCATGAACTCCTTTTGTTACGTTCTTTATAGAAAAAAAGTTTTAATATTATGACAAAAACATTATCAATCTAAATTTTCTAATTTGGGATTTGAACTGACATTTTTCACAATGTTGTTTTCATTTTGTGTTCCCTTGTATCTATAATTAACTCAAATTGTACTTTATCGAGAAATAACAACCAAGTTCGGCATTCTGTTGCAAAAACGCTTGTTTAAACTCTTCTTGTTGGTGTCTCTACAGCTGTCAAGTTTATTATCAACTGCAATAATGTTGCACACATGATTGTAATAATCAGTTACACTCCGGACACACCAATAATTGGAAGTTGAAATTATCTGGTTTGAATTTTCTTATAAAAGTGAAATACAGCCGAGTTGTTATTAATGTCTGTAGACTAATAATAACAAACCCAACTAATTGAAAGTGATGAACGAAAAATAAGAAAACGGCTTATTTGGTATTATTTATAAAAGTGAGCCTCGCCGTTATGTATCGATTATAGACGTTACAAATATATTCTAACCGTATAGAAATTAAATACAAGCCTAAGCATTTAATGAATCAAAAAGTGCTCACAATCCTGATATTCACAGAAGCTGCAAATGTATTCATTTTCAGCACCTCGGTTTTACACAGCTATGTATCAGAAATTTCAACTTTTTCAAGCAGAGCAAGCCCGATGACAAGTTGCTACCAATACAGGCGGTGCATAACAGTAGATACGGTGTATACATCAACGAGATAGCATTGTCAAAAAACACATCTGGATGTCTGGAAACGGTATAACTTGTGTTTAAATATATACGACAACTCAAATACACGTAGGTTACATTGTTCAATGCACACAACATTCACAATATGCTGATATTGTTTGCGCGATTTGGCGTTATATATCTAAACAACAATGCTAAATTCAAATGAGGAAATTTAAGAAAAAGGATTTCAGATTGGGAACCTTCAAGCAATCTCTGTAGATTTTAAGCCAAGAAACAAAATAAAAAAAGGTCAAATTACAACTAAATTTTACTACCTAAAGACAGACACATAAAGAACTCACGGTTAATGAACACAGAACCATTCATTTGAAGCATAATATGGGAAAATATCTTATATTGAGTTTTTTATCGGTTTTCTGTTTTAACTTTATTTTATTTTCGAGAATGAGTCATAACGACATAACGACAATTTATTAACCCGACTCACAAGTTCAGCGTATTTTGATAGTCTTTTATCCTATTAATCTATATTCGTTTTTAACTTACAATTTTCATTTTCTTTTTCAAGTTATGTAATGGATAATGCGTATTTTAATTTTTTCTATTCGTATAACACACCGTTGGGTGTCAGGGATTGGTAAAATGAAAAACTGACCGTAGTAACGTATAGGGATATAATTCATCTTTAATTTGGAAGATGCGGTTAACAATATCTAATGGATATGTATATTTGCCATAATACGGTTCATTATAATGTGTCCATGGCGCTGTGTACAATTTCAAACTTCTGATTATGCTTTACGGTCGATATTTTCAATTTATTCCTTTTGAAAAATCTTTTCACTTTTAAATTTTCTTGTACTTTAAAAGTATTTGTATATTTTTGGTCGTTATAATGTTGTCTCAATGACATTCATCATCTCAGTTTTGATTTTTAAATAAAACTACACATATTGCGTTGCTGAATAAACTTCGTACGTTTAAATGAGATAAATTTCCTAAAATAGCAATTCATTGAAATTTTACAGCAGCTCGTTTTCTTCCATTACATGACATTTGATGATTTTATATTGCAATTATTTATCAGTGAACTTCTTACAAATATCAAACAATATTTAAAGGAAGCAGTAATGTTAATTGTTGTTTTACAAGATAGGTTTTCATTTCCCAAGAGTACACGTCTCATGCTCGTAAACTACATATGGTTTCAAATAAGTTCATGAATCATGTTTCCTTGTTGTAATATATTTTATTATAGAAATTATGTTTAAATGTACATGATGTATCTAGTAAGAAGACTTGTTTCTATTGTCTCCTGACATAAAACTTAGAACATACAGTACGGATTGTATCACTAGCTAGGTGGTGCTTCCCACGTAAATCGTTTTGTATCTTGTATCGTACTTAATTTTCGTTACAAAGAAATAGTAAAAAATATATATATTTCCTTAAAGTAAAATAACAAATATAACGAACTATGAGAATGTGTCCGCGTGCTGTAGTGTATGCCATTATATTTTTACAGTTAGTTTGTTTTTTTTATTGTGAGGAGCTGTCTACTTATTCCATTTTCATATTCATGTTCTATTTCATATACTGTATATCCTGCCCCCTTCTATTATTGTATGTGTCACTTGTGGAGAGTTGTTTCATTGGCAATCATACCACATCTTTCTTTTTTATATGAAAAAAATAATATTCCTGACTTGGTACAGACATCTTTGTGTAAACAATAGTTGATTAAACCTGGTTTTACAGCTAGCCAAACGTCTGTTTTGTATGATAATCGCATTAAATTCATGTTTATAGTGACAATTATGTGTAACACAACAAACATAAATAATAGGTAAACATTTCAAAAATAGGGGAACTGCTATTGACAGTGTGTTATAATCTTAACCGCTATATGATTGTCTTATCTATTTATTCACAGTGACAACATAAATTAACATTATGTTACAAAAAGTATGCCGTTGTCATATTTTAATCAAATCAGTATGAACGGTTCGAGCCAAGGCTCCCTGTTGAAGGTCGTACTTTTACATATAATTGTTTACTTTTGAATAATCGTTATATAGATGGAAAATTGTTTATTTTGCACTCAAACCACATCATCTTATTTATACATTTTATCAATGCTACTTCCAACTAACACGTGTTTTACATGTTTTTTTTCGATGAAGTCGGTATTTGTTATCTTTACTCCAAATTGCTGTGCTGAAATGCACGTTTTTTACATTATCAATGTCTAGCAAAAAATAAAGGTGGTAACGACAATCTTGTAGTTTTAGTAAAGTGCGAGCTTTAATTTTCTCCTCATTGTACATTTCATTGTCCGATGCAATCGATATAGTTTATCATTACTCTACCTTGATGTGCTAAACATCATCAATTTCTAGCAAATAATAAAGGTGGCAATGTCAGTCTTGTTATTGAAGTGAAGTGCAAAATTTAATTTTCTTCTTATTAAAATTTTAGTGTATTTTGATGCTGAACAACAGTTAATGAATTTTCCCTTTGTTCTCGGTTTTATTGTTTGCTGGTTTGCCTTTGTGTTAATAATTATTACGTTAACATACTATACTTTCTTTTCTATGATATAGAGAACGACCCACATCCAGAATAACAATGCAGATCATGTTGTCAAACTAGTATTCTTTCTTCTATCTTGCTAGCACTCGGTGTCGATTCTTGCTAGGTTAAATACATAGAAAAAAAACATGCTACAGGCAAATTGCAGAATGTTTGGTAAAGTCACTACTTTCAATTAACCACTTTAAATTGTCTAAACGTAATCAATATCCCAAACCGTCCCGAGATGTTCACAAGACAATGGTTTGTCAGATAGAAGTGTTTGTTGTTGCCTTAGAAATGAAACCTTTTATAGGTGATTAAGTGCTTATAATTTCTTGCTTTTAATAATAAGAAACAACTGCAGTTCATGTATATATAATATACATAGTCTATAAGAATCTACCAATATATATATATATATGAATTGCAATAGTACAGTTAACATGATTTTGCTGCATACATAGTATAGCGTCTTATACTATTGAAATGTATTTTGTATAAGGCTGTTTTTAATTTGTGTTGTTTTCATTAAATTCATCAAAGAAAAAACAATTTATTTCAAGACTTATAATATAATCGCCGAAAAGCACCCAACAGTCTTCCAAAAACTACAAAGAGAAGTTTCAGTTACACAAACCCCACAAACAAACCTTGACGATTGCAGGTGCTTTGGGAACGGTAACTTAACCCTTTTTAAGTAATTTAAACGGTTGTAATTTGTCATGGCAGGTTAAATGTAAGTTTAAAGTCGCTTTAGTTAATGTCAAAATCGAGGAAAAGAGGATGGGGCTATGGATATTATTTTACCACTTATTTATGGTCCTTTTGCACAACGAAATACTGATACGATCTCCTAAAAGGAAAGTATTTTTTTTTTCAATTTGACCCCTTGAAGATAGATTATTCATATGCACGCACTGTTGAAATGTGGCTACTTAGAACAGAATATATCAACTGGAAAGTTTCTATCACTTTGTTTGTTGCTATGTTAAGTTCTCAGCCGATCCGTATTATCAATGTATACTTAATATTGCATAACTTATCTTGAAAACAGAACTTCTTCATTTTCAGAATGGAACATGCTATAGAAATAATTCCATGGTGTGACTACCTAACGTGCAATACAACTAGGGCCTGGTGTGATCGCGACGGTAGACTAGATTTATCCAAAGAAACACCGGACATAAAAAACAGGATAAAATCAGATAAGTACGTTACTTTAGCATAAACAAGCAAAACTTTCGTGCTATTAGTTAATCAATTACATGCATTTTAAAGTTTTATTTACCCATGCATTAATTTCAAACATCGTAAATGTTAAACAAGTTAATTATTTGGACAATAACGAGGAAACTGAATATCAATTTTCCAGCCATGTTTCCTGGTTGTGTTAAATAAATAGCAGATAGACTTTCAGCAGAACATGACAACGTAGGAGAACTGAAAGATCATTAACACTGCAGCATTTCGATGTAACTATTGTATTTCATAAATCAAGATTCAAAGTCCTTAGAAATTAAAGATAAAAAATATATTCTAAATATGTTTAATAAAAAAGAAAGGTTCCAGAACAGTAGGACTACGATTTTAAAATTTTAGAACACGCATATCACAATAACGACAATATGATTCCATTCTGCTATGCTCGAGACGTTAATAAACAGCAAAGTTGTTTATGCATACATGTGACACAAGATTTAATATAAAATAGAATATCAATTAAAACTACGCGAAAAAACAGCGAAAATAAGGAAATCATATTTTGCCTAATATATTTCAACCATGGCTTCATAATGTGTTTTGTTTTGTTTTTTAATCTTAATATTCTATTACAAATATAGACAACTGGGCAAAACAATAAGACAAGAAAGTTGTCTATCGATGTTTTAAACGCATACATTCATCCTGAATGTACAAACAATGAGAAAAAACATTTACAAACACTTCAAACGTCAAACTGGATGCGTCCACAGGATAAACATTTCATCTTTCACGGATCCAGACGTTCTTAAATATATTTCAATAGACCACTATTCTCAAATCCAAAATCATCCGACTATACTGGTGTTTCAAGTTCTTATAAATCATGGTGCGATGCACATGATGAGTCTTATGACGACGAATTTTGTGTCGCGCGTTCAAAATTATGAGCCTGGTATTTTGATGATTTTTAATAACCACAGAGTATATGCCACTGCTGGTGAAAGTTTCATCCCGACAGGTATCATTAGCCCAAAATTGGGCTATTTTTGTTGACATGAAATACACCTGAAATGCTAACATTCTTTAAATTAATGTTAAGAAAAAGTTGACATATAAAACAGAACGGTTCGAAATCTCGCAATATATCTCCATAGTGGTATTTTATTATGATATCTGTTTGAAATTTTTGTTTTAAATGCTGTTCAACTTCGTATTAATTTGCCTTCCAACCATTCTTATGCGGGCGTCATTGATGAGTATCAATTAGACGAAATACGAGTCATTCGTTCCCAATATGCAGGCCCGGTATGTTAATAAGTTTGAAATACAACGAATTAAATATTTGTCAGTTAAATAATGAATCTGAATCCTGCACATAATGTGTTTTAGTACAGCTTCACATTCGTGCATTGTCCCATACATTTACAACTATGCATATAAATGAAGAATGTCTTGTGATATAATTGCTAATAAAACATGTATCGTCCAGATATTAAATGACGTAGATTACATTTTGACGCGCATACAAGTTTTTTGGTTTATACGGAATAAAACCATATTGCGTTCAATTGAAGACACCTTAATGCAACATATTTTTAAAAACTTAAAGCAATACTCGGATTATAAATATAACGAAAAATTATTTTGAAACATACAATTCATATCACTGACTTATTTTTATAATACGATTTGATATAATCTTAGATTAGATATCAGAAAACGAGAAAAATGAATAATAATTGAACAAGAACTTATATGAACTGATAGCGGATTATTTACAACATTTCATTTTTTCTTCTTCTTCACATAAATCAATAGTAATTACAAAATGATTGTTATTCCGGCTACATCTACTGCTTGAAATAAAGGACTATGGATTATTAATTGTTTGCTTGTTGTATGTTCTTTTAAAGCAACCAAAAACATAATTGTAAAAGATGTCATATGTCTTGACCTAACATCGTTTAAGTACCAGATATATATAAAAGTTACTTGAAAATATTACAATAATTCTGTCAATACATTTCATCTTTCTTGTATACAAACAAAAAAGCACGCAACTAAACATTTTAAGAAAACTAACTCTTTATAAATATACTATAAGAGAAAGCAATCACTTCATTAGCAAATCAATCAAAAAAACAATATCTACAATGAATTTGATCAACGATAAAATTGAGAAAGGAAATAGGGAATGTTTCAAAGCGACAACAACCCGACCATAGAGCAGACAACAGTCGAAGGCCACCAGTGGGTCTTCAATGTAGTGAGAATTCCCGCACCCGTAGGTGTCCTTCAGCTGGCCCCTAAAAATATGTATACTAGTACAGTGATAATGGACGTCATACTAAACTCCGAATTATACACAAGAAACTAAAATTAAAAATCATACAAGACTAACAAAGGCCAGATGTTCCTGACTTGGGACAGGCGCAAAATTGCGGCGGGGTTAAACATGTTTATGAGATCTCAACCCTCCCCCTATACCTCTAGCCAATGTAGAAAAGTAAACGAATAACAATACGATCTTTATTTGAATAACCCTCATCAGGAACGCTCAAATCCAAACATTGGACAGTCTTCGGTATTATTATTTGTCTGTTTGTCTTTTTATTTTTGGCCATGGTGTTGTCAGTTTATTTTCAATCTATGAGTTTGACTGTCCTTCTCATATCTTTCGTCCCTCTTACATGGTACTTTCTACTTTATAATTGTATACATTGAAGCATATCTAATTATTGCAATTTGCCGAATTAATACACAAACCATAAATAAACAATTTCAATTACTTATTATCCTGACTTTGTTTACGCTAGTTTATAAATATCATCTTCTATGAAGTTTTGTATCAATAAAAGGTATTATTTCAAAGTGCATGACGGAAATTGCATTTCGTGATAAGCATAGATTATCGGGTTTTCTACACATTGATATAGTAAAATATCATGCAGCCGCTCGACACAATGTGAAATTTTTAGAGCGTTCGCTGCGCTCACTCGCCGAAAAGGTTTACATTGTGGCTCGCGGCTGATATTTTACGATATCTATACGTAGAAAACCCGATTATCTGATTATCGTTTTATATTTCTGGTCTTTTCTCTCTTCCTAAGACAGTTTTACGCTTGTCGAAAAGCAAACTTGATAACGTCTCCTCTCGCATTGTGACGTCGCTGGTTACTTTTCCTCTCACATTGCGACGTCGCTGATAATAGCTGGTCTCGTTTTGAAGTCTTGATATACTAATTACGGAGCGACAGAGCAAGGCGAAGGGAAGGACGATAATAACTTCAATCACATCTTAGTGTGTTTGCTTTAAAGCAAATTAATAATATTAAAATGTAACAATATTTCAATTTACCTTCAATCTTGAAAAAAATGTCACTACTAGACTACAGAAGTACAAAATTTAAAACATAATTTAGGCACCGACTCTATATGAAACACTTTTCTTAGTTTTAGATTTGTCTTTATGCATAATGGTAACTTCGCTTTTTACTATATTTGTTTATTCAAATGATACATTTTATTTATTAACTATTTTCCATTCATGGTAAATTGCAATGTTGGATATTAAGAATGTCTGTTCTGACTGTTTTACTGTGGTCAATTTGGTTATTTTGTTTGTTTGTTTTTGTTTGTTTATTTAATGTCTGTCATCTGTTTTATTGCTTCAAAACATATACTAATTATTGCAGAAAAACGTGATACGAAGTTCATATCAATTGTAAACTATTTAAATTATTATAGTTAGTAAAGTTGCAGTTCAACTTGTATAGATAGTGATATGAATATGTATATCATTGATTTAGTAATTCTAACTTATTAAATACATGAATATAAATCTAATAATTAACTTCTATCTTATATATTTATAGAAATGGTGCTGTATTTAGAGTTTCCACAAAATCTGATTTAGAAGACATTAGTAGTTTACTGCTTAGTAAATATATTATCTTAAGGGTGACTCTCATACATACACAAGTTGGCAGCAGATACGCTAGTGATAGTGTGACCATATGGGAAGGTACATATAATAATTACCACAGCTACGCTACATTCATGTTGTAATGGTTTATGTGTTGTTTGGTGTTTACGTAGTCGGTTTTATCTTCTAACAACGGTAAGGATAAATTCTCTTTTGTACTCACATTTATTTATTTGTTATATATTAGTTCAGTTTAATGGGCACCAACACACAAAAATGAACTTGAATCTAAATATGCACAAGACTACCAAAAGCTCGAGGTTCATGACTTGCGACAGGCGAATACATATGTTTTGTGAAGTTTTTTTCCTAGATTTGGTGAATCAATACTCGCCATATAAACATTACATCATATATTAATGTTATACTTTCTGGTGTTCCATATGCATGTGTGTCTTTTCAAATAATAATTGTAATATTCTTTTAATCTCTGCTCTCCATGAATGAACAATGCAATCGTGTTACGGCTGAAATTATTTTAGGTTAAAATGTAATTTAAAAAAATGCAAATCATATACAAAAAACAAAAAGACAAAAAATTAATCTTAATGCACAATAAAAGATGGATTAAAATAACCAGACCAACATTTGTCGTCGTACAAATTACATATGCATATTTAAGTTGTTTTTTTCCGAAAAAGGTAGTCATAGTCGTTGTTTAACGTTTTCTGCATCTGACATCATTATAATGTCTAATTGTTTTTTTGAAAACACTTTATTTTTTCCCATTTCGGGAGATGTTTGTCTCTACTTACATTTGACTAACTGTGCTAGCTGTACCCTCACCCTCTTGTCAACTTAGAACTATTCTTTTAAGACAACTGTCTTCTTACAGTGGCTTCTCATTATCAATATTTCAATGGATACATGCATCTGATATATCCCAGTGAATACGGTGCACTAATTGATAATAGTTCTGAAAGAAAAATGGTCTGCTTCATATCTTGTGTTTCCCTCGATATTGATACAAATTGAAGAATTCGAACTTCATCTTTCCAATTGTCAAAATTTTAAATTTTTTAACAGTAAAAAAAAACCCGCTCCATTGGATGGTTTATACCTATTAATACGTTATGCTAATGACTGTTGATACTTTACGGACTCCATTAATATGTGTGTATCTCTGTCATAAAGAGTGCTCCCTACATATTTAGGAATACGATTGTCATTTCTAAAAACAAATTTCAGTCATTATAAGTATACATTTGTTGACCGATACGATGTCTCCAACTGAAATCATTCTTAACATATTTTCGCTATCTTTAGATACCAAAATCATCTTCTAATCTGCCTATTAAACGACCCATATCCTATTCATAATTGTTATTTGATTAATAAATGCGCTGTAGAAAACGCTTACCGTGTATACGAACCCAATCATGCGCCGTCAGGCTTCGTGCGAGTATCTCTGTTGATGTTATAGCATTGATTCATATCTTCTTAATGAGTTGATGATATTTTAACATCGGTTACCTACTGGTGCCTCTAATTTTTGATAGAGTTTCGCTTTGGCACTCCAAATATCTATGTTATAAATTGACAATATTTATACTCCGGATTATCTTTCGGCAGTATAGTTAAAATATATCTTGGTTATGTAAAGCAAATATAGAAAAAATAACAGTATACATATGTGCTTGAAATTTTTCTACTCAGCGAACAAATGACGACTTTTTAAAAGTCTGTCAATTTTAAGAATAAGTGTACAATTTTGACGACGCACATAACGATCAAAGGTGTCTATAGAACCAGTTAATAACCGCCTAAGCATACGGTATCTTGATGTTTACAAGCATGAAATGACTTGGCCTGATTTTATTCTCTCCGTTTTTCAAATCTTATTTAAAATGTTTTCTAACTTTACTTTAAAAATTGATTTAGACATTTATCAAATGAAATACATGCGACAACAACAAGAAAATAATATTTTCACCAAAATGCCGAACATCACACTATTTTCAGATAGTTTTCGTTTTAATATTAAAATTTACAATCTCGTTATATATTTTATACCCGCCTTTGAAATGATTTTGGTGAAATTTTCTTTTTTTATCTAATCGTATTCTATTTGACCCAAGTGTAAGCTTATGTGATCCGAATATTTATCAAAATATAGTGGTTTTTTTTTAAATATTTCAATGTGATTATTTTCCATTTCAAGCGACTCGAAAGATAATGTTTTTTTGTCTTCAAATATCGCAATTCGATAAGATTAAAACCGACATACTCCCTCTTGTCTTTAGAACCATAGATATTATATGATAAGAAAAACTATATGTTTTAAGCTGCTATGAA
Organism: Mytilus edulis; assembly: GCA_019925275.1. Lineage (NCBI taxonomy): Eukaryota > Metazoa > Mollusca > Bivalvia > Mytilida > Mytilidae > Mytilus > Mytilus edulis. The sequence goes on along the minus strand of CM034352.1, from coordinate 20,195,409 downwards.
ATATAACCATCAATTTGAAATCTTAAAGTCACAGTGATGATTGCATTCTAAATAATGAATGATAGTTTCTTTCGTTTTATTGATCATCTTACTAGTATCGATCTCTTTTAATACAGTCTACAATTATAAATAAAGCTTTTATTTCATAAACCTTAAGAAATTCAAAGCTGCATTTTCATGTGCCGGAGTCAGGAATCTCTTAAATGGTTGTTGTACGTTTTATCTAAATGTTTTGTTTTCATAATTTAAAGAAGGCTGGTGATGGCAGATCGTTAATTGTTTCTCGTTTCTTTAATTCCATTTTTAAGAAAACTGGGATGATGTATAGCCTGACATATTGTACAGACATATGTCTTCTCTAAAAGACTATATGGTGATTTTACATGTATTCTTTTTTGTTAGGTGGCTGTTTCATTGACGTTGACACCGTGTCACCTTTAATTCATATGATTATTGCTTTTTATAGAAGCTTGATGCTTTTGTATTGTCATTTATTAACCAGTGCATACAAAACTTGATACATTTTGTTTAATCTCTATTTAAGAGTTTATTAATACTAGCATAATATTAAACGATTTTCTCATTGACGAGATGTTTCCACTTAATTTGGGCTGCCAATTATCCTAGGACTTACGTTATAGACTATGTATAAATCATGCGGAGATTAAATTTTGATTGTCAGTTGAATAAACAAAGGATAATGAATTATTTCCACATAGCAAATAATTCGTATTTCTATCATACGAGAATATGTGATTATCACACAAAAGCAGACTTGAAGTAATCCTTTTAGAGACCAAAGTAATTGAATAATAAATATATCTCCGTATAAATGTGGAAATGACAAAACGTAATAAATCTAATGGAACTATAAATACAGACGTACTTTAGTAATGTAGTATAGACAACAAGTAGCATCTTCTCTGTCAATTTATACTAATTGAAAAAGTGTATATCCTGAATACAGCCGTTACTGTGGTTTTAGAGAAACAGTGAACGGTAATGAAATCTAGGAAATCGGCAAACAAAAATGTAACAGGTGTTTAGTTACACAAAATGGTAGTGATGTTCAACAACAATGTTTATTTTTTTTAATACATTAAAACAGTAAAAAAACAATGTAGATAGTTTTATGATATGTGTATGAGCATAGAATAATGACAGGGAATTCATATAGTGCCATTTGACTTTAAAAAATGAACAAATTCATGTGACAGTGCATCAACAAACGACTAAAAATAACAACTTTTATGGTAAAGATAAAACTACTTAACACAAATGAAGACAGCAATACAAAGACAATTTGACACCTGAAAATGAAACTCAACGAACAGAAAATAATAACATACAATTCGTAACATAGACAACTTACAAAACAACAGACCAACACAAACCCACCGAAGTCCTGTGTGATTGTCTTCCTATTGATTGGGACATGAAGTCAAATTATTTTAGCAAAAACAGCCAATATCTTGCAATCAATAAAAACAAATCACATTTGACTAGGAACACTTGACATCACTCTGGACTTTGGTGGAGTTTGCGTTGCTCAGGTTTCAGTTTTCCGTGTTGTGTTTTGTAGATTGTTTCTTTTTTCTCTCGTCCTTTTTCATTCAGTTGTTAAATTATCTTCGACTTTGAGTTGGAATATCTCTGTGGCATGTACTGCATGTTTTTGTCTAGAAAAACTCATTTTGTCGATCAAAGAATTATTCAAATTGTGTTTGAGTTCACTTTCTGTGGATTCCACGTAAACAAAACACATGTTCTCGTTCTTGAAGTGAAAAGAGACGAAAGATACAAAACGGATCTTTAAATTCATAAGTAGAAAACAAACTGAAAATGCCAACGCAAAAATCGAAACAGAAAAAAAGACAAACAATAATACATTTAACATATACACAACACAGAAAACAAAATGAAAACTGGGTAATACGAACTCCTCTGAAAACCTTGCTTGACCCCAGGTGCTCTGGAAAGGTAAGCTTGTCCTGTTTCACACGTCGTGATGCTATTTTAAGTACAAACCCGTCAATAAGTCTTATTCGGACCCAGTTATTAACAATCTGGTAAATGTAGTCGAGAATGTGGTTACAAATTGGAACATATCATTCTTCATTTGTGAAAAAGATATTTCCTAACGGTCAACCAATTCTTGATAGGTTTCCGTAAAATTTTCAAAAGGGAATGCCCCGCTTGAGACTATTTGTACATGTTGTAAGCAGGAACTCTCTAGCAAGGAAATCAAAGTGATAGAAAATACAAGCAAGTGAAATGTTCATAAACCAAAACATAACCGTGTACCTTGATTTAAAAAAAACGTGTAATGCTATCGACGTAACAGAGCTGTTCACCGTACTTATATATCATTTTACTATATTCGTTCTTCGGTTAAAACGTTTGATTATCCCATTTCCTGTGAAGTCTTATGTATGATCTTTATAATTATCGGTCTGCAATTTGCCTTAATGACTTTGCTGAGTTTTTTATAAAACTAATTGTTTATTCCAGTATTTTTGCGTAAAATACGCTTGGTACGGCCTCATAGATTTTGACCCGGCATTATTATCTAAGACCCGGTTATTGTCATTGTGTTTGGGTTGGAAAACAATACTGTTTCTATAATAAAAACATGATATATAACAATTAAATAAATGATTATCTTCATATTAGATAAATGCTGCTTGGCGCAAAAGCTGCATATTGTGAATGGCAGCTGATTATTGTACGGAACTAATGTGTTTTAAAAATAACTACTTTATAATTGATCCTTATTTATATGTCCCTATGATGATGTATCGTAACAACGCAAGATGCATTTATTGGACCCGTGTTCTTGTAAATTATTGCGTACAATCGTATCCTTATGTACTGCATATACTCCTTTATTGTACATAACTGAATTGAAGTCTATTTTGATTATTCATATGAATTTGTTTCCACACCATTTTGTCTTTATCATTTTGCAGGTGACTATGCAGTTATTATAAACACAAAGAATTCCAAAGTCCAGAACCAGTTTGATAAAGTGTTCACCGATGCCAGAATTAATATCGACACTGGGTGGAACTACAGTGTAGAGGTTACTGGTAAAATTCGTATCATTCATTTACGTCTTCTGTTTTAAAGATTTCGTTGTAATTGTTTTCGTTTCTTAAAACGACCTTAAGATCTTGACTGACTTTTAAAAATATAATCTATCGACGTCAGTTATTCTATAATCATGCAATTACCAATATAGATACATCTCTGTCGAATAAAATGTCATAATCGGAATCTAGCTGACGAAAAGCCTAAGAGCGAACACAATTTGTAATGAATCGCATGAGTCCAAAACGCACTAAAGGGTCGATGTGATTAACATCACCGGCTAAAGATGCAATATACATCTTACGATTTTAGGGTTAAACCCAGTAAGAGATAGCAAGTCCAGAAATGTGGCAAAAACAGGTATAACCATGTCCAGTGAACAAATATTGATCAGTTAAATACCTCTATTCATGTAAGACACTAAATATGAAACAACAAAAAGATAAACATAAATATAATTGTTGCGCCATCAAATCTAAAAAGAAAACGACTCACTTAAGAAAGTAAACATATTAGGACAGAACAATCACTACAACAGTTCACATTTGTCAGGACCATGAAAGCGACGTCATTGTTATTTGTATTTTGGCTTTGGATTGCTATCTCGTTGTGACATATGGCAACATTTTCGTGTATGGTTATTTCTTAAATTTTAACTAGTTTTTTCTTCTTCACAGATTGACCTATCAGATATAGTAGAAGCCTGGTATTTACAGCACAATGAAGTTCTCTCCGGTTGTGATGATTTTCAAACAACTAAAACAAAAAACTGTAGAATAACATTAACAAATTATAAACCATATATGCATTGTTTTGACTGTAGTCCGAGATGGTGGTTGTTTTTCGGACCATGTTGGTTACTGTCTGCTCCTTGGTATTTCGTAAGTACTTATTTCGGATCATAACTTAGTTGTTTTCAAAATGTACTAGAGGTACTTCCAAACTATGTGTGAAAGTACCTAAAGTTGTTCTTTTTTTAAAGGGGTTATGCGTAGAATATTCGAAAAGTATATCCGTATCACATTCACCCGTTACAACAGACACATCCATTTTATTTTAGGACTTTAAATATTTTGACTGAAAAGTGTAAAAATATTTTTTTTTCACATTTATATAAACTGTTTTGTGATTTTACTTTTTTCTGTTGTTTACTGAAGAATAATTATTGATTTATATGAATGTGAATATAAATATTTTTACGCTTTTCAGTCAAAAAAGTTTAAAAGCTTAAAAGTTCAAAAAGAATTCGATTTGTATCATAACAATCATCTTAAATATTTTCAAAAATAGGTACTTAATTCCTTATTCAAAGTTATTTAATACACAGACTACGTTTGATAAACAAATTAAAAGCATCATTTTATACTTTTTCAATGATATAAAATTTAAACATATGTGTTAATATCTTATTGATATATATAACAGGCCTTTAAGACATTGAAACTTTACTCAGAACTCAGATAAAAACTGTTTGCTCGAAACATCAATCCAAGTATGCGTATTGTTTTATTTCTGAGTACAAGCATGAGTACGAGTATTACTAGAGTTTTTTCAACTGATCAGGTGGAGCTTACGTTTTAATTTGAATAAAGATAGTCTATTTGACGATGTGTGCGATTAGGATGAGTCCTGTTATAATTATTATTGATTTCTAATATCCTATCAGTGTCCCTAAACGGATATACAAAATAACCGAGTATATGATATGGGACGAATAACTGGACACCTCATTGATGAGTTTATCCCAAAACTCCTGTCTATAGATGGACTTGTCTTCAATAAGCGAGCCGGTTAAACTATGCCTAGTCAAGTGAAATAAATCAAGTAATATAAAAAAAAAATTATGACCACAAGGTATCACACTTATGAACATACTTATTGTTATATGATTAGTGCATACTTTATTTGAATCAGAATTATTGTTTATATCGAACTTTCTTTTTTAGCTACACAGAAAGCTTAGCTGTAAAGATACTCGATACAGTTTGATTGCTGACACGTCACCGTACAGAGGTTATGGTCATATGTTAGGACAAAGTGGTAAGCGTCAATGTTGGTAATTTAAAAACAAATGTGGTACTTTTGGTCCCAAATGCTCTTCAACTTCGCACATTATTTGGTCTCTTTAATTGTTTTGATTCGAGCGTCACTGATGTGTACTTTTGTGAGTTTATTTATGATTGCCAATGTGATAACATTCCACAAGATACCAAATGACACAGAAATTAACAACTATTGGTCACTAATCGACCTTGAACAATGAGATACATCCATATGGTAGATTCAGATACAAATGTTAAACAATTAAAACGAGAAAACTAACGGCCCGATTTAAGTACAAAATAATGAATGACAAACAAATATGATATACAGCAACAAACAACAACCACTGATTGGCATGCTCCTGACTAGGGATAGGCACATAAATAATGTAGCGGAAGTATGTTTGTGCCATACCACCTCCCTTCATCCTTGATTAGGTCACTGGTGTAACAGCTTAAGATATGAAAAAAAAGCAAAACAATAAACGAACAATAAATATAAGAAACAACAGAAATGCCTTGAAATACACCAAAGCTCATATTCAACGAATTTCGTTTTATAACCAAAAAAAAGTTTTAAAAAAATAATATTGTAAGCAAATTTACTTAGGGTATACGTCAATGGAACAGCAATCCAAAAACAACATTCATGCATTCAAATGGGTTTTGTTGTTGTTGTTTTTTTAGCTAGCATCTCAATTTTAAACCGACACTTTTCTCATGCAAACTTCCACACTATATTATATAACAAATAGCAATGTTTATATTGCTAACTACCAGTGAAAATTCTTAATACTGCGATGACAATTTATGGAAAAAGTAACGAACTACATGTTTTTGGTGCATTTCATCAAATGAAGTCTAGATTGCGAAATAACTTGAGTAGTTCGAGCAAGTTTACAAAAATGATTAATTAATAAAAGCAATGCACTGTAAAGTTTATTATCTAACTACATTTGTACTTATTTATTAGTTTACTCCAAATTTGACAATTTGAACAACTTTATCCAAGCCTTTCCTTTTTATAGATTCGAGACATAGTATCAATACGCTGGTCAGTTACAAATCAAGTGGAGACGTTACAACACTAATTACAGATAATTCAACAAGTTATGGGACGTTGTAATTCAGGTAGACAAACAAATTAGAATTACATGTATCTTGAATAATAATTTAACATTGGATGACACACGTCTTCTGATAGGCTGACAGTTTTTTGTTGAGCAGCTCAAAGACATATGTTTGTTATTTGACCGTGACGTTATCAACGTTTTGTTCACGATTTACTCCTTAAATAATGAGTTTACAATTAAAATGTATGGAATGGCCGTAGTATTTTTACCGTCTATTCTAAATAACTTCAAAAATTTGGTGCACACTTTCAAATATCCCGTTTTGCAATAATTCAGTGTTCACCACAATTTTTATATTTCTTCATAGACATATTCTTTTAACAGTTGTTCCTTAAAGATATATCACCATCTGCAAAATATTAAAACAAATGAAGCAAATACTACAGTTGATATATAGCGATATACGTAAATGATATGTAAATGTTAGGAATGCATGACCCAAAAATTCATCGATGAATAAGCCCCAACTCCCAAGTGTATATCAATCACTGAGTCTGCTCTAATGTAAGTTATGCTCTTGATTGTTTCATCGGAGCCTACCAAATAAATGTTTATGTCTTTTTTACGAACTGTTTAAAACAAATGACAGCTAAACGGGCTAAATGCAAGTATATGTTTTTGGATATCTATATTATATAGTCGGCCAAAGCTTAAACACCACCAAAATTTAATTGGCAATATTTTCTTAAATATTGCAGAATATTATTAATGTTTGGTATTATGAATTGCATTTAACATACACTAAACAAATGCATTATGACCACCACGTTTAAAATCCGATACAACCGTCAAACAAACTGCACTTATACAAATACACTGTTTCGATAGCTTTAACTCATTTCACTACTGTCCGCGTACATGTGAAATTTGACCTTCATCAAGTCATGGAATATGAAAAAATATTCTGTGAAAATTTCATGGAGGAAGCATCAATATCTTAGAACAAATCCATTTAATAAAGTTTCATTCATTATTTGTTGTTTATGTTATAAACATGTATCTTTGCAGATGGAAAGTGAAGTGAGCACAAGAATGAAATTACTGACTGGATTGGAAATTGAAGTACATATCAAACTTTAAGATATTTGATGATCATTTAAAGATCATCTGAATAACGTGATATATGAACTGGTACTTTACTGTGTTTAATTTAAAAATCTGAAGTTATATATCATTTGAAAATAAAGCTTAGACTTCTATGTTATTTGTTTTTCTTAATTCAAATAACATACACAGCTACTTTAGTACACGTAATCTTGATGTACAGTTGTAAAGATGCATATCAAATGTGCATTTTTATAGCTGTATATAAACCATTTGTAAACTGTAATCTGTCAAGCTGTATATAAACTGTGGATAGATTTCATTTAACACAAGATGCAGTGGTAGAATCTATATGTTTAGCTTACACAGATTTAAAAAAATGTAGTTAATGTACATTTTTACAGAGATGCAGTTTATATACAGCTTTATAAATGTACAGTTTATATACAGTTTTACAGATGTACAGTTAATATACAGCTAAATAGATATACAGTTTATACACAGCTATACAGACTAACAGTTTATATACAGCTTTACAGCTGTACAGTTTATATACAGTTTCACAATATGTACATTTGATATGCATCTTTATAAAGATAACTTGTAGCTGTGTACAGGTAAAATATCAAAACAGAAAATACACAAAAGCTTCTGAACAGGTATGCAGAGGAAATTTGTTCTGAAATGTAGACAATATTAATTGTTATCTACGCCAAAACTAAACAAAGAAAAACGATAGAGAAAATCAGTGATTCTGTTGGTTCATATATGTCATATTTGGTTTCCGTAAGTTGGCATAAATCCCAAACTATATGAAAAGGAAAAAACCAGTTAACAATTCGAAAAGCAATACTTAAATGATAAACTACAAAAACCAAACGACAAAATGTAGTAAATTAATGAATAGTATTGACATTAACTTATCTTGCTTTTAACTTTTTGAGCGAATTCCGAAATTCTCTAATTTTATCCAAATTAACATTTTTTTTAAATAAAAAAGATGTTGTATGATTGCCACTTAGAAAACTTCCAACAAGAGTTCACAACTATATATCACCTTCAACAATAAGAAAAAAACCCGCACAGTCAGCTCTATAAAGGCACCGAAATGACAGATGTTAAACTATTCAAACGATAAAACTAACGGCCTGATTGATGTCTAAATAATAAACTAAAACAAATACGACATAATAATGACCGCTAATTTTCTTCCACAGTTTTAGTTCGTATAGTTTTTAAAAAAAAGCAATGTTTCTTATAAAATCATTGTATTAACAAGAAAATTATCAATTTTATATGTAAAATAGAAATCTAGAGAGACTCATTTCCCTCAAGTTGGTTTTAATAGTAAATTGACAATATGTTATGATTAAAATAATGCAGCTGCCGCTGCCGCTCATAGAGGAAAACGAGGAAGAGAAGTATTGACGGTGGTGCTAGTGGTGTTTGAAGTGATGATGATTTGACGTTATTGAATTTACGTTTAACTGATGTAAACAGATATATTCCTAATGTCGCAACTAACATCCTGTAACCTTTTCTCGAATGTGACGTACCGAATTTGAATTATAACCGGGTTAGTAATCACATGATTACGACGGGTGCCACATGTGGAGCAGGATCTGCTTACCCTTTCTGGAGCACTTGAGATAAACATCAGTGTTTGGTCGGGTTGTGTTGACCCCTCTTTAGTTGTCTATGTTATGTTATTTTTTTTGTTTTTATTAGTCGTTTTCTCTTTTCAGCATAAAGTTGTCTGTTTCCCTTAGGTATCCGTCGTCCCTCTTATAATGAACAGTTACCTCAGTAGCTATCATACCAACTCACCTTATTTCTGTAGGAATGCCAAATTCAAACTGTTATTTTAGAGCTAGTCTTTAAATTTTTAAAAGCTATTCTTCAATACAAATTGTAAATTGGAAATTGTCATTCGAATTGAGTAATTTGAGATACTTATGGAATAGCTTAATGCATTTATGTCGGTTTTAATTCAGCTAAATGTTGTTCTGTAATGATAGAATAATTGCCTTAACATAATCATGCAATGCACTATAAATATTTAATCTATTGAATTCTAAGCTATGCCATTTTATGGACAACAGAATTGGAATGTAATGTCATCTAAATTGTTTTTTAGTTAATAAACTACTGTCACATCAATACACATTCCCTTGAATGAATTGTTTCCGTCCGCAATCTTGTAGTTCCTAAAATATCAAATACCGCATTAAGGTGTAATGTTACTGTCAATCAACGTTAATGATATTTGATGCGACTTATTTCGAGATTTTATAGTCGTTGATTGGAGATTGATAGTCCCTCGAGATTAATACTTCACAATGCATGACATCACTTCACAATGACCAATGAATTTTCCTTTTAATCTTATATATCATCATTAGAGGAAAATGTACCCCTGATTAAATCCTGAAGTTTTTATGACATACTTAAACGGAGATCGTACGAAGGACAGAACTGTTGGACCACTCTGGCGTAAATGGTTTTAATTTTCATTAGAGTATGGTCATTGCATCTATCGAGGTATCCAGTAATATCATCTTATTCATATATATGCATTGATTTTATCAACAGTTCTTCTATCACATATTTGGAAAACACGATATTTTGTTGATAGAGTGAAACATGAAACTTTTACAATGTACTCACATATGCAACTTTAAAGTTATATGATGTATGGCATAGGGTTATACATGAACGCGCCTATATCAACATAAGAACCTTTTTAAAAGTAGTGCATTTTTAGTTCTTTCATTTCTTCTTCCTTATTTAGATATGTTGAATCGCTAGTAGTTAAATATTTTAGAAAGTCGCTTCTCTATCGGTATACAAACAAAAAAGGAAGACGACAGACATCCCGTTATCATTATAGTTTTTCTTTTACCAATTTTAATTTAGATTGTGAGTTGGTTCATTGGTACTCATGCCACATCTTCTTATATTTATTTTCTCTTTTTTTTTTTTATATATAAACCTTCACAAAAAGAACCAAATTAAATACATTGCGGCTGAGTCGTCAATATAATCGAGTAAACATCGTTTTAAAGTTAAAATCACCATTATATCCACAGTCAAAATTGACCGACAAGAATGTATCGATAAATTAAATCTCATCAGCGGCGATAAATTAAATCTCATCAGCGGTGTCAATCAGTTGTGGATTCTTAAAAAGTATACAGGTCTACTGCAAACAGTTGCTATTTCTGCGCTTTGAACAGTTATTAAGTATGTTCAATTGAAAGATTAAAAATATCGTGAACAGTCATCAAAATCTTACTTTGTGAAGGACCGCACTAATACCAAAAACAAATGCATAGAGGATGATATAATCAAAATGCTGGACTATTCCTTGACAACGGGTTTTCTATTTCTTTGTGGATTGGTATTTCAATAGACATTGTTATTCCATATACTATCAATTGTGCAACCCTAATGGTCAACTGATCATTTTAAACACATGAACCAGAATTCTTATTTAACCTTCTCAAATAAATAAAGAAATCAACATATTCCAAAGATGTTCAATTTCACTTTCAGAAATATGGATAATTCTCTGTCTTTCAATATTCCACATGCATTTTAATAAGTGATTGTATCTCATATGTCACAGTACACCTGATATATAGGTTGTTTAAAACTATATCTTTATCATTATCTCGACATGAACACAAACAGAATACTCCAAATTAGAATATTTGACAACAGTGAATATTTCAAGATTCTTTTTTTCAACTTCTTATTACTCAGTAGAAGTATTCGCATTATAGATACATTTGTACAAGGATTGAATTTGTGTACGCCAGACGCTCGAATAAAAACATAAAGTATATAGAAAAAAACAACTTCATTGTAATTTTACCGAATATAAAATTTTGACTGAATGTGGATTCGAATAGCGAGTGATGCATGCCATACAGCAATATAAGACTCCTTCATTTTGCAATTGTTTTAAACCATTTGATTTTTCTTCACTTCATACAAGTATTCCCCATTTCAAATCAAAACAAATTGAAAAATTATGAACTGCTTTGTTTCAAAAAAAGGATGGCCGACAGACGTGTTCTTCCACAAACAATAGGCATTTCCATGGGAACCAACTGTGTCCTTTTTCTTGATTACTTGTTACTTTATTCATATGAGGCTGACGTCATACAGAAACGTCTAAGGAAAAATGAAAAGAAGTTAGCAGTTTCCTTTAATTTTTCTTTCCGCCACTATAAAGATGATGTTCTCTCACTAAATAATTCAAAACTTGGTGACTATGTTGACCGCATCTATTTGAACAAGAAATAAAGGATACAACAGATACAGTTAAAATAAAGTTTGCTTCATATTTTGACCTGCAACTAGAAATGAAGAATGAGGGTGGGCTGAAAACAAAACGTTAAAACTAAAAAAGATATTTTCAGCTTCCCAACTTTCCATTTCTATGTAGCAAGATTCCAGCGATGTCTGCATATTGAGTTTATATTTTTCAGACCATATGATACTTCAGAACTTGTATCTCCTGTCAAGATTTCTTTGATAGAGAATGTATGCTCACATGGAAGCTATTAAATGAAGGCAGCGGTAGTATACTGCTGTTCGAAAGCCAAAAATCGATTGAGAGAAAACAAATCCGGGTTACAAAAAAAATGAGATAAACACATCAACTATAAGAGGAAAACAACGAATCAACAGAAACAGAAAGTGCAACAAAAAACCAAAACGACATTGCAACACACAGAAACATATTTTTTAAGATAACAACTATAAGATAACAACATAACCAGGAGTTCCAAGAAGTGAAGTTGAAATATTCCTTCGTGAATACTGGCGCCATCAAGTTTTTATTTTCCTTTATGTAGTATCCGTTTCAAAGATGTTAGCGGATATATTCCTTATGTTGTAACGACATTCCCGCTACCTTTTCCGGAAAAACCTACCGAATTAGACTTGATCTACATAACACTTTGGAGCTCCTGAGATCTCCTACAGTCTGGGAAAAGAGAGACAATTCAAGCCTGATCAATAACCATAACTGACAAAACTCTAAAATTTGCCTTTTGTCAGATACTGGTTGAGATAAGGATGGCCGCGACTCTGTTCAAAATAGCAAGCTTTTACAAGACAAATATAAATTAATAGAATATAGATAAAGGAACTTTAAAAAATGAAAAAATGAAGGGTCAGTGTACTTGTTTTCGAGGTATAAGCCATTGAAAATTTGATAGGAAATAATTCTTTGTAGACTTTTTATATATTTATCATTAACACCCGTTTTTTTTTAAATGTGAGAAAATAACAATGAGTCTATAGAATTTTAGAATATGGCTTTTTAAACTGCATTTAATAAAATATAAAATAATGAAAATAAAAGTATTGGTAAGCGGAGAAATATTTTTAATTGCACTACATGGATAAACCCAGAGGATTCTGATATCTTGCAAAAATTCAAAAACCAATGGAAAAAATATCCTTAATTGTTACATTTAAAGGTGTATAAATTGTCTCCAATGATTAATTGAATAAAATTCCCTCACCTTGTTGATATTTTATGAAACCCGAATCATTATAACGCAACAGTTACATTGGTCAACGTATGTCAACAGACCAATAAAAGATAATCATTTGTTTCATTGTACGATATATTTACCAACTTGAGAATTGCAATCGTGCGCATGCACTGCATAGTATAAAGCAGTCCCTTTATTAATTTACTCATGATATATGTAAAGACACAATGATATTCTGAGCCACACATTTACCACATACATTAATTTTTATATTTGATTACGTCGAGAGAATATTTTTTTTCCAATATATGTTGTAGAGTTAAGTCTTTATTTGTACTTGTTCTGCAAAAAGTGATTATGCTGTGATACAATAGACAAATTTCTAAAAGTGTCGTATAATCAAGATACATTAAACATATTCATTTGAAATATATTTTACTAAAATACGCTTATTAATAAATAAATTTCAGCAATTACGAAACGTTTGTTTTACTCATTAATTGTTTTGAAACAATCATATAACTTATCAGTAAACTTCACGTTAAAATACAAGATTTTGATTAGCTTATACGAGAGAGATAAATTATTCTAATTATGTGAACTATTTATTTGCAATGTTTTTATGACGTTGTAATAACCATGAGAACATGCCTATTTGAAATGTAGTTATTTTGTGAAATTAAACCTACTTTTAGGGGTTTGAGTTCTCACAGACATGTTTAAAGCCAGAACATTATGTATATGCCTTAATAATGTCAACAGCCTGTAACTCAGTAGTTGTTGTTGGTAATATTACTGTCAGCTGTCATATTTAGATTTAATTATTATTTGTCATGGTTCAGCTTTTCACCTTTGAATTGTTTCCTACTTTATTATGTTTGAACCCTATATTTGACTATAAGGTATTATGCGTTTATATATAAAAAAAAAAAGAAGATGTGGTATGATTGCCAATGAGACAACTGTCCACAACAGACAAAAATGACACAGACATTAACAACTATAGTTCACCGTACGGCCTTCAACAATGAGCAAAGCCCATACCGCATAGTCAGCTATAAAAGGCCCCAATATGACAATGTAGAACAATTGAAACGAGAAAACTAACGGCCTTATTTATATAAACGAACGACAAACAAATATGCAACACATTAGCAAACGACAACCACTGAATTACAGGCTCCTGAAATTGCTAATTATTGAAGACCGTTTATTGACTTTTAACTGTTTAAACCAATGTACGTCATTTGGACTGGTGGATAGGTGTTTCATTGACAATCAGGGTACATCTATTTTATATTGAGCAAGCAACAGATTACGCATCTTTCATTTCAATGGATAATAAGTAAAATATAACAGATCTCAAAACAATTTATGTAGTCAGGTTAATTTTCATCGAATGCAGCTGTTGTAGGGACTCTGTGGGATTTTTTTCATAACAAATAAATACACATATTAAAAGTATATATTATTTGATTGTAACCCATAGTACAAATTTAATGAGGCATACATATTTATATTCTTGTTTGACCTTTGACCTTAAGCTTCTGTATGTTTTTCATGTAAGTGCATTTTTTTCTGTCATATTTCTATTTACTGAAACATATGCTTTACTTTATTTTTATATGACTACATCATTCCCGATCATGCATTACATACGATGAAATATGGAATACCAACCGTAGTCTTATTGAAAATACTTCTTGTACACATGTTTTTGTTGAATTGATGAATACTTAAAATAAATACTGACTTTCCAAAAACTCTAAAAGGATGTTAAAAACTGGCATTTGCAAATAATTGGACATTTTTATAATAATAAACAGCATTGCATGAATATATATTAGCTCATGTTTTAATACATGTATTATGTGTATATATTAGATATAGACGAATTCAACTGTGCATAACTTTCACCAAAATCATATCTTAAATGGTAAGTATATTTTTTCATTTTAATTCCATAAATAGTCAATGAATAATCGTGAAATTGTGATTACATATGAAGAAAATAATGCATCTGAAAAATATTGTTTTCCATTGATTTGTTTCATATTACTGTGATTTGGGCCCTAATATATATATTTTTTATTGATCGCTGTATTTCGTGACACCTTTGAAATTTTGAAATAATATTCATCAGGTACAATCAAGTTTAAAGTGCGATTAACAATATATAGGCGGGTCTGAATATGATGCGGTGTTTAACGAACAGTGGCAACTATTACAAACATATAACAACATAAACATGGATATGAAACCTGCGATGTACTCGATCAACACGACACACTGAGTTTGATTTATAAAGTGCTAGATGAATTACACCTATCATGCAATTGATCTTTCTCTTAATATTTGTAACTGAGCGGCGAAGCAGCAAAAACCAATGTTAAAGTCGTAATGAGTCTTTAATTTTATATTTTTTACAAATATTTGTTTAGATTTAATTTCATATTTCGAAATTTGAATATTCAAACAAATGCTTTAAACGAATAACAACCTTTATATTTACCTCTACTTTCACAGTTGTTCGTTGTCATGGAAATCAGAGTCAATAAGTTTGTTTTCAACTGATTAATTGTGACAGTTTGTCTTTGATATTTGGTGACTCGGAAATATTTTATGTCTGCTTTTTGTTCCAAAACATAGTTCCTGAAATTCATTTGAGCTTTCAACGCATTACATGTACGTTTAGCTGTTTGTGTCTTTAATTTCTTTCACTTAGCATTTACAACAGCATTTTTATCCCAAAATCCAGGTTTCACAATTTCCTGTGTCAACGACTCTTTTCTTTCCTTTGATTTGGCTACCAAAGCTTTTGTTCTGTTTTCCTTGTCGATGCTGTTTTGTCTTAATTGTGAATCGAGTTCTTGTAACTATTCTTAGTTTTTCAGTTTCGTCATACTTTAAAAAAAATAATTTACCATGAAATGAGTTCCTCGACTTTTTCCTCGTTGTTTTGTTGCAACCAGTTTGCCGTCCGACTCATGCTGTATATGATATATGCCTCATTTGCTATTTTACTTGCGTTAGGTCGGTGTCTTAGTAACCAGTCTAACTGCCCAAACACCCTCTCTGGCAATTTATTGTGGGGCAAAACTGATGAAATTGCTCACGGTCAGTTTCATGGTTTCCAGAAAATTATTAATTAAACATACCAACGAAAATCTCATGTCAACAACATAAGCCTTTTTCACCTGATTTTTATAGTTCGTACTTATGTTGTACTGCTATACCACTGCAACCAGGTTATTGGGAGGGTTGGGATCCTGCTAACATGTTTATCCCAGCCACATTTTGTATGTATGTGTCTGGCCCAAGACAGGAGCATGTAATTCAGTGGTTGTTGTTGGTTTATGTGTTACATATTTGTTTTTCGTTCGTTTTTTTTTTTATATAAATAAGGCCGTTAGTTTTCTCGTTTGAATTGTTTAACATGGTCATTTTGATGTCTTTTATAGCTGACTATGCGATATGGGGTTTGCTCATTGTTAAAAGCCGTACGGTGACTTATAGTTGTTAATTTTTGTGTCAGGTGGTCTTTTGTAGAGAATTGTCTCATTGGCAATCATACCACATTTTTTTTATATAGAAAAATGAAAAAGTTCTCAGTTGAATACAACCATACAGGTTTTCGTTAACATGCTTTGTAGTCGGGTTGATATACTATTGAGATATGAAACAAATAAATAGTTGAAAGACAACAAAATGACTTATAAATGAATTGTATGTGGTTGTTAAAATAAAGGTAATTACCTATAGTTGTTAATTTCTGCTTAATTTGGTATCTTGTTAAGAGTTATTTATATGCAGCATTTATGACAGCGCATTATATAATATCCAAATTACCCTAAAGCACTTTACCACATATATCCAATCTCAGACATATGTATTAACAATAAAATATGAAAGCCAATGTTACAAACTCCTAATACAAACAGATTAAAAAAATATAGCATTTAAACAATAAAATTTATATAAAAAGGGCATGATACAATTAAGGAGATGTTGAAACCCTACCAATAAAGTAAGTAAGAAAATATTTGTTAATAAAGTTATAAATTACCAATAGTAAATTCTAAATTCAAAAAAATATTGCTTAAAAATTACCATGATATAGAAATATTTTAAGAACTTTAACTAGAGGCTCTATAGAGGCTGTGTCGCTCACCTTGGTCTATGCGCATATCATAAACAAAGGACACAGATGGATTCATGACAACATTGTGGTTTGGCGATGTTGATGCTATTGTAGATCTTACCTTACTGAACATTCTTACTGCTTACTTATCTAAAGAACCTATGAATCTATCCCAGTAGTTAAAATCTTTTGTAAAAATTTACAAAATTTACAAAATTTATGAAAACTGTTTAAAATTCACTATAAAGGGCAGTAACTCCTTAAGAGGTCAATTGACCATTTTGATTATGTTGACTTATTAATTACGAAAAATTGACAACAATTGACTATAAAGGGCAATAACTCGTTAAGGGGTTAACTTATCATTTTGGTCATTTGAATTTTTTGTAGATCTTACTTTGCTGAACATTAATGCTGTTTACAGTTGATATCTATCTATTATAATATTCAAGATAATAACGAAAAACAGCAAAATTTCCCTAAAATTACCAATTCAGGGGCAACAAACCAACAACAGGTTGTCCGATTCATCTGAAAATTTCAGGGCAGATAGATCTTGACCTGATAAACAATTTTACACATTACAGATTTGCTCCAAATGCTTTAGTTTCAGAGATATAAGCCAAAGTCTACATTTTACCATCTTGGTTTGTTGGCCGGGTCATCGGACACATTTTTAAAACTAGATACCCGAAAGATGATTGTAGACAAGTATGGGTAATTTGGCCCCGTAGTTTCAGAGGAGAAGGTTTTTGTAAAATTACAAACATTTACGATAAATTGACAAAAATTACCTATAAAGGGCAATAACTCGTTCAGGGGTCAACTGACCATTTTGGTCATGTTTACTTTTTTGTAGATCTTACTTTGCTGAACATTTTTGATGTACACAGTTTATCTCTATCTATAATAATATTCATGATAATGACCAAAAACGGCAAAATGTCCTTCAAATTACCAATTCGGGGGCAGCAACCCAACAGCGGGTTGTCCGATTCATCTGAAAATTTCAGGGCAGATAGATCTTGACCTGATAAACAAATTTTACCCCGTCAGATTTGCTCTCAGAGATATAAGTCAAAATCTACATTTTACCGCTGTGTTCTATTTTCAACCATAGCGGTCATCTTGGTTGGTTGGACGGGTCACCGGACACATTTTTTAAACAAGATACATCAATGATGATTGTGGCCAAGTATAGTTAATTAGGCCCAGTAGTTTCAGAGGAGAAGATGTTTGTAAAAGTTAACGACGACGGACGACGACAGACGACAGACGCCAAGTGATGAGAAAGGCTCACTTGGCCCTTCGGGCCAGGTGAGCTAAAAAGCATTTATGAATAAATGAGTTTTCAGGCTTTTCTTAAAAAAACGTTCACAGAATGGATGTTGAATAGACCACTTGGTCAATCATTCCATAGAACTGCTGCTGCTTTGTTGAATCTTCTTTCCCCATGTTTTAGTTCTTACACGTAGCGTTGTTAAATCATTGCACTTTCAGATCTATGTGCTCGAATTGGTTTGTGTATTTTAACGAGTTCTTGTATGTAGACCGGTGCCTCCTCGTGCAAGGCTTGAACGCATACACAATTTTTATTCTGGCATCGATATGTTACGGGCAGCTAATGGAGAGACTTGAGGATTGGTGTTATGTGGTCGTACTTCCTCTTACTTGTAATGTCCCAAGGTGCTGTGTTTTGGACTCGAAAAATTATCTCTATCTATAATAATATTCATGATAATGAAAAGTTGTTGCTGGGAGTACATACAGTAATGTGTTCCTATAGTATAAACGAGAGGTTACAAGAGAGCATACTAACGTTTTGCATGCGTCTTTGGTAATAAATGGTCAAATTCGTCCAATGTCTATGATCTGATTTAAACATGATTTTGAAACAGCACTAATTTGTCTGTTCATTGCCAAATTTCCCAAAATAATTGCTAGGTTTTTACGCACTAAGCATCACTAACAACGTTTCCACCAAAATTGAGATTTAAGTTTGAAAGGTCCTTCACTCGGTTTTTTCGGAGCAAACATTATCAGTTTCGTTTTGTCAAATTATCATTAGAATTTTTTAAAGGTTTATCGTTGGAAGAAAAAAAAAATATGTTCACCATAGCATTTGACATTATACGTAAGAAGTGAATAAAAGAAGTTGTCTCTCTTCTTACAGTCGAGAATACATAACATAACAAATATATATTTCCCACGTCATATATCAATAATTATATTTTATGTTTCGAATACATTGAGTGCTACACGTAGTACTTAAATTCATTAATTATGTTATGTAAAATGTAGACTCATTTGTTGTTCCCTATACTAAATTATTTATACGTTGTTTTATTATGAAATAAAGGTTCCAAATAGTCATACTATCAACAGGTGAAAAAAGTAGGAACACATAATGAATATTTTGACACATTCCCCACATTTAAAGTTCAATTTGTCACCCTCAGCGTCAAGTATATACCTTTCCGTAACATCTCTTATAAATCAAAACTTTCTGAAAAATTAATGAAAAACATTGCAAATTGTAACAAAATGTCTGATTGTCCTTTTTAATATTATTTATTAGAGCGTTTTTCTAAGAAAGTTCATTGGAAGATACCAAGACCTTGTTCATAAATATTCCGTATCATCTTTACAAATAACACACGATGGTCTTTAAGTATAGATTTTAGGTATTGACGTTGTTTATCAGTTTTAGCTTGTTATAGTATTCTGTTAATTGTCTTTGTTATAAATACCTTAACTGTTAAGCCTATTATGGGCAGTTTCTATCTAAGATCTAAATTCACAAATATGATAAGTGTTCAAAATTCTTACTTACAACGATTTCATTTTGGCTGTTTATTAAATATTTTTAGTCATCATACTTACATTATTTTTGCTACATGTCTCTTTTAACAACAACTTGTTTACGCATGATATCCAACTTTTTGTACTTTATGAAAGTTCTAAACACAGAATAC
Organism: Mytilus edulis; assembly: GCA_019925275.1. Lineage (NCBI taxonomy): Eukaryota > Metazoa > Mollusca > Bivalvia > Mytilida > Mytilidae > Mytilus > Mytilus edulis. Next base: position 20,175,471 of record CM034352.1, on the reverse strand, counting down.
AATTTCTCTTTTTTCTAGTACAACTGTATCACTACTACTCCTTCATACAATTATATGTCATTTGTTTGTCCGTTTTGAGTGCTTACTTTATGAATTTGAGTGTTTATAGGTATGTTTTGAAACAATGCCACATTTAAACTAACTTTTGTATACAGATATTAATATATCTTGTAGATAATATATCTTACAGATGTAAATGTCTGTGTCATTTTTATGTCTCTGGTGTAGAGCTAATTGGTAATCATATTACATCTTCTTATAGTTATATCCCACTCTCTTTAGTGAGTGTAACTTACCTTCATATCATTTTTTAAAGGTCGAAAATCAAAAAAAAAATTTTGATTATTTTGATACAAAGGAAGTTTAACTTTGTCGTGCTCTAGATAACTTTTTTCAAGCGTATACTAAAAATAGTATGTCTTCTAGGTAAAACCAGGCTTTTAATAAGAAATTAATTTCAGATATATCTCAATACGGGAATGTACAGTTCTTGAGCAAATATCATTAAAATGCTTGTGTAAGAAAAAAAATATATTCCATATACACCGTTTTGATTTTGGTCGCGATTTGTAATTGAAATGGTGAGTATTTTATCCTTATTGTCAATTTTTAAGATAATATTCCTTACAATAGCTGACTGGCTCAGTAGCCTGTATATATTTAACTGTTTGAAAGTGTGACGTTTTGTCGTCAAAATCATAAGTAAATTGGTCAAAATGCTGTTCTTACCTTGTTTTAGTGGTAATATCATTGCCAAATTGCATATAGTGACATATATTTGCTTATATTTACAATATCCTAAATAAGGTGCACAGTTGTCTAATTGGCAATTATTCATCATTTCCCTTTGTTTCCAATTATCGTTGTAGTTCGGATGGGAATAACATGTTACTTTATTTCTAGCTTTATCAATTAATTAAAGTTATTTTGTTTAAACCTGTGTTTATGGTACGTATGCCACATTCTTAATGTTCGATCAAGATTAAGAAAGGAAACATTTATATCTGCCAATTACATTGACAAAGTGTGATCCTTTCCTTCCATTGGGCCGTCAAAATAAGTTGTAGTCAAACATATATGTGAGGTACATCAATCGGCTAAATAAAGCCTAATACTGTAGATCTCGTTGGGAATAGCTACTACTATTGTAGTTGATTTGAAATGTTCATGATCCTTCGCTGCGGAGAACAAAGAAAGCCAATCCGCCTAAAAAATGGCTTATTCTTATTTGTTGACATAATTGTAAAATGTTTGTATTTATGTTTTATTGCTTATTTGATTCGTAGTCTGTGTACTCTTTAACGGTAAATCAGATGTCAACTTATTTCATTTTGAAACATTATTGATTATTGATCCGTCAAAGATAAGACGTCATAAGAGATAAACCTGCAAACACAGTGATACAATTGTCTTTGAAAAAAGTCACCCTTTATGTCTATGAAAATTACTTGAAATTGTTGCATCAACATACCATCAGACTTGAATAAAAATAATAAGGTTAATAATATTTATAACAATAATTAATAATGATATCTACTACATTTTAACATTTCGGATTATGATTGATTTTTCGTACAGTCATATATTGAATTTGCATAGTGTTTTTTTTTTTTTTTTTTGGTTTTGTAGAAATGATAAATGAAACTAGCACGCGTGTGCATATATGCTGAGCATGGATCATAAGATACTGTTGTTCTGCATAATAATGACGAGGACGTTGTTTCAGGTGTGTTATCATAAAAAAATGTGTTAAAACATACAACAGACTTGCTTATGTACAAGTAAATATTATTCGACAAGTGATAACAGGGGGTCAAAATATACCAAAGGACATTAAAACCCGAAAAAAAAATCAAATTATATTGCAAAGAACAAAACATGACAAGTAACGTGAACAAAACACAACCCTTAAAATTATAGTACTAGACAACACAAACCCCACCAAAAACAGATATTTTCAGGTGCCTTCGAAGATTTAATAGATGTTCGTGTTGGTTATTTATCAAAAACACGGTGATAAGTACAATGTATAACTAAGTGTTTTATTTTGTTAACAGTTTACTAAAGGAAATTGCCTCTTCAATATTTCGTTGTGAGATTGAGCTCTTATGATACAAAAATTTTCTTTTAAAGCATTTTGTTCCTTAATTGAAAACTCCTGATATTAACTCCAATTTCATATAGGTTTACCCAATATCTTTAGATTACTACATTGAAATTCAAATGCAGAAAACATTTAGTTCCAATTTGACTATGATGGACGACATAAATATATGAGCCCACTTAATTCAAAATAGAAGTTAAAACCAGATTTTATTTATAGACAAATTGAATAAATTTTGTTTTCCATAAATTCGTGTATATTATGTGCTTTCTTATTTCTATTCTTTATCAACTTTGAGCCTTACGGCTAATCAGTATAAACAAGTACATGTACAGTGTATAGTAAACAATAGGTTTCAACAATACAAAATATAGTTTATTACAATAAACTGTTGCTTAATTTAAAGAGAAATGTATATACTTTCCTAAGTTACAAAGCAGTTTTGTGTTTTCACCTGACAATACTATTATTAATTATTACTTAGATCAAGTATAGAAAAAATTCAAACAAATAATGACAATCAACCACTCTTAACTTTATTTATATTGTTATTAAGACAATAAGATTTTAATAACCAAGCTCACCTATTGTTTGTTATAAAAAATGGAAGTAGTGATTAACACCTGTAAAAACATTAATGGATGTGTCAATTATGTCCCAACAGACAATAATTTTTCCTTATTTGTTCAGTTTTTTTGTTAATTATGCAGTTGGTTAAAATTTGTAGAATTTTATCAAATTACACATGTTACACTGTACTTGTCTAAAATTCTTCAAAATAAGATGAATAAATTAAGGCTTTCAAAAAACACCAAAATTAGCTTTTTGTGAGGATTAAAAGTTTTAAAAAAACTTTGATATTGCAATATACAATGTTATCATAAGTAATCTAAAGTTATCATGATTATTTAAAGAAAAGTAATCTAATGTAATCGATTACATATGAAATAGGATGTAATTGTAATGCAATCGATTTCATTGTATTAGCAAAGTTATTGTAATTTAATTGATTACATTTGAAAGTAATCGACCCCCTCCCTGATCGAGCGACAAAAACGTTGTTCCGTCGCTTTTTTTTTTTTTTTTTTTTTTTATGACGTGCATGTTCTGATTTTGTCTCATTTGTGGACACCCCATATCCTTCCTTGTCTGTTTTTATTATTAAGGTTCATTGTTTGTTGTAAGAATTAGAGAAACCTTTAGCCGTATACCTATTTTAAAACTTTTGATTTTTCTACACTTTACACAAGTATTCCACATTCCAAACTAAAAGACAAATTGAAAGAATTGGTATTGCTTTGTTTCATAAAAAAGAATGGCCAACGTAGATACAAGTATCTTGTCTTAGAGAGGGATAAATCCTACATTGTAAAGGATCACTCTGATTCAAACAAAATTCTCTGAAAATGAATTTATCAAGATGCTTGATTTTTTTATTGACAACATATTTGTTACATTCGGAGGACGTGTTTTCCAATGGGAACCAATAGTGCCCCTCTTTTTGCCGACTTGTTTCTGTATTATTATGATGCTGACTTTATACAGGAACTTCTTAGGAAGAAAGCTAGCAATATCCTTTAATTCTACTTTCCGCTATAAAGATGACGTTTTTTCACTAAATAACTGAAAATTTGATGACTCTGTTGAACAAATGTATCCCATCGAACTAGAGATAAAAAAATACATCAGATACAGTTAAGTCGGCCTCATATCTTGACTTACGGGAAGGATTGTGCCTGATGTTCATATGATGAAATCATAATCTTTCAGTCAGTTTAATTGAAGTCTGGAGCTGGCATGTCAGTTAACTGCTAGTAGTCTGTAGTTATTTATGTATTATTGTCATTTTGTTTATTTTCTTTTGTTACATCATCTGACATCAGACTCGGACTTCTCTTGAACTGAATTTTAATGTGCGTATTGTTATCGTTTACTTTTCTACATTGGCTAGAGGTATAGGGGGAGGGTTGAGATCTAACCAACATGTTTAACCCCGCCGCATTTTTGCGCCTGTCCCAAGTCAGGAGCCTCTGGCCTTTGTTAGTCTTGTATTATTTTAATTTTAGTTTCTTGTATACAATTTGGAAATTAGTATGGCGTTCATTATCACTGAACTAGTATATATTTGTTTAGGTGCCAGTTGAAGGACGCCTCCGGGTGCGGGAATTTCTCGCTACATTGAAGACCTGTTGGTGACCTTCTGCTGTTGTTATTTTCTATGGTCGTGTTGTTGTCTCTTTGGCACATTCCCCATTTCCATTCTCAATTTTATTACATCTAGAAATTGACAATGAGGATCGGTTGAAAACAAAACTTGACGACAAAAGAGATGATTTCAGCTTTCCAATTGTGAACTTTCCAATTCTAAGTAGCAACATTCTAGCAGCCCCTGCATACGGGGTATACATCTCACAATTGAAACGATATTCCCGTTCTTGCATTTCCTATCATAATTTTCTTGATAAAGGGTTGCTGCTCACAAGGAAGCTATTAAAGCAAGAGTTCCAAATGGTGAAGTTGAAATCACCCCTTCGTAAATTTTACGGACGTCATCACGAATTGGTTAACCGTTACGGAATAACTGTTTCACAAATGATATCGGATATGTTCCTTACGTCTAACCTACCATCCCCTTCCCTTTCATGAATGTGACCTCCAAATTTATTTTCGATTTATGAGTTTGACTGTCCCTCTGGTAATGTTTGTCCCTCTTTCGTATTCCTTGTATGTTACTACTGACATAAATACACCTTTTTTAAGGTATGTAATGCATTCTGGGCACACAATAAGGTTGTGAAAGGTTAAATATGATACAAAACGGACATTTCATCAACGGCGTGACGTTATTTACATGTTCACTAAAAGATAAATACCACCATTGATTTTCCACTATAAGTCTTTGTAAAATTTGCACTTTTTCGAATAAGTGTGCGGAATTTATCTTTGTTTCAAATAAAGAAATACTTGGCATGAGTAAGGTTTTATCCTATCTAGTACTATAAAACAAATTTAGCACATAACATTTCATTGCATACAAAAAGGTAACCATCACTGGATGTCAACCTCTTTTTAACCTATGTACAAGCTTTACTTATTCTATAGAAATCCAAAATAAAAGATAATGGTGCTTTGAAAGATGCAAAATATATGTTTATGACCAATGAGTTTTTTTTTCGATGTATTTTCGTATGCAACTGGATGTGACGTACTATGATTTGATGGTTTTACACCTTTACAGTTAAGGTCATTAATTTACAAAAACAATTAATAAAACACTATGACACGTCAGTACCTATAATTTTTAATTCAAGACCATCATGTTATATTTGTGAAGATGAAATTTTTATCATCAAGGGCTTGGTATCTTACGATGTTTTTTTTTAAAGGACAACACGTTCTTTGACACAACTCTGGTTCATCAACTTTAAGCTCAGACACTGACGCTGGTTAATAAAGTCTGGATAGCAGCTGAAGGCTCTAGAATACCGAATGAGTTAGGAACTTTATATCCGATATGTAGACGAAATAGACAAAGTTGGTATATTGCTACTGAGGTGGGAGAATTGATAATTTCTAAACTGAAATCAGCCATTTGTCATTGAATCTAGTACTGAAATGACCGCTTATATTAAAAAAGAGGGACGAAAGATATCAGAGGGACAGTCAAACTCATAGAAAATAAACTGACAACGCCTGGGTAAAAATGAAAGAAAACAAACAAACAAACAATAAAACACATGACACAACATATAAAACTAAAGAAAAAGCAACACGAACCCACCAAAAACTAGGGGTAATCTCAGGTGCTACGGAATGGTAAGCAGATCCTGCTCCACATATGGCACCCGTCGGCTTGCTTATGTTATAACACATCCGGTAAATAGTCTAATTCGGTAGGTCACATTCATGAAAGGGAAGGGGATGGTAGGTACGACGTAAGGAACATATCCGATATCATTTGTGAAACGGTTATTCCATAACGGTCAACCAACTCGTGATGACGTTTTTGGAACTCATGGTTTAAAAGCTTCCTTGTGAGCAGCAGCCCTCTATCACGAAAATCATGATAGGAAATGCAAGCACGGGAATATCGTATCAATTGTAAGATATATATACCCGTATGCAGGTGTTGCTGGAATGTTGCTTCTTAGAAATGGAAAGTTCACAATTGAAAGTGTCTACCACCATCAATTAATAAATCCGATTTTCAACATTAATTTGGGCAAAGAAATTATAAAACATACTTTAGAAAATAATTGTTTTGCTAGATCCCTAACGCTCAGTAAATAAATATCGAAAAAGCACCGTAATATGATACTTTAATAGCTAGAGTTTTACACAAAACATTTTTGACTAAACGTGTACAAATTGACAGTGCACCATCTACTGCTGCTTAAGATCTTATCACAACAGCATGTTTTTTAATCAGTCTTTATTTAGAAAGTTGCATGTATTGAACAGTTAGAAGTAGTTTTATTATATTAATAAGGCAGTGCCTTATATAATCAAAGTATAGACATTACAAATGAAATGACTTTTCAAAATATTAGTAGTGCATGCATAACTTAGCTGACTGTATTCCTGTTAACCTCTATATGACCTTTTCTTATCGAATCACTGTATCATTGACGCTTTAACTTGTATTGAAGCTACATTTTATCATACATGTAGCTAACAGTTCAAAATTTGAAATTCAACGAGCAAATCTATTTAAATATCTTACAAACAGTGTGCAACCTGTGAAATTTAAAGAATGTTGGAAGAGTATATATATAAATAGATATTTATTGTTTTAGTTTTAACATTATCAAAAATACTGATGCCCTAATTCAGTTTTTAATCTTCTTTTTTCTACAATGCCGAACGCTTGCCATTTTAGTTATAAATCCTAAATCAAAGTAAAAGTGTACATTAATATATTTTGAACCCTGAAATGTTTAATCATTGAAAATCAACAAAAAATGTTACTAAAGGTTATTCTGATTAAAGGGAAGTATTTGAGTTTTGTAGAACATGTGAACAAATTTATGATTTATGCAACATTACTAAAAATAGTATTCAGGTAAATCCCAGTCATACAAATTCTTATAAATATACGATAATTTATATTTATTGAGCAAATCCAACCTTAATGCACTGTACACCAATGTATGTACATATATATATAATATTCATAAAACATTTCTCATATTCACACGATTTACAATTGAAAAGGTACGTACTTGTTCGCTTTTGTTAAATTTATTGAATATTTATGCGCCACAGAAGGATAACCAGCATTATCATGTATCAAAGGTAAATATGATAATCATTGTCAAAATCATCAGTCAATTGGTAAATAATGCCACTTTGTTGTCTTTTCTGTACCCAACAAAGAAATCTGAAAGGATTTAACAGACGAAGAAATAAATACATTTATAACACGATTGAAATAAATTCATACAATAAATTTAAAGCTAAAAAGTTGTTATTGTTGGCATTTGTTTTCTGTATAGACAAATGGAAGTATAGTATCTTAATACTTTAATTTGAAGACTTGATCAATTTGATAGGCCTCTATTCAAAATACCCCATAGTAGATAGTAGAAAGTCGGTAAGATAGATTCGTTACACGGTGTGCTAGTGACCTAATACGAGATATATGGGGTCAGTAAATTCCATATTGGGTGAGAGCGAATCCCAATATGGAATTTACTGACCCCATATATCTCGTATTAGGTCACTAACACACCATGTAACTAATAATATGCACCTACATTGTACAATCGTGAGACGTGGTAAAAATTGCCTTAGTTAGTTTAGACACAGAAATATCGTATTGATTAACCAATTGGTCATGGTGTCCATAACATTTACGGTTTGTCATTTTTAATATTTCCTCCGCATAACTTTGTTGGAGCAGTTTCTGTGTTAGCAGCATACTCCTTTATATTGATGTATCCTTAATTGTAAGTTCACTGGGATATGTGATATGTAAATACTGGCTGAAATATCGATTAATCAGTGATAGGGCACCATCAATATGAAAGTAAAATATTTTGCAAGGTGCTTTTTTTTTTTTAAGAAGGTTCTAAATAAATTTTGCTTCATACGAGTACAAAAACAGTACAAAAAGTAGGGGTGCAAATGTATTACCCATTGGAATGTGAAAATATTAAGCCTTCAAACTCAACACAAATATTGTCGATCGAAAATCCAGAATTTTGATAATATCATCTTCAGTCTATTTGCTGGTAGAATCAGTGTGGTAATTCACAAAATAAGAATTATTATAACCCAAAACAAGAAATTTGTATCTACAATTTCCATTTTTATAGAAAAAGCTCTGTTTATTGATTTGGTGATTTAGTTCTTTCAATTGATCATGGGGAATAGTGGTGTAAAGCGAAGCAAAATCAGAAGTCTAAATGTTGCTGCAAAACCGAGAGATTGTTATCTAAGATCTATAGGTTGCATTTCTGTAAATATTGACAATGCAATTTCCCATAGGAACTCCTTTTACGGCTAAAACTGTACCACTTTTACTATGAAGTTTTGAAAAAAATCTTATCCTAGAATTGAAAGTTCATATGCACCACAATTTTTTTCAAAGGTCAAAATATAGGGCTGTGCGGCATATTTTCAACGTTTATATGCCCTGAACTTCTCAGAGTTTAAACTTACACTAATTTTCTTAACTACCCCTACCTCGAATGAATGGTTACCACATATTTCAATGTAAACAATATGCACGTGTTTATTTACTGGTAAAATTCCCAATTTCTGTCTCTGCGATATGGAACACAGAGAGCATAACTGGGAACCAGTATGTAAACAAAATTATTTTTCTATGAATATTCAATTACTCCCCAAAAGAGGCGTGTTTTGAGAAACAGCTGTATTTACAAAGTGCGACCTATATGTAGATCTTTAAATTTTTTTGAGAATCCACATCTGATAAACACCACTGGTAGAAAATATCTCATCACAACATTTTTGAAGGTAATCTTTAACTGTAGAAAGAATGTTAGTCAGTTCTTTAGAAAGACGTTTAGTGGAACATCTTGTTGATCAAACTATGTGTCGTTCTTTATACAGAGTTTTGCGAAATTTGGTATCCAGTATAATGACAGTAAATTGGTTCGTTTTCGTTGATGTTGATACCAACAGAAAGAAGGACAGATTTGTAATTTTGTAAAGTTTCATTGTTTGTAAATGATGCTTAAGAATGTGTAGGATTACCAGTTGCAGTTTATTTCTTGTTTTTTGTAAGATATTGCACATAATGGTTTTAACATACGAGGACAATTTCATGTAAAGAGGATAAAGCACCCCCAACCGCCGGGTTCTTGGCTGGGTAAGTAACCCTTGTGCTCAAAGTACATCGTAGTTTCTGAATGCGCTTCAGAATGCATGATCCAATAGATTTGATCCATTCAGACAAATTGTCAAGTTCTGGTTCGTGCCTTGCCAATTTCCTAGCATAGTCCTTAACTACATTCATCAGTAACCTGAAGTTCTTTTTTCTATCTGATGGGCTGGGAAATTCGTGATTGTTATCCCTTGGCTCAAAACTCTTCATGTGTAACGATGGCAAGGTAGCAAGTCACTTTGTGTACTTTCTAAAAGTTCTTGAAGAAACAGTGGCTTTCAAATTCATGTTCACTTATTTGACTTAAATTCTCATCTGAGATGTTTAACATACTAAAACTATATCGAAATTAGAAAAAAAAGTATAAAATAAAATAAATACTTTGAATAGGCTCGATAATATGTATCATCGTTTCGTTTTATTTTAATCTATATATCATATAATTAACAATCGAGTTTAGCTCCGAAGACTGGCGACTGTCATTTAAGTGATATAAACATAAATAAAGATATTAATAGATAGGGAACTCGTGCAATTGGATTTTTCTAGGTCTGTTTTATTTCATATAAAAGGTTAAAGGTATATGTCAATCATCGTTTTATTTGTAAAAGAATGAGTTTTTGTGGATCTAATCAATCAATCAAATGATTTCATTTCGTTTTACTTTCAATGTTGACATTATTTTTTTTTTAAATACTGAAAACTCATTATTCATGCGTACAATTTGGAGTTTAGTATGGTGTTCATTATCACTGAACTAGTATATATATATATATTTGTTTAGGGCCAGATGAAGGACGCCTCTGGGTGTGGGATTTTCTCGCTGCATTGAAGACTTGTTGGTGACTTTCTGCTGTTGTCTGTTCTATTGTCGGATGTTTGTCTCTTTGAAACATTCCCCCATTTCCATTCTTAATTTTATGTTATCCATCTTAAACTAAGAGGTTAAATTGAAGGTCACATTTATACGGATTCAATGAGGTCAAATTATTCACCCCTCGTTTTAATACAATTATCTGTCCTTTTGTTTGTTAGGTGGGTGCATATGTCATATCATTTTTTTACACAGCTTCTTTTGCATAGGTACATGTACAATTTTTGTACTTAAAATCTGTAGTACTGGAAATCTACTTTTAATATTCAGTACTATTTTGTTACTTTAAAATTATTGTAATTTTTAGGTAACTGTATTTTACAGTACTTGATATGTACTTGGAATTTAAGTACTACAAATATTTGGTTGCATGGACACATTTTCAGCATTGTGAAAGTTTGTCTTTTTCAAATCTCATAAAGTTATGATGCTCAAATATGGAATACTGTGATCATTATTGGTATTATTTTTGTACCAATATTTTAAGTACAAAAAAAGTACTGGAAAATATAGTACTTTAATATTACAATAATTCTAAAGTAAAGAAATAGTACTGAAAATTAAAAGTAATTTTCCAGTACAGACTTTAAGTACAGAAATAGTACATTTGCAAAAGGAGCTGTGTATAATACATAAAACAATGCATGTGTCACCTAAACAGCTTAATGTGCATGCTTGTTATACAAACGTTAATACACATTATAAATCAAGTCGCGTCCTGTCTGTGTTTTTTTACAATTTTTTCTTTGTATCGATCTGATGAGTTCAACCTTTTTCACCCTTTTCTTAGTTATTGCGCTGTTACAAAATATTGTCCCAGGCTAATGGAGTGTTGCGGACTCTTAAAAATTTAAACCCCGTCAAATCCTTTATGTGCCTGTCCCAAGTCAGGAGCCTATAGTTTAGTGGTTGCCTATGGTAGTATCTGTCGATAATTGTTTTGTTATGAATAGGCGATTGTCAAATAGAATTGTTACATTTTTTTTTGTCAAGGACTTTTATAGCCGACTGTACGATATGTATTTTTTCTAATTGTTGAAAACCGTATGGTTGCCTATAATTGCGTTCATTCAATTCATTTTAACTTTACATTCTAGTTGTTTCGTGTGCAATCATATCACATCTCCTAGATTGATTTTTATACATTTCTATATCTTGCAAAAACAATATCATATCATACTAACAGTGCAGAACGGATATCTTTTATAGTAAAGCGTAACTTACTTCCGCGTCTATTTCACCTGAATAATAATACTATAACAGGGCGACAAAAAGGGCATTTTTTACTTAATTTGTATTAAAGGAAGTAAACCTTTAATAGGATCTAGATAACAACCTTTGAGTTGTATAACATGTATACTAAAAATAGTATGTACCAGGTAAAACCGGTCATATTGCTGAAATTTTTAAATCTAAATACGGTAAACAACTGTCCTTGAAGAAATACAAACAAAATGTACTTATTTAAGAAAATATATATTAAATTATTAATTATTATATTTTAATTTATTTGATTCGTTCAGGGAGAGTCACATGTTAAACTATATTTTCGAAGGTAGATAGAAAACGACGGATAGCAAAAGACATATTACACGGAAAGAAAATCTTCAAATACATAAAAGTAAAAAAAAAGTAAATGAAATAACAACAAATATGTTGTTATTGTCTGAGAGACAACATGATAACCTGAAATTTAAATCAATTGACGATTTTGATACCAATATGATCACAAATCAATAATATAGCAATTATAGCCCATGTATGAGGTCAAAACAGGATAAATCGACCCAAAAAAGTATACCGACCTCGGACTTCGTCCTCAGTCAATATACTTCTGTCAGGTCAATATATCCTTGTATCGACCTCATACAAAGGCTATAAGTGTATAATATGGTTTGTGTACACAATTTTTAATTAAAAAAGGTACTGATAAAGAATCGTCGACGTCCGTTTATATCCTTTTCGTGTTTGTTTGTGACAGTAACTTGTAATTGTTTTATATTATAATAATCGTCAAAATCATTGTTTTTGGTCACAAATGTTTTTAACGTTGTTTTTTTTCTTCAAATAATGTTCTCATATCGATCACTTATTTTGTCATGTACATGATGTTTGTATACTTGAAAAATAAAGCTGAATATAAGCTTGTATACCTTCTGGATTGCTGTCTCTCTTACTCCATACAATAATTTAAATAGGAATTCAATTCATGACAACAATTATTGGTTCATTAAAATGGTTATGAATTTCAACTTCTTTTGTGTCTAGCTGATTGCCTTTAGTTCATTAATTTAGTTATTCAATGATACTATTGCGAAATGTTGGAATTTAATTAAAGTTAAAGAAACTATAGTTAAACAGATCATGAAGAAATACAAAAAAAATAAACATGCTGAACGGCTTTAATTCATTTTATTACACTTTTTTTTTTTAATAAATTGCAACTTTAAAAATTTATTTAAAATCTGTATTTGAAACACAACTTATGATTTCTTTTTAACTGATGAATGTGATGTACAGAACTTTGAAAAAATACAAGATTTTTGCTAAATACGTAATATTTCAAATATAGAGTGTAACCATACATGACTCGACCTTTTTATGATTAGGCTATAGATGGAAAAGGTAAAAACATGTAAACTTAACCCTAGCTGTAAAACTTTTCGATGCATTTTTATTTTCGCTTTTTATCACAAATCTTTAAAGTAAACGTATTCAAAAATTAAAACCATATCCTAAAGGATACCAATCTGTTCTTGAATAAATAGCCGATTTATAACAACAGTTTCACAGACGTTAGTTCTATATCACAAAATAAATCTTTATTTCTAACTCAAAAGCTGTGTTAGAAACCGACATCTAACTCGTGACAGTCAATTGAAAAATAAGATCTATTTTTAAGAACCAGAAATTATTGATATTATTATTTACGTAGCACTCGTGATATTTCAAACATTACAGCAACCCCTAACGGTCCTTGTCCTCCAAATATAACGACTAGACTATTCGGGTTACACTCGTTACAATATCGTTAATGACACCTTCACTTATTTTTAAAATGCTAATTATATTTAATCTGCTACATTGATTATGATCAATCCATTGATTAATAAGCAGCAATCCTCGAAGTTTACAATCTTTATTTATGTATTTATTTTTTTATTAGAAAGCTTCCATTTTTGTCAATAATGTGATTTCACAAGTAAACATAAATGTAGCAGTTTACTTTTACTTAAACAGAAGTCAATTCAATAATAAATATATAAATCAGCCAATCTTTTTAGACAAAAGGTGTTTTTGATCGACTTTTAGCATTTGCTGTATAATTGTGACATCTTTGAACAAAATTCCGAATCCTTAATTTCGTACAGACCTCCGACAAATCGTAAATTCATAACGGCGCGAATAAGAATTTAAATGGTACTTAATTAGGTGTCGCGAAAAAAAAATCCCGCTTTACAGTATACGTTTCCACTGGACCGTATTTGTTTACATTTTACAGTGCCATCGTTGTATTTGAGCAGTCACAATAATTTACTACAGGCATCCACGTGCGAAAGAGCCTCTGACTTAATAAAACCTTTAACAACACCTTTTTGCTGGGACTAGTTACTTATCTTTTGGTTGAAATGATATGTAAACACTTCTGCATGGCAGAGAACGACATAACTTCATTCTGCCTACAGTAGGTAGAAAATAAAATAATAATAATAATACCGAGGAAGATACAAAAAGGACAGTCCCAGTGCAATATCATATTCATGACTTCGTACAGGTATTTTCTTATTTCTTGATAATGTGCTTATTGTTGATGTTTAAGTTTGAAATCAGCTGTTTACGAATGAACGAGTTTCATCAAATTGCATTTTGCAATTTAAATGTAAAATCTCATCAGAGATAAACCCTTTCAGTAAAATTGTGATATTCCTTGCCAGTCAGTTTTATTTGATTGGAGGCTAGATTTGACAAGAGAGAACGACAACCGTCGGTATGTAAATTAACAATCCTATTGAATTAAGATTTGAGTCAAGTACACTTGTCACGTGCTGGATTCGAACTCACAACCTCAATATTGACAGGCTAGTGAAACAGTAGCTTCACTATTTTCATGATCCAAATGTGTTACATTCAATACACTTGTCTCATGAATATTCAACTCTTATACGTCAGACTGGTGAAAAAAGCGGAAAGAATCTAATTGAACTTATAAGCTCGAAAATAAATTGAAATGAAATGGCAAAAGAAACTAAAATGCAAAAAAGACAAATAACACAAATAATACAAAAAAAAGATAGAAGTCAAATTAATACTGAGCAACTCGAACCCCACAAAGACGCGTAAGAAAGGCATGCTCAATATTTGGCACATTTAAGTAAAACCCTGTGACAAGTCAAATTCGGTAGGTAGTGTTTTATTAATTGATTTTGTAAATTAATGAACTTTACTGTTAAGTCGTAAAACCATCAAAATACGTCACATCCAGTTGCATACGAAAAAAGGTCTAAAAAATATTCCCTGGAATTTGACAGTTGCAGGTAATTGTATTTTTTGGGTTTCTATAGAATAACTAAAGCTTGTACATTTATTTTGTTAAAAAGAGGTTAACTTCCAGTAATGGTTGCTTTTTTTGTATGCAATGAAATGATTTGTGCCACATTTTTTCTATAGTACTTCACAGGATAAAACTTTACTCATGCAAAGTATTTCTTTATTTGAAACAAAAATACATTCTGCACAAGTTTTTGAAAAAGTGCAAATTACGTCACGCCGTTGATGAAATGTTCAAATTTTATTAAATGTATTACCTTATTGTGAGCCCTTTAAAAAATATTATCAAGAATGCATTAAATTCATAGTATACTATGAAGAAGAATATGTGTCCTTATAGTCAGTAGTAACATACACGGAATATGAAAGTGTCTACCTCCATTGATTAATGAAATTGATTTATAATAAAAATTTGACAAAGAAATCATAAAACATGCTTTAGAAAAAAATGTTTTGCTAGTTCCCAAATTAATGCTGAGTGAATAATAACGACAAAGCACCGAATTACGATACTTTAATAGCTAGAGTTTTACACAAGGAGTCTCTGATTCAACGTGTATAAATTAGAAGTGCACCATCAAGATGCACAAGATCTTATAACAACAACACGTATTAATAATCAGTCTTTGTTTAGCAAGTTACATGTATTGAAAAATTAGAAGTAGTATTTTTATAATAATAAGGCAATGGTTTATATACTTGTAATCAAAGTATGGACATTACAAATGAATTGACTTTTCAAATTTCAGTAGTGCATGCATAACCTAGCTATCTGTTAACCTCTATATGTCCTTTTCTTATCGAATCACTGAATCGTTGACGCTTTTTTTCTTGAAGCTACATTTTACCATAGCAAACAGTTCAAATTTTGTATTAGGAAATCTATTATAAATATCTCACAAACGGTGTGCGACTTGTGGAAATTTAAAGAATGGTGGAAGAGTATATATATGAAAACGATTCAAATATTTCCTTTTTTGATGAATCAAAACGTTGAAGTTTTAAACAGATTTGTATAGTTTGTTCTTATGTTACAATGTTGGAGAGTGTTGATGCCTCAGAGCCACATTCAACAGATTCACAATATGTATGTGCCTATAGCCTGTAGTTCAGCAGTTTCCATTGATACATGTCTTTTATATTTGTTTTCTCAATTGAATTGTTTCATATTTTTCATGCTGGGTCTTTTTATAGCCGACAATAAAATATGAATTTTTCGAATTAGTGAAGGCCATACGATTGTCTATAATTGCTTACTTCTACTCATTTGAACTTTGATTGATATTTTAACAATTTGAAATCATACTATGTTTATAATAGAATATAATATTCAGTATACATCAATGTATTATGTCACCTGGTATATTGAAACTTGAAGGTAGATAAGAAAATGATAATTTTGTTTGTATTTGTATTGTTAATTCTTTTATAAGGAAACGTTTCCGTGTTGTAGACCTAAAGATATTTTTTTATTATTTAATCTTAAAATAGCATATATACTTTAATGAGCACTCCAGGTAAAACCGAATTATACTTATATACGTACATAAAACATCTATCCCTTTTCCTATGGTTTCTTTCGTCCATCTTTTACACAAGAGTGACTATCACGAGGGTAAGTATTTTATCATTGTCGAATTCGTTGAATTAATCATATTGTAATGTAAACATTGAACGAGTATATATATGGATAGATATTTAATTTTTTTACGTTTTAACTTACATTTTCAAAAATACTGATGGTGTAATTCAGCTTTTAATCTTCTTTTTTTCTACAATGGCGAACACTTGTCATTATATAGTAATAAAACCCTAGAACGTACATTTCAAAAGTAATTCCAAAATCAAAGTAAAAGTATACATCAATATATTATGAACCCTCAAATTTTTTATCGTTGAAGATCAACAAATTGGTAACTTTTATATACATTGTATGGTTAATTCTAGTTAAAGGGAAGTTTTTGAATTTTATGGAACAAGGGAATAAATTTATGATTTACGAAACATTGCTAAAAATAGTATTCGGGTAAATCCCAGCAATACAAATTATTATTAATATACGATAATTACATTTTTCAGCAAATCCAACCTCAATGCACTGTACACAAATATGTATATATATATATATTTTTAAACATAGATTTGAACGTGTTCTCAATTTAGACTCGTTTATATTTTTTCGTTTGGGCTTGTATCATATTTTCCCTCCGGTGTATATGATCCGTTCATCCTATATTGACTCTTATAATTCAAGAGTCTATCTGAAATTGAGGGTAAATTATATGGCCTTTTAAATACCGTTTCGATCCCTAACATCACTGAAGAGACATATATAGTCGAAATCTAGATCTGGTGTACAAAAAAAGTATTGACACCTGGTGTTTGTGGCATAACATCTTGGCCACAAGTTTATCGTTTTCTGTTAAGATCCATTTTGTTACATATCGTGATTAATAAATCGCCAATTGCAGTCAGCAGGGTTTAAGAACATCAGTTGTTCGACCTGTTACCTGTTAGTCAAATGCATTTTGTTTAAATATACTTTTTCACTTTTTTGGTCTTTTGGAAAATTTTGTTTGTGTTGTATTTAGACCCATCTACAACGAAATTTGATTTACATGCACACGTATAAAAATTGCGGTTTTTATCCAACGCAATCATAGGTTTGAACGTAGTCTTCAATTTATACTCGTTTATATATATGCATATATATATACGTCTGAGTCAGTGACAACTCTACAACAGATTTATCCATCGGATCACCAGCAATGATGGTGATACATGGCTGTGTACAGTATATATATACTAGTCATTTAAAAATCAACCCAACAATGTTAGATATGTAAATTTGCTTTTGCAAATTTTTGGTTCTTCCCTCGCCGGGACTCGAACTCATGCTAATGAGATATTGTGACACCAAATCTCCTGCACTGTAACCGGCGCGCTAGGCCACACGACCACCTGGGCGTCATTAAAATGAAGCTTTCGGTGGCCGGGTGTTACCTTTCCTTGTCAGTTTTATTCTAGAGTCGTACTACAGTACATGATATATAAGGCACGTACATGTTATTTTTACAGATCAGCTAAATTTTCTATAGTAAAGGATTCTATGATTAAAACGTTTAATCCCGCTGCGATTGTTTTATAGTCCCTCTTTTACACAAGACTATCACGAGGGTAAGTATTTTATCATTGTCGAATTTGTTGAATTGTTTTAACACAATACATTAGTATTAATCATATTTTATTGTAAACATTTGCTCATTGTTAAAGACCGTGCAGTAACCTGTAGTTGTTAATTTCTGTGTCATTGTGGTCTCTTGTGGAGAGTTGTATCATTGGCAATCATACCACATCTTTTTTTATATTGGTAAATTGGTAAATTGGATTGGTTTAAAATGCTAATTTTTGTTTCTTTTTTTCTGATTGTGTAATCATACTGATCATCATATGTTCCTTCATAATATATATCAAACTGTGTGTTTGTTTACCTCAAGATGTTCTTGTTTCATCTGATGATGAATCCTAGTCTCATTAACGCATACCACAAATCTAATTTTTTTCTCGTTCAATTGGGTCTACAATTTATGATAGTAAACGGTTTCAATTATACCCTAACGAGCTTAAGAGTATTTTTTCAAATGGAGCTTGCAAATCTATATCAACATAGACAATTATACTGATGATGTTCAACTACGTTTTTTTTTTTTACTTTTTTTTCTACAATGTGTAATAGATATAGGCAGCTGTGGTATGAGTGTCAATGAGACAACTCTCCAACCAAATAACAATTTATAAAGGTAAACCATTATAGGTCAAGGTACGGCCTTCAACACGGAACATTGGCTCACACCGAACAACAAGCTATAAAAGGCCCCAAAATTACTAGTGTAAAACCATTCATACGGGAAAACCAACAGTCTCATCTATATAAAAAAAAACGAGAAACACGTATAAATTACATAAAGCGTTTTGTTTTTTTTCCTTAAAGTTGTCATTGTTATTTAACGTTTTGTTAATAAATCGCCACTTTGAAATATGATTTGAGTACTATTGATAGAACAATGCAACTTGTAAAATACAGTGTCTAGATTTCATTTAATAAATGAAACATGAAAAGGAAACATATTGTTTTTTTGTTAAGAAATGAAACATTTAAAATACTGACATTTGCTGTCAAATTAATGCTCACCGATTTGATTCATACGAATGTCTAGTAGATGAATTCAAACATACTAAAACGTATATCTAGATTTTAAAAGGATAAAAAATACAAGACATAGATTTGTTAATATGTACCATCGCTTCGTTTTGGTCGAGACGACATTTTAATAACATTCGAGTTGACCTTCGAAGACTGTCGACGGTCATTCAAGCAATTTAACCAGAAATACAGATATAAATAGTGAGCCAACACATGCTTTAGGAGTTATCTAGGTCTGTTTAATTTCATACTTAAGGTTGAAAGTATATATCAATCATCGTTTTCATCTATATAAGAATGAGTTTTTGAGGATCGAGTCATTCAATCAAGTGATTTCCCAATGTTTAATTTTCAATGTTGACATTTTTTTCCCTTTAATTTCTAAACTTGAATAATTTATGCATTTTCCATCTCTTACAAATAGGCTTTATTGAAGTTCACATTAAAACAGATTAAATGATGCCGAACTATTCACTTGCGAGTAAAAAAATCATCATCAATGTCTCAAAATACTACAATGGCATCGCTCCCCGTTTTGATACAATTATTTGTCCTTTTATTTGTCAGTCAGTTTCGTATTTTATATGATATGGTGTTTTGTTGATAACAAAATCCCCTTTAAAGCTTAATTTATATTTTTGTTTTATAAATGTTCTACACATTATACACAAAGTCTTGTCTTGTCTGTATCGATCCGATGAGTTAAGCTATTTTCAAGTCTTTCTCGATTATTGTAGTGAGATGTTACACCATTATATACCAGGTTAAGAGAGCGTTGAGGACTCATAAATATTATAAAACCAGCCAAATCCTTATGTGACTGTCTTATGGCAGGGCCTATACTTCAGTGGTTGTCTTTCGTTATTTCTGTAATATTTGTTTTTCGTAAATTGTTTTGTTATGAATAGGCGGTCGTTGAATTGAATTGTTCCATATTTTTCAAGCCCTTAGTTAGCCGAACATACGATATGTATTTTTCTAATTGTTGAAGGTCGTAGTTTTTGTTCATGTGCAATCATATCCTATCTCCTAGGCATTATTTTGATATATTTTGATATATTGTAAAACAAAAAATATCATATCATACTAACAGTGTAGATCGGATATCTTTTTTAGTGATGCGTAACTTACTTCCGCTTCTTTTTCGCCTGAAGAGTAATAGTTAAATGGCGATAAAAAGGGCATTGTTTACTTAATTTATATCTAAGGAACTAAACCTTTCGTGGGATCTAGACAACCATTTTTGAATTGTTTGACATGTACATGTATACTAAAAATAGTATGTACTGGGTAAAACCGATCATATTGTTGGAATTTTTAAATCTCGATTGGGGAATCAACTGTCCATGAAGAAATATTAACAAAATGGACTTATGTAAGAACATATATAGTAATACCATTGTGTACACGATTTGTAATTCAAAGGCTATTACAGATTACAAATTAGCGACTTTTGTAAGTATCCTTCGCATGCTTGTTTTGACTAGGAATTTGTTATTATTTTATAATATAATAATTTTTCGTCAAAATCATTGTTTTTTATCACAAATGTTTTAACGTCTTTTTTCAAGTAATGTTCTCATATTGATCACTAACTTTGTCAAATACATGTAAGTGATGTTTGTATACTTGAATAATATATCTGAATATATGCTTGTCTACCTACTTGATTGCTGTCTCTCTTACTCCATACATTATTTAAATAGGAGTTTAATTCATGACAACAATAATTAGTTCATCAAAATGGTTTGAATTGCAACTTCCGTTGTGTCTAGCTAATTGCCTTTAATTCATAAATGTACTTATTAAATGATACTATTGCGAAATGTTGGAATTCAATTAAAGGTAGGGGTACTTTATTATAACAGATATTGAAGAAATACCAAAAAAAACGTACATGCTGAACGGTTTTAAGTTAGTTTGTTTTTACACCTTTTTAAACTGCAACTTTTGCTAAATACCTAATATTTAAAACATAAACTATAACCATACAGGACTCAGCCTTTTATTGCTGACAATATGCTATTTTTGTTTTTCTTCTCATTGTTGAATGAACGGCAACCTTTCATTGCATACATATTAATCTGTCAACCTCTAGTGGATACTGGTCACATAAGAAAGTCACATTCAATCCCCCTTATTACGATTATGCTTGTAGATCGCAAAGGAAACACATCCAACATTGTTCCTAGCTGTATTACTTTTCGATGCAGTTTAATTTTAGCCATTGTTCGCTAATTTTTGAAGAAAACGTACTTAAAAAATCAAAAATGAAAACCCTATCTTAAAGGATACCAATATGTATTTAGTGGACCTATTTATAACAACAGTTTATCAGACAGTTCTATATCACAAAAATAAAACTTTATTTCTAAATGTAAAGCATTGAAAGCGACATCTTGAACTCGTGACAGTCAATTGAATATATGATCTATTTTAAAGAACCGGAAATTATTGATATTTTTTTATAGTGACAGCACTCGTGACTAACGTAAATGAAACCTTCACTTATTTTTTAAATGCTTATTACATCTAATCTGCTACACTGAAGATCAATCGAATGATTAATAATCAGTAATAATCGCAGTTTACGATTTATTGCTATTTTATTTGGAAACACTCATTTTTGTCAATAATATAATTTATTATATACTTAGTAGTAAATACACATAAATTGTATGTGTAATACAGTCAATGGCAAGAGTGCTGTATCAGTCACCCGTGATGATATCAATATCAGCACGGTTGCAAAAGCTTTATCACACCTTTAATCTGTATGACGTCACGTCATCGATTGTATCACTGTTGCAAAGGCTTTATCAAAACCCTAATCTGTATGACGTCATGTCAAACTTATAATCTGTATGACGTGATTTCAAACCTCCTTATCTGTATGACGTCATGTCACATAAAAAACATCTACTTGAGGTATAACGTTATGTATATAATAAAGTGTATATTATATGGCTTTTTCAATATCACACACCGTATCATCCCTCAACCCATGTAATCCCTCGAGCAGAGCTCTTGGGATTATATTGGTGTCTCGGGTTGATACGGATGCGATATTGAAAAGGCCATATGATATTCTCTATATATGTTTTAAAAGTAAACATATATGTAGCAGTTTACTTTTTCTTAAACATAAGTGAATTCAATAAAACATCTTTGTGTACATAAATGCGCCAAATAAAAAAGATTAATCTTGATTTGACAAAAAGAGTTTTTAATCGATTTTTAGCATTTGATGTACAATTGTGACATTTTTGAAAAATCATTTCCTTTATTTTGTACAGACCTCCGACAAATCGTGAAATCAAAACGACGCAAATTAAGATTCAGTCGAAAGACCACGAAATAAAGACCACGTAAAAACTTCCCGCTTTACAGAATACGTTGCCACTTTTATTAACTGCATTTGTTCAAATTGTTTACTGCCATAGTTCTATTTGAGGAGTCACAAAACTTGACGACATACACCCACGTGAAACAGCTGCTGACATTATAAAACCAGTTACTTATCTTTTGGTTGAAATGATATGTTAACACTTCTGTGGGCGGAGAACGACATAACTTCATTCTGCCTTCAACAGTTAGAAAGTAAAAAAATAATAAAACCGAACTCTGAGGAAAATACAAAATGGAAAGTCCCTTGTCAAATTCATGAATTCGTTCAGGCATGTTCTTATTTCCTGATAACTATGTGCTTATTATTGATGTTTAATTTTAAATGAGTTGTTTATGAATGTACGAGTGTTCACCAATTGCATTTTGTAATATAAATGTGAAACTTTATAAGAGATAAACCCTTTCTGTAAAATTGTGATATCCAATGCCAGTCAGTTTTATTTGAGAAGGAGGCTAGATTTGACCAACCTTAAGTATGAAAATTAATAATCCTACTGATTTAAGATTAGAGTCAAGTGCCACATACTGGATTTGAACTCACAGCCTCCATATTGACAGGCAGTGAAACAGTAGCTTCACTATTTAAACAACTAAAACACAGTGTTAAAAATGTTTGAAGAAGAAAAAACGATAACACTACATCTTTGTAAAAAATGTTTCCGATTATAGTATGAGTAACAAAATAATAGAAAAAATGAAATTATCCTCATGCAACCAATATACATAGTGAGTAAATAATAATGGTTAAATATCAGTTGTTGACGTTCTTTTTTTTTTTCTACAGGATATTTGCATAAATGTTCATTAACAACGTGATATGTTGTGTTTTTGTAGAAATGATCAATGAAAATCTTATTCGTGTACATATATGGACTGAATATGGACCATAAGATACTGTTGTTTCTGATTTTAACGACGAAGTTAACGTTGTCGTTTCAGGTATGTTTTCATGATCAAAATGTGTTAAATTCAGTAAACTTGTCTCATGAGTTTTAACTCTTTTCTATCAGACTGGTGAAATTAGCGGAAAGAAACTAATTGAACTCATAAGCTCGAAAATTATTTGAAATGAAACGGCAAAAAAAAACTAAAATGCCAAAAAGAAAAATAACACAAATAACACAAAAAGAGATAGAAGTCAAATGAATACTGATCAACTCGAACACCACAAAGACGCGTAAGAAATACATGCTCAATATGTGGCACATTTAAATAAAACCCCTGTGAGAAGTCAAATTCGATAGGTAACATTCGATGATAATATGACGGGATTGTGGTTACAACAAAATGAAAATATCTCGTCACCTACGAAACTGATCATAAAGATCAGCAAAGATGCATCCGTAAACAGGATGCTTAACTTTCTTAATTGTAAGCAGCAACCCGCTATCAAGGAAATCATGATAGAAAATGCAAGGTAGTATCAACTGAGAAATATATATTCTATATGCATACACTGATTGAATGATACAAATACAATTGAACAAATCGCCATTGGAAAACTGAAATAATCTCTTTTGTAGTAAAGGTTTGTTCTCTCAACAAACCCTCATTGTCAATATCTTGTTTTAATAATAATATGAGGTAGACCAACATTTATCTTTTTTATTCTTGATTTGATGTTCGATGGGCTATACGTTCAGAATAGTAAAACAAAACTTCGAAATGTTTAGTGACAGAACATCTGCTGTATAGAGGAATATCAACAAATAATGCTACAATATTGTTATTCTTACTCAGTCTGCTTAAAAAATATTCAATAGTTCACAGATTTTGAGTTTGCAAGGAATTCGGGTGCTAGTGGTCGTCCTACACTTGCATTAAGGTGATAGTTGTCCGAAGTATTTTAGGTCTTCCTGTAACTTCGAGATGTAAAATAGCAAAAAAGCACTGTTCCTTGTCTTTCTGTAATTTTATTGTGCAAATATCGATTAAGATACCAATATCGTTTTATCTACAAAAGAGAAGATTGGTATGATTGCCAATGATACAAATCTCTACAAGAGATCTAATGACACATAGGTCACTGTACGACCTTCAACATTGAGCAAACCCCATACCACATAAACAGCTATAAAGCTGAAAAATGTAAATAATTTAAACGAGAAAACTAATAGGACGATGTAGTATACCTTAGTGTAATTTTTTTATAAAAAACAATGATGGAATGCTTGTGCTATTTCATTCCATAGGATCTTGCCAGTCAGTATTACCCCGACTAATGTTTTCCCGAACTTTTTTATACTTATTTTCCATTGGACAATAACGAAGTCATTAACTATTCTGCATGGATTTGTGCGCTTTGGCAAACTCTAATATCGTAAACGGTATAATTTATCTATTTCAATTTCAAATTGATATACCACTTACCAAAATCCATTAAAAAAGAAAAAGAATGAATTACAGTTTCCTGACATGGGACATGAACAATAATACAAAATGTGTCGGGGTTAAACATGTTAGCTGGATTCAAACCCTCCCGAGCCTTGGACAGTGGTTTAACATTACAATATTATAACGAACTATAACAATCAGCTGAACAAAGCTTGACTCATCAGATGGATACACACCTTAAAATACATTAAAAAAACAAAATGGACGTGACCGGGTATATATATCCCAACAACCAACATCCAATGGCATAAGAATAAAAACGTCATAAATAACCATAGAAAAATATGATCTTGTGCAATTCAAAGATAATGGTACCGACAGGTTGCAGATCCATGAATGTGTATATGTATATACACGTAACAGTTATGTTTAGTTTGCTTTTAATTTACTGATAACAAAACCAATGTTAGGACTAACAATATTCAACGATCTAATTACAGTGTTGAATTTGTAACCTTTTAAAATAACTTTTTTTTAAGGATCGATAAGTTAACTGGGATTTGTATGTAAATTTCCTGGCTAGGAAAACAACACCCCCGTAAAAATAAGGATGTGCTATACCGTTTGAAATAAGTTTTCTATAGGTACATTCAAACTTCAAAACCAAATCTTTCTATCTATGAAAGAATTTAGTAAAAATTTTAAGTAATTTGTGGTAACAGAATTCCTGCCTTAATAATTTACCAGTAATACAGAGAATTCAGGAGCTACACTGGTAGCAAGTTCTCAAAATACCTCCCGTTTTTATTATGGTGAAAATAAGCTAGCGTAATAGGGATATTATTTTGAAGAAATAGATTCCTGATTGTGGAACACCATTTAGTTCCAGGTTAAATCATTAAAGCTGTCTTTTTGAAATTTGTTACGCATTTCTTAATATTATGACATTGATTAAACTGTCTGTAGTCTATTTTTACAGCTGGGTTCTCATTATTGCCACATTAACCTTCTATATGAATAAGAAGATGTGGTATGATTGCCATGCAATGAGACATCATCCCATCAAGGTCCAAATGCGTTAAAAGGAAATATATAAGAAGAATGTCCTTGAACACGGAGCCTTGCTCGCTCACAGTGAACAGCTAACTATAAATAGCACCTAAAATGACTGGTGAAATAAACAATAACAATCAAAACCAAGGAGTAAACAAAGACTCAAAAAACCAAAGGACATTTACATCAACAGTTATAAATAACAAATAAGAAATAAGAAACAACACGAACTCTACTAAAAACCGGGAGTGAAATCAGGTGCTCCGGAATGGTAAGCATTTCCGGCACCCGTCATGTTATTTCTTTCTTCAGTTCGGTAATGATTGAAGGTTATTATGACTATGGAAGAATATCAGATATGATTTCTGACACACTGTTGTCATAATGGCCAATCAGCTCATGATGGCGACCGTAAAATTTCTTGAGTGATGACCCTAATTTGATTGATTCATAGCCCTGTCTTAGCAACTTTTGAGAAAGCAGTGTCCCTCGTTTAACAAAATCAACGTACTTTGAGCTAGCTCTAGTAACGTATCAATTGAAACACATATCCATATGCTGGTGCCGCTGGGATGTTGCTACACAGAAATGGAAAGTTGAAAGATTTCAAACAGGAAAACCAACGGTCTTATCTATATAAAAAAAGAGAAACGAGAAAGATTTATTTTAAAACCACACCAACAAACGAGTTGACAACCACTGAACAACAGGTTTCTGACTTAGGACAGATGCAAACAAATTCAGTGGGTGTAATATGCACAAACCTTCATCCAAACCTGAAACAGTAGTATAGGATTACAACATCAAAAGACACACTATAAGTACCAATTGAAAATGCTTAAGTATATCAACAAGAAATATAAACAAAAACAAAATCTGAACGAATCAATTTAACACAATTTTACTACACAATTTAAAATAAAAACAACTATAAACTGGAACAAAATGGCGTTCAATAAATATCGTATACAGGTAACGTTGCATAATTTATAATAACTTTGTTGTTGGGTGTACAAAAATATTTTTTACAAAATAAATATGTTGTTTATAAAATGAGAATCGAGGTGAACATCTATCGTGATACTTAACACATAAGTTCATAATTGTAGGACAAAAAATGGAATCCATATTGTAATAAAAATGGTAATCTTGAAACTTTTGAAGAATTCTGCTGTCCAATATGCGAAACAGAATCCAACAAAGAGAAATGTCGTTATGAATGTCCAATTGATTATTACCGGTTTGGAAACAAATGTTATGGAGGTCCTGATAACAATATAGATAACTCAATGCCTTCTTCACCATTTGTTTGCAATCGAAAGTGTCCAAAAACGCATTATGGAATAGCTCTCAATGAAACAAAAATATGTGTGTCATGCTCAATTTTGTGTCTCGACACTTCTATTGAAACATCTTGCTCTTGTGCAGTTTCTGAAAAGGACATAGATATGGAAACTGTGCTTATAATAACTAATATTGCAACAGCCTTACTTTTAATAACAGCTACATGCATTTCGGTTTCATGTTATTATCAAAAACGGAAAATGGACAAAAGAAGGGAAACAGAAATCATGGGGAATTGTACTGAGGTAAGTGAAATAGGTCAATAAATAAAACATCGGTAAAAAACTCTTTAATTCAGAAACATTTACTATTCAAGTTTGAATGAGCTGACATGTTTAGTTAATACAAACACGATTACATTCTATTCAAACGCTAACGTGCGTTCAACTTTCTATGTCAATTTACGAGAAAAAAATATCTGCTTGCATAACATGTATAACAAGACCTCGATCCTGTATGTAATGATGATTTAATTGAAACATATGCTGTATTTAATATTACAAACGATCAAACTCATGTATTATTTAAAAATTCAAATTTAGCACTCCGTCATGATTTATTTAATTGAAATATGTTTGAAAATCAATTGTTCATGATGCAATCCTGTAAATTTAAAAATTTAAATCTACAGTGTTAAACCAAAATCAGACTATTGTTTTATTTATTTTTTTCCGAATTTGTTTTTTTCAAATATAATTCTGCTTTTGTAGTTTTGTAGTTTTCGTGTTTATATCACAATATTAAAAACAGGTTTGCAAATAACAAAATTTCACAAGGCGAGTTATATCCTTTAACCCAATTTGTTCTGTTATTTTCACTCCTAATAATCTACAAAAAAAAACATCATAGATACCAGGATTGAAATTTTATATTTACACCAGTTGGTCTAACAGGCTAATAATTTGACGGTATATTTTTTTTTTTAATTTGACTAAGATGAGGTAGTTACGTTGAGTGGTTTTTTTTACTAAGATATTTATATAGACAGTTGCTGTCGCTTTAGGTCAAGGTACAGCAAATGCCTTTTCTGAACAATAAAAATATGTTTCAACTACAGAAAATGTGCTATGTCACCTTTTTTCGGTAAAATTGCTGATTATAGGACATTTGTTATGCCAATTCTATGTGTTGTCTTTACCAATGTCTTATTTGTTTTTTTAAATATCAAATCAGTCATATTTGAGACAGTAATAGTTCAACTAGCAAAATTTGATTACAAAATTTTACTAAAATCTGTAAAGTAACTCATTTATGATTCTTGACCCCAAAGTTTCTATTTAAAAGCTGTTCATGTAATTTGTTCGCTGTAATTGTGACGACAATGTCGGCGGAATGTAATAAAGCAGAACATATCAAAAAGAGAATAGGAGTATAGGATTTAAAATAATAAAATAAAAACAATAGACAGTAGAAGAATGCAGGTTGGATAAACGAAAAGCTACAATGTATTAACAAAATACTTGCATTTTTTCAGAACTACAATATTGAGGCAAAAGTAGAACAATTAGACGAAATAAACGGCAAACAATCGATGGACACAGGACACACAGCTCAAGAAATAAACGATAACAAAACGATGGATACAGATCATGAAGCTAAAAAGCACATTGCAATGGATGCACAGATACAACATGAGAAAATTACAAGATATAAAAAGGATCCTACTTTTTCACGAAAGGTAACCATATCTCTTACAACCCAGACAAGTATGTTCTTGCAAAAAAAAAAGAATTCAACACGATATCATTTTTATAGCACTGGGTTGATACCAATGCTGGAATCTTAACAGTCCCTGCATGTATTATTAGCTCCATAGTCTTTACTTCGGTTCTGACATTATTTATAAACAACCTCCTTAAATTGACCGTTTACTAGTTAAGAAGTTATAAAGAAACAAATATTTCAACTCCTTCCAGCAAATATAACACTAGAACTGCATTTTACTTGATGTCCTTTTTATATCAAATAGCTCTTGAGTCGTTTCTGATCTTATACATCCTTGGCGATCATTATGAAAGTAAATCCAGATATGAACTTCCTGTGCACGAAATTTAAAAAAAAACTTCTTTTTTTCGCAAATATGTTTAATATTGAGTAATACAAATCTCTTTTTCTTTGTTCATCTATGAGTTATCTTATATTAAAAAAAACGTTATTTGATGATTGGTTTCGTACAATAAGACACATGACGAGTTGTACTAGTAATAAAGCAGCGTTATTATCTAGGAGCACCTAAATTGATCTCAGTTTCAGTTGTTCTCTCGATAATTAACTGGAATTTGTACTTTATTTTCTGTTTTTCGTTTAATGTGGCCGACTCGAATGAGGCAGGTCATCTTTTAATACACAGTCAAATCAAACGAAAGACTTTACAGGTTTTACTTTTGCATGCCACAATTAAGAGATCAAACAAAGAAGGATAGGCTCCACGACCGATTGTCTTCCTATATATAAGCAATTATCAATAAAGTAGCACGTTATAAGTTCAGTTTAGTGTACCGGCCTAGTACAAAACAAGTTTTATAAAGAGGTTTAGAAATTTAACACTAAATTCTGAAAAATAAAAGCAAAGGCTATATGATTTTGGTAACATTGAGCTTTAAATCGTTCCCTTTAACTAATTAATTGAATATTAGATATGGCACAGAATACATATGTGTTTAATTGAAATATAAAAGTAAAACTACAGGTTGAGAACAGAAGCATTTTAAACTTTTGCACCCCAATTTCAATGCAATTTGATATTTCGTGGCTCCCAAAGGCAAATGAAACAAAAGCTCATGGGGCTGATACACCGACCTTGACAAATAAGATTGGATTCGGAACCACCTGCCACGGGCGATGTTCGAAGTCAAAATTTTAGAGCTTACAGTCTATTGAGTGGTTGAACTATGTAGAACTATCTGTCTCCGTGGCCGCTAACTCTGTTAGTATAAATCCTTACTAATATGTTGAATAACGAATACATTGTCATGTAATACAACCTTGTCAAACATGCCTGAAATCAAATTTTGATCAAGCAAGATTTACTTATAACTTTAATTCACAAGCATCAAACACTCATTTTGTCAATTGACATTTGTTAGTCTGTTGTACAACATGGTTTGTAGATTCATTTATTAATTTGACTGTTCCTCCTGTATCTTTCGCCCCTCTGACCTAATTACATTGATTTATAAATATCTATAGAAGCGTCACAAAAACATTATATCTATAAAAAAAAGCTTACTAAGTGCTGAAATTATATAAGGCTTATATCTCAGAAACTGAAGCTTTTAGAGCAAATCTGACATGGCTTAAAATTGTTCAGCTGGTCAAGATCTATCAGCCTTGAAATTTTCAGACAAATCTAACACCCATTGTTCGGTTGCTGCCACTTAATTGGTATTTTTTTAGGAAATTTTGCAGTTTTTTGTTATCATTTTGAAAATAATTATAGACAGATATAAACTAAGCACAGCAATTATGTGCAGCTAAAAATGTTAATAAGACGAGTTTTGTCATAAGTTATTGCCCCTTAAAGACAATTTTTCACAATTTGTTCACAAGTTTCCTAACATTTAAAAATCTTCACCTTTGAAACTATTGTGTATAATACTTCTTAACTTTAAAAGTATGTGTCTTAAGGAATCTAGTTTAATAATTGTTGATCCATCAACAAACATGGCCACTTTGGCATAAAATAGGAACATAGGGGTCAAATGCTGTTATTGTCTTATATCTCAAAAACTAAAGGATTTAAAGTAAATTTCACATAAGCATAAAAATTTGCAAAAGGTCAAGATCAGACAAACCTAACAACCCAATGTTGAGTTGCTGCCACTCAACTGTGTATTTTAAAAATATTTTGCCGTTTTTTTGTGTCATTATCTTGTATATCATTGAAGATAAAGATAAACAGTTACATGATCGGCAAAGCAAGAAGCACAAAATAGTGTTTTATGAACAAAATTATCAAATGACTCCTTAAGAAGTTATTAAAACGACAATTTTACACAAGCTGTTTTATTTTTTTTTAATTCAAAATTTTTCTCAAATAAATCTAGTATAATGTACGTCTTAAAACATAGACACTATGGCTAAAATGGAACATATGGGTTAAATGCCAGATACAATGAACATTGAAATGGCCGTTTTTGGTCACTCATTAATTTATATTGAAAAGCAAAAATAAACATTAATGAAAGATCTAAACAAACAAATAACAGGTGAGCGATTAAGGCTATTGAGAACCTCTTGTTGCTATTGTGCATTGTCTATATGGCTTTGTTGTGTTTCGTTGTTACATATTTCTTTGTTTTTACAATTGTTACTCAATGTTGAGTTCTCTACCCTTATTTTTGACAGTTTTACCTGTTTTATATGTTTGTTTATTTTACACATCGCTGTCAGTATAATGGAAAAAGTAACTTCTGTCATACAAATGAGAGATTCGGCTAGCTATAAAACCAGATTCAATCAGTTCCTTTCTAATAGTTCGTTTCTATGTATGCTGCATTGTCGTTTGTTTATTGTTGCACTTCTTCTGTTTTCCTCTTTTAGTTGATGTGTTTCATTAGATCTCGGTTTGAGTTTGTAATCCGGATTTGTGCATTTATCAATCCACCATTTTCTACATAAAAAAATGCTTGTACCAAATCAGGAATATGATAGTTGGTGCCTGCTTGTTTGATATACTTTGGCTTTTTATTTTGCCATTTTATTACAGACCTTCCGTTTTAGATTTTCCCTAGAAATTTGTAATTTTGCTTTGTTTTTACTTTTGTTTACGCATTCGTCTAAAATTTGATTGAAATATTTTCTAATTATAAACGTCGTAAAAGTCAAATTAAAAACAAAGTAGCACATTAAACTGGACGGTAACAACCAGTCGTGTATTTCTGCACTAGTTGTCAGTTCAAGATACTCCGTAATCACCTCAAACTGGGTCTGACTTTTAGTGCAGAAAACTAGACGGCAACTGTTATTTCCGGACAGGTTTTTTGTTACCTTTGTTGTGTATATACAACATATTTCTGTTGGTGAAAACTATGTGTTCGAATTAGAGCATTCAATCCTGAATCAATGAGTATGTGTTTTTTTTTTTTTTTTTTTTTTTCAAATAAAAATCAAAACGTTTTACTGTTCATTAAGATACGTTGATAAATGCATGATTGTGACAATTAAATTGTTTTACCAAGAGTGTTTTTGAGATATGTCATTTTAAAAAGTTAACGGAAATAATTAATTTTCCGCATCGAATCGTTTTTTGGTTTTTTTTATTGATACGATTTGAAAGAACCAGGAGTATATCAAAACTTTTGATGTAAGAATTAGTGTTAGAAGCACTTACCCATTATCAATTAAGAATTCTTAATATGCAACACATGTTAATTTTGTCATTCGAAAATATTATAATCTGAAAAAAGAGAACTGTATTCTTTATAAATTATTGGGTTGAATCATTATTTCTTTTATTAACAGAAAAAGAAGAAGAAAAAAGAACGAGTTAAAAGTAGTGATTACGCAAACGTAAGTTCGATCCTAATGAACGAACTTTTGAACAGTAAAACAATTTCACGTCCAGGGCTTAAAGAGAAAACACACAATTCGAAATTCACTGAGGATGTAGTTATTGAACATAACACAACCTCAACTCAACCTTTAAATGGTGATGATGTAAATTGTCTATCAAACATAGCGTTTGCTGAACAAGCGGGACAGTTTACAAGCAGTGTTCCAAGTGAACCAAACAAGGTACAGGGAAACAAGCAAAATGTACCAGGGAATGAACATAAAGTTCTTACCGTCATAAAAACAACACAATTGAGCAAAAGTAACGTGCAGGAAAGCGAAAATATGAATGATACAATTGACAAAAGAGACACAACAAACATCAAATCGAAGACAGGAAACAGCATTTCGAGTGCAAATTACCCTTTAGAAATAGAGAATATTGCAAAAAAAACACAAAATACAAATAAATTGTTACACGATACAAATAGAAGAGGAGAACATATATCAGTGTCCACAAATGAAACAGAGAGAGAAATTCGCCAGAAAGATGAACCTTTGGATTCCATCAAACAAGTGACATTTGCTGCTGACACCAATACAAAAACTAAATTTCAAGCATGTACTGACAAAAACGATGTGCCTTTTAGTGATCAAACATTTGAAAATGAGATATATGAAAATTTCACTCTTCATAAAACAGAGATAAATAATTTATCTAGTGACAGTAAATTGGAAGAACAAACCGACCGCAATCATCGTGTTAAGAAAAACAAAAGTTTACTTCGTATAGCTGATAGAGGCAGTAAAACATCAACAAACTCTAATAAAAGCATTATCAGCAGCAGCAGTAAAAGTACGGAAAGTGATGTGTCAAAATCGTTTTTCACAACAGCGCCCTCTGGACTAAGCGAAGTGGAAGACACGGAGCAATATCTTCATAATGAGTTCGAGGACACTGACGAACAAACAGTTTACGAAAATATCCCTTATCTTAGTGAAATGGGTGCAGATTTAAAACAAAACTCTGAGAGTCATACGACTGAAATAGATGATTTATATAATGGTGCTACTAGTGATACCAAAATTCATTCCGTTAAAGTGTTAAACTCTTTATCAGAAAATGTAGATGGCAGCCAACTAGTAACAACAATCGACAACCGGGTTAGTTCAGGAAGCGATGAGTCCTATCATTCTGCTCATGACCAATGCCTTAGTCTAGAATCGCAAGAGGCATTAGTCAAAAACAACGTGCAGCATAATGCAATTACTACAGGCGAATCTATAGATATGAAAACGATTACAAGCCAGACCAATATGAGTTTTAACAATTCAACTGTAAATTTAGTAATCAACCAGAGTAATTGAAATAAGGTAATAGGTACGAAAATCTCTCGTTTTTCATGTGGCAAGCTAAGATCATGAATAATTTAACCTCGATAAAATCATGGCCAGTGTTGGCTTCTGAAATGTCTGTTTAATTTGTATTATATACATTGGGGACATCGAAATCAAATGTGAAAAAAAATCAGACATAAACAAACAACTGCGTAAAGTCGAAACTGCAATGTTCATTGAAATGTTTGGTTATAAACGGTTATATATATAACTAATACACTGGAATAAATAAATAGCAAAAACTATTTCTGTGACTTAATTCAATCTTTATATCAATACATTTAAATGACAATAACATCAATGGGTAAATAAAATTCGAATTACAGGTTTTTGAGAAAAGTACATTTCTAGGCATAATCAAAATAACATAAGCACCAACCTCCAACGCATGGGAAATTCAAGACGGATAAGTTCCTTATCAAATATATAAATCAGAAGCTCTTATGCATCAAAACGAATGGATATCTCTGGTACATGAGCAGTTCCACACTGTTTAGTTGTTACAAAACTTCATTAAAATTCGTTAGATGACCTATTCGCGTGAGTTTAGTTTTTGACGTATTCTATTTTTTGTTGTTGATCTGTCGTCAGGTTTATAGTATTTAAATGGATATTTTTATTTTATGATCAGCAGTAAAAGATATGGGAGAAGATCGTCACTATAGCTACCGTTGATAAAGGAAAAAGCGTTTGGAAATATTCAGCGTTGAAATGTTGATTTGAGTATACATAGAGGCAAAGCAAAAACTAAAAGTTACACATGTGCTATTAATGCTTTTCGTTCTCTGTAAATATGTTTGTTAATACCATTATCAATGATTATAATTCTGAGTATAATGATTGCACAAATTAACAATTGGTTAATGTTTGATTCCATTTCAAATGTTGTTTTTTTTTGTAAAACAATATCTACGCTGTTTGTTTAGTTGGATTAGTTTACATATATTTTTTTCTGATGATGCTTTAGTTCCACACTGTTTAGTTGTTACAAAACTACATTAAAATTCGTTAGATGACCTATTCGTGTGAGTTTAGTTTTTGACGTATTCTATTTTTTGTTGTTGATCTGTCGTCAGGTTTATAGTATTTAAATGGATATTTTTATTTTATGATCAGCAGTAAAAGATATGGGAGAAGATCGTCACTATAGCTACCGTTGATAAAGGAAAAAGCGTTTGGAAATATTCAGCGTTGAAATGTTGATTTGAGTATACATAGAGGCAAAGCAAAAACTAAAAGTTACACATGTGCTATTAATGCGTTTCGTTCTCTGTAAATATGTTTGTTAATACCATTATCAATGATTATAATTCTGAGTATAATGATTGCACAAATTAACAATTGGTTAATGTTTGATTCCAATTCAAATGTTGGTTTTTTTTTGTAAAACAATATCTACGCTGTTTGATTAGTTTACATATATTTTTTTCTGATGATGCTTTTTGTGCGTATTTTTAATGTATAAGCAATAATCCAAGGTTTTTGTAGAAAATGAATAAGAGTTCTAAATATATTATAACTTTTATTCACAGTAAAAATGGCCAAAGATGCATATAATAAAAAGTCAAAGACGTACCTATAAAACCACTTTTCTTTATTGTTTCAGCGTATTTATCGAGCTTCCAAATAAATCATCGCCCAAAGTCAAACGGAACCCCTCATTTTAAGTTAGCCTTAGACGACGGCTTCCTTTTTTAGGATATGAAAATAAACCCAAAAAATTATTTTATAGGTTTCGAAAAGCGGTATACCACTGTTGCCTTAATTGATATTAAAAAATAAAAAAACGTTTTAAAATGAAATGTAAAAAAGAATGTTTCAGTGGAATATAAAAAAAAATACTATAGATAAACTTTCAAAATTGAATTCCTAATCCAATCTGTGTTTTTATGGGAAATTGAAAACTAATTGTCAATTATAATTTTATACATAGGCAACATTCAGACTTAGTTATTATTCCCTCGGCATTAAATATGGAAGGTACAGAAACATCCCAAAAGCAAACCGATCATGTACAAAATGTAGAGTCCTAGATGACAATTTTTTTTTCTTTTTGTACTTTGACATTGACATATCATTGCGTTCTAAATTGTTTGCCTTATCTAACAGACTATGTATACAATAACTGTTTAGTGTCTTTAAATATCAGCTGTTTTTGTACGAGGCTAGGAAACAAGGTGTATGCGAGCTGTTAGCGAGCTATTACACCTGTTTCGAGCCGAGTACAAATACAGCTGATATTTAAAGACACTAAACAGTTATTGTCTTTATTCTGCAATTAATTCTGTATATTATT
The DNA here is from genome assembly GCA_019925275.1 of Mytilus edulis. Lineage (NCBI taxonomy): Eukaryota > Metazoa > Mollusca > Bivalvia > Mytilida > Mytilidae > Mytilus > Mytilus edulis. The sequence continues at coordinate 20,139,064 of CM034352.1, read as the reverse complement.
TGTGTTTTGAAAGACACAAAAACACATGTTTTGCATTTTTTTTTTTCGATTTGAAATCCCTTGAGGTCCGTGTAGTAATATGATACAGTAATCACACATACAGCTGAAGACGGGTTCGCATAAAAAGAATCTCGAATGGTCAACAATAATACATCGCTAAAGGTGAATAATTATCTATTTTAACATAACAACTAATTTCAACAGTAAAAACAAATAACAAAACATTGTCCAATTTGAAACAGAAATGTACGAGTTTTCCTATACTTCATACTCGACATTCCCCAAACATGCATGCTGAAATTTACATGGTTATTTTTGTAACACAATCATACACATTCAAGTTTTGAAATCGATAGTTGTCATCTAGAAAAGACTGCTGTTCATGTGTGCATGTTATCAGAAATTGGTGTGATTCTTATTGCTCTAAAGAAATGTTTAAAAACAAACAGAACGTAAAAACATAATCGTTAATTTGCCATTGATACGTCGTTAAAATGCGACTGCAATACACATTCTGAGGTCACGCAGGTTCATACAATACTCAGTCCGGCAGTGGGCGGAGCTTTAAAGCGATATCTGTATAGTATACAGATACAGCATAGCAATATCTGTAGGGCTGTATCTGTATAGTAGAACACCCAATTGCAGGATAAATACCATTATTCCAACATCTTGATGCATGTGATAAAATAAAATTTCAGTCTTTAGAAATGAGGGGGTCAGACCAATGTCAGACCAGCTTATGGTTGTGTTTTTACTTACATAGATTTAATAACGAAACACTTAGAATATGTTCTATTATAGTATAGTGTATTGTTTTGTATTGCATTGTATTTAATTAGATAATTGTTTGTTTGTATTGCTTGGCCCTTATGGGTTTTTGTTTATTATACAAAAAAAATATATTAAATATGTCATATAACTGATTAAATCTGTGTACACATGGTTTGATTTTCCGACAAAATAATGGAGCGAGTAGACTCAGTTGACGTCTATGAAGCTCAACCTCGAGTAGGAAGCCACACAGAAGTGAAATAAGTTCCGTAAAATATCATTTGTTTCTTCTGTAGTCAACTCTATTTTTTCCAAAAGTTTGTCGAGATCTATATGTAGGATCAGTATATTTTGATATGCTGTTCCAGGTAGAATAGAATGTATCCTTTCCTATGACACGCCATTATTGAATACATATACCTTGAATATTTAAGCCAATCGGCGTCATCGATATTGCGAAGTTATCGGTTTCGGTCTGAATCTACATCCCATACTAATAAAACGTCATTAAAGCTTTTTTCCTTATCCTTGTAGTTTAAAAGCATTAGGAAAATAGCTTTTAATTAATGGATACATTTTAGATAACTAAGGGTGTTTCCAAAACGATTTTAATTTCACGATTGAGTGAGTGGTAACGTTTTCGTCTCGCACAAACAATGGCTTTACATGAGACGCTTGGATAAATGGTTCTATTCCATGGAGTATAATTGCCGTACAGTTTATTGCGGACGTTAATCGCTTGCACCAGAAGGCGGGGTTGGTAGTTAGACCGTTCTAATATTTTCACCAAATACTAAACATCGCGAAACAAAAACTCTGTGTAACTTAAATTTGATTAAACTACAAATAAAGCATAGTTATTTGTCTCTTACACTAAATGCGAAATGTATTTTTTTATGTTTTTTTGTTTTCGCAAAGCTTTGTTAAGCTAGTTTTTAAACTATCAATGAAAGTTTGCAATATGAAAAATGTTATTTTAATAAATGTTATACGTTAGAATATTTTCGAAAACATGACAAACTAACGGCAAACACACCAACAAATGTTTGAAACTATGTGACATATATCACCATCTTGGCCTTTAATCTCAAGATCAAAATACTGGATGTATAAGAAACTGGATTGCAATCAAGCGCTCCTGTTGAGTGGCCTTCTCTGACTTAAGTTTTGCTTCACGTCAAACAAATACAAAATTCTGGTTGTTTTAATCTTCAATATTATATCTTAGAAATGTCAAATAGTTTTAAAAGTTGCAAATGCAAAATAAAAGACAGGTGTTTCAATATAAACAGCAAAAAATGTTCTCGACGTTTTACCAACGTCCGATAAGAACTAACACGTAAACACACAACGAACGTACAGAAAAATTCGAAGAACGGTACAGATCGAAGAACGGTACAGATCGAACAACGGTACAGATCGAACAACGTTCGGATTCAATCATACGTTGGTTACACCCGTGTATATTCAAGTTAGCATCTACGATTTCAAATTGTAAATATCTTAAGATTTATAGTAATCAAAAAGACAGTTTTCATATGTATGCATGTCGATGTCGAATTATCATATAAAACAAAAATTAAAATTCATCACACCTCAAAAAATTCTACATCAGAAATGATTGCACTTTCAGTGATAATGCATCGCATTTATGTTTAAAATGAACAACATTCAACAATCAATATGATGGATTCGGCTGCTTAAGTTACACTTTGCCACAACCATGTGAGAATATCTAATCATTATTTCATATGCAAATTTAATTAATATTTTATGAAATATAAAATGAGTGAGTAGAAAGAGTTTCATGTAATAATAAGAACTATTCCGCATAATTATATAAATGTTTCAAGCGCACTGCCTTCGTTCATCATTTGAAATTACACTTCCTTTTAAAACAAAATTTAATTCGGTCTATCCGAAAAATCAGGTCTCTTATTTAAAATATCTCGAAACATCTAAAATAATGTACATGTATTGACATGATTATCACATATTCATCATTTTTTTTTATCAAAGCCATTGAAACATGTCAGCAACATATCTGTGAACTTAACGTAGAACAATAACATCGGTTATGTACGTAGATGTCGTTTAATGGTTTAACGTAGGCGAGATGATGTCAATCTGCGTTTATAATTGACAAAGCTTTTAATATTGAATGGTCAAAAAATTTAATTACCAGTTTTGTTAATTAATACCGGACTTTCTTGCGGAAATTAATAATTACTCCTATAGTCGGCTTCATTATTTATTCACGAAGACAACGTCAATCATTATCTTTATCTTTGGACAAATGTAGTAAATACGTCAAACCACATCTTCTATAGCATTTCAAGACAATATCTTGGCCAGGTTAATCTGGTCTCAAAATGGTCCACCTACATGTATATACATTTCAACAAAAGTACTATATGTGCATATGACTTTGGTATATTCAGTTTTATCAAACAGCAATATTAATCATTCTTTGCTTTGTTCAAGCATGGCTACTTTTTTGACATTATTAACAATTTTACCTATTATGTCGGTTTGTTGTTTTTGTACATACATCGTTGTCAATATAATGGAATTTTATGCGACTGTCATAGTGAAAGGTTTAGCTAGCTACATGTATTTAACCAGGTCTAAAATACTAGTTTCTTCTAAAGAAAATTCCTGTATCAAGTCAAGAAAATTACAATTGTTATCCATTCGTTTGATGTGTTTGAGCATTTAATTTTGCCATTTGATTTGGGACTTTCCGTTTATTTTCCTCGGAGTTCGGTATTTTTGTTATTTATCTTTTTTTTTTTAAACTGAAATGAATTAGGCTATTCCTCCTTTTGATGGAGCATTTGCTATTTTAACCACATTATGCACCAGCTTATATATTTTATTCCGCATTGAATGTACCAAATTTATAAAGAGTTACTTTTATCTTAATTATTCACAAAAGTCTAAAGTAACATTTAGAATTAGAGTCATAAGAAATACGTGACTGGTGAAAAAAAAATGTTAATCCAATTCTTGAACCAATACAGGCATATATAATAAATTAGTTTTCTGTGCACGATTTTATTATATTTTACGCTTCCATTTCGAGTAATCGTCAAAAACTATTTCACTCGGTCAGTGTTGTTGTGAAAATATGACAGCTAAAATATGGTCGTGTTTTAAAGCTGAAGTTTACCGATTGTCACATTTGTAAACAATCAACAAAGAAGCATGTATATTCAGAAAAGCACGTGTATAAAATGTATAAAAGAGGGGCGAAAGATGATAGTAGAAGAACATTCAAACTAATAGTTGAAAAATAATCTTACAACGCCATGTCTACAAAAGAAAAGGACAAACAGAAAAACAATAGTACACAGAACACAACATAGAAAAAAACCTAAGCAATAAGATATAGTTTGTATAGATGACGAAGCGATGTTAACGTTTGTTGACTCTCTCTCTCTGCAAATTTTGTTTTCCCCTTTGCACTTGCGAATTGCAATCACTGTATTTTGACAAGAAAGGTCACGCTGCGGTAACTGAATATGAAACATGTCGGTGATTGGTTATATGTAATCCAACAATTAAAAAAGTAAATTTCTTTTAAATTTGCACTTATTAAAGAATTTGCTTCAGAAAAATTTAGTTATAAAAAAAACAGATTTTTGTTGACTATTTGGCTTCACATACTCTAATATGTAACGGTTATTTTGTTTAGGAATCTCGAAAATTTAAACTAATTTATCCTGTGAACTGAGGGATATTTGATTTACCTTTATTAAGAATGCGCAAAGCCAAAACTAAAATGAAATAAAAGGTGTCTATACAATATGTTAAGATCGAGATTGATCCGAGTTTATAAAAGTAGAGAAAAAATTAAACAAAAACAATTGAAAATCTGCACACCATTCACAAATGAGCAAAACATATTAAGCTGTCATGACCTACACCTATATATCAATAACTTAGTAAAAGAGGGACGAAAGATACCAGAGGGACAGTCAAACTCATAAATCGAAAACAAACTGACAAAGCCTGGCTAAAAATGAAAAAGACAAACAGACAAACAATAAAACACATTACAAAACATAGAAAACTAAAGAATAAGCAACCGAACCCCACCAAAAACTAGTGTTGATCTAAGATGCTCCGCGAGGGAAAGCAGATCCTGCTTCACATGTGGCACCCGTCGTGTTGCTTATGTTATAACAAATCCGGTAAATAGTCTAATTTGGTAGGTCACATTCATGAAAGGGAAGGGGATTGTAGTTACGACGTAAGGAACATATCCGATATCATTTGTGAAACGGTTATTCCATAACGGTCAACCAACTCGTGATGGCGTCCGTAAAATTTAAGAAGGGATGATTTCAACTTCACTATTTGGAACTCTTGGTTTAATAGCTTCCTTGTGAGCAGCAACCCTCTATCAAGAAAATCATGATAGGAAATGCAAGCACGGGAATATCGTATCAATTGAGAGATACATGTATATACCCCGTATGCAGGTGCTGTTGGTATGTT